>CM034001.1:30306766-30361823 GCA_019603395.1 Cyrtorhinus lividipennis | reverse complement strand
ATTGAGGGCAACGAAAAAGCCGATGAGCTTGTCAGGAGAGGCTCCAAAACACCCTTTGTGGTGTAGGTTTACACAAAAGTTTCTTCAAAGCTGCCATCTAGGAGTAGACGTACATGAAACACGCCGACAGATAGCGGAATATTGAGGGACATGTCCACAGTAAGCGTACGGTGGCGAAACCCCATCCAGCGCAGTGACCTAAAAGCGATAGTTGGCCTACTAACAGCTAAAGGCTTCGCTCCTCTGCATTTTCACCTAAACCGCGTAGGGGTGACTCAATCAACAACTCTAAGCAGACTCTGTGAGGAAGTAGTTGAAACTGCAACTCATATAATCTTTGAGTGCCCAGCACTCACATCCCATGGGACGCAAACCGCAATGAGAACCATACCCAGCAAAAAGTTAGTCCACAACTGGGGCTGTTTATGGACTAAAAATGAGACACCTAAGAGAAACACAACAAGCCACCAGGCTTCCGCGCATGGGGCTCCCTCAAACACCTCCTCTAGGTGTCTGCTACCATCTACGCATGTTCTTCAGCTCTTCAGGTTTTAAGGCTCCCATACACGACGGAGCCAACGGGCCAAATGGCCCCGCGCCGAGCCAAACTCGCCCGTATATGGGAAAGCAAACATCCTCCGTTTTGTAATACCAATCTTAAATTTAGTAACTGCAAAAACAGGTTCTTTCATAACTTATATCTATAAGCTATCAAAATTCTCACTTAACATACAAAGGTTTACACATGAATGGTTGACGAGCATTTGAAACAACAGCGCTTTCTACTTGGGCTTGGTAACTAAAGATGGTAACTTGGGTCGCTAGAAATAATTAAATTGTTCAATAAGGTACTTTCTGTATGCGCCCGCCGCGGTGATGTATCGACTTAAAGCTGTCCAGTTCTTTCCATTTAACCAGGCAATAAGCTCAATCCTGCTTAGCCTTGGCTTCCTGAGATATCGAACCCTATACTCCGCTAAAACAGGCACGTCGCGAGAAAACTGTTCAACGTTCTCCGAGGCCATCATATGGCACATGGAGCAACTGTATTGCCTGTCTGTCCTGCAGGGCATGGTATTTAAGTTGAGCATTTCGCTCCTAGCCCTCATAATGCTGCCTACCACCACCTGACGTCTAAATCCAGGTAACTTGTTGGTGATGGTCAATAGCTGCGTAGAGATAGTGATTGGGCGAGTTCCTCGCTCGCTCAGCAATTTGCTCTCTCTCATAACTTTCCATTTGTCCAGGAGAGTATCGCCGCACTGCACGATTGCCTCTAGTGTTGAGAAAATTCGGGGTTTCTCGCCATATACTTGCGCCACAGTCCGGCCCATGCCCTCACCCATCCCACCACGTCCTGCACACCTCCTTCGCAACGACATTAGGTAGTCTTTCTGGGCTCATATTGGCAACTTTTTTCAAGTACCGAAGGTGAAGACCAAATGTTATTTCCAGGTAGGGAAATATTAATAGAAACCAATCGAAATAGAAAGAAAAAGAGTTACTTTAATCGGATGAAATGCAAGTGTGGAAGCGTGAAAAATATAGTAATGAGGTAATGAAAATATGGGAACTTCGGAAGGAAAATAAATAAATACAATTGTCTTTGAGGATACAAAGCGATGGTATAAATAAATTAAATTAAAATGTACGACCTGGCCAGGTGTTAAATGTCGACGTCGGAGATTCGGAGAAAGACGAAGGCTAACCGGCAACAAGGAACGCCGACGAGATCCGAGTGGAGTCGCGAGGTATCGGTCTCCACGAACTATGTTGGACTGAGTACGGTCCCGACTTATTTCCCTTCGTGGCGAGGGATAAGTTGATAGGCGACGACGTCCGGATTATTTCTCTTCGTGACGGGGAAGTAATATGTAGCGTTCCGATCACCTTCGGGATAGCGAGGAATGAGGCGTCGGATGATATGGTTTGTCGCGAGGGAGATATACTGCGACTCACACTCGACGACGGCTCATAACAAAACTTGGGCCTATAGTAGCGGTAGCGAGGACCAGTCTGTGAGCCTCGAGCTCATGGATGATACTGACAAGACAGGTGCAGTGGTCAACGGGGCGGATTGTAGAACTGATGGAATGTTTGAGCCTGCTTGTTAAATGGCAATGGAGAGGCGCGGCGTGAGGGGTGTCAACAAACACGGAGCACGACGTTGGTAGATCCCATTTTCAGAGGATAATATTACAATGGATTGTAGTGACAAGGCCTTAAAAAAATAGTGACAGATAATAAATAATTTGGTCAATGATAATTTAACATATTTAAAATTATGGATTTTTTTTTTGTTATTAATTCTTTTGGGCTTGGCCAAAACACCAAACGTGTATACAAATATCTTGTTTAGGCCTAGCTCTCGGTACACAAAATAGTCTGGCGTGTTCATTGGTATTCTCATTGTTCATTTGACAAAATATTTTAATAGCTTTTCTATTTGCTCAAACTGCTGATAACCCCAAGCCTGAGCCCCATATGTCATCTGGGGAGAAAAAATTATACCAAATTCGGGTTATTATGTACGGTGGAGGGCTAGGGTTGTGTATGGCGGAGCGACCGAAGGCGGGTTCCTTCAAGGGACTCAGCTCAATGCTCATACTCCGCCTGTGCTACGGCGACGTATTGAGTTCTCTTCACCCTAGTTTTCTCCTCCGCAATGGTGACTTCCATAGCAGTTCACTACATGAGTAGCATGTCATGCTACTTCCATTATATACGGTGGAGGGCTAGGGTTGTGTATGGCGGAGCGACCGAAGGCGGGTTCCTTCAAGGGACTCAGCTCAAAGCTCATACTCCGCCTGTGCTACGGCGACGTATTGAGTTCTCTTCGCCCTAGTTTTCTCCTCCGCAATGGTGACTTCCATAGCAGTTCACTACATGAGTAGCATGTCATGCTACTTCCACTATATACGGTGGATTTTTTTTCCCCCCCTTTTATTTGGTTTAAGCCCATTACAATAGTAATATACCTTAATGTTATACCTTAATGTTAAGTGTCTGCACTGGGTGGATACGGTACTGGTATTATTAACTTGGCACGGTTACAGGTCTTTGTTTAAATGCATTAAGTCGGAGTTCAGTCTGGAATGGTGGGGATGAAGTGCTGGATGTGTCTTGGGCGTCGGAGTCGCTGGGATGAGAGCGGGGCAAAACCTCCAGCCGCGAGTTGGTTGAAGTGGTCGGAGTATGCAGCTACAAATTTTGGTTGGTTATTCCTTGAATAATCAACCTGTTTTCATGCAAATGGTCAACCTCTCCGATTCGGCTCAAATTTTTTTTCTGGACGTTTCATGATGTCTAGATCAAAAAAGGCCGCCGTCCGACGTCCACGCCGTTTTTGGTAGTAGAAATTTTTTTAAAAATCTGAAATTTGGGTCAGGGGTCTGATACCGGCCTTCCAAGCTTTTCAGCCCGATCGGACCAAATTTGGGCGGGGTAGGGGTCAAAATGTGTTTTTTGAAAAATGGATTTTCGAGATTTTGGGCGATCCAGGCGAGTGGGGTATCATTTTCCACTAAATTTTGGACGCTGAATCAAATGAAATGGGTCCCAGAACTATCGGCACCCACTGGAAAAAGTTAGGGTCAAATTGAGTATATATTACACATTTTGAATATGTGTTTTTGAGATTTCTGGTACCTGGGCGTGTGGGGTATCATTTTCCACTAAATCATGGACACTGAATCGATTGGAATGGGTCTGGGACCCGCCGCACCCACCGTTATCCCCATTTTCCCCATGTTGAAGAAATGAGTCCACTTGCGCCTGGTCTGACGAATAACCAACCCCTGTGTAAGAATTTGCAGCGTTTTTCATTAAAGCCTGGCGGGTCAAAGTTGGAGAATCCAATGAGAAGTCGTTATACAGGGTTTCATTTCTAACGAATGGGGGGGGGGGGGGGGGTTACTATGGAGTGTTGTAGGATTGCGTTTTGGCTGCTCTCAAGTCGTTTGAACTGTGAGTCTGAGCAGGTTCCCCATATAGGAAGAGCGTAAGTCCATAAGGGTCGAATAAGGGTTTTGTAAATGAGAACCTTGTTGGCAAGTGACACATGTGGGTTGGAGAGAAGAGGCTTAAGTTGGCGTGTCCGGATTCTGGTTCTTTTGATGAGGTCAGAGATGTGTTCGTGGTAAGTGAGGCGACGGTCGAGAATAACACCGACGTATTTGCAGTGAGAGGCAGTGGGGAGGGTGGTACCGCAATAATGCACGGAGGGATCGGTGAAGTTTCTCCGATAGGAGAATGTGACGGAAATTGATTTACCCGGGTTGATTTTTGGCGCCATTTGGTACACCACTGGCCAAGCTGCTCAATATAGTTTTGCAGGACCTGCGCTGCTTCTAGGGGATCTGGTCGGCTGACAGCGTACACCAAGTCATCCGCGTAGTGTCCGGAAAAGTCCGGATTTGTTGGTAGAGGAATGTCGTGGCAGAAGATGGTAAAAAGATACGGCCCTAGAATGCTACCCTGAGGGACTGAAGCTTCTATCGAGCGGGTGGAGGAGAGCTCATTCTATATGTCAACAGTGAAGGTCCTATTGGCAAGATAGCTGGCAAGCATGTGGTATAGGTTCGATGGGAGGTGAGGTTTGATCTTCCGGAGAAGGCCAACATGCCAAACACGGTCAAAAGCCTGTTGAGCATCGAAGAAAGTGGCTTTGCAAACTTCTTTCTTTTGAAATGTGTCCTTGATGAAGTTTGTAAGGCGTTGTAGCTGCTGAGGACACGACAGAGAATCCCGGAAGCCAAATTGCTGTTCTGGAATTAGATGGTCTGTGTACAAAAGAAGTTGGCGTAGGAGCAGTTTTTCAAAAATCTTGCCAGGCAGTGAAAGTAGGCTGATAGGGCGATAGGAATCAGTTTCAGTCTCTGGTTTGCCGGGTTTGAGGACCATAATAATATTCGCATGTTTCCATTGATCAGGGAAGTAGGAAATCCGTATAGCAGCGTTGTATGTGATGTCGTCGTCGTCAATGATCTGCCCTTCCTCGTAGTTGGAAGGCATCATGATGGGGTTTTCACTGAGTGACACACGCGTCTCGTGACAATAACGAATATAAAAAAGGGTTTATTAAGACGTATCAGGACTTTAACTCATAGATTAATTACACCCGAACAAGCATACTTCCCCCAGGCACTCAATCAAAATGTTTATACTCAGAACACAATACTTCTGGTCGTAGACGCGCTCTCCGACAACGTTTTCGACCGACTCCTGTAATGCGACTGACTGACGCTCCGGTAGTGTCCGGAAGTGCCACACGGGGTGCTGTGAGCAGCTAGTGACGACACAAAAGTGTTATTCGGGTTGAATTAACAGCTGGCGGGGAGTTGGGTAAATCCAACGAAGGTTGTAGGTAGCATAGAGGCCCGTCGGGCATCTCTACATCACACGGCGATCCTGACATTGCTGCCGTCCCCGGGAGCACAGTGTACC
This sequence comes from Cyrtorhinus lividipennis, assembly GCA_019603395.1. Classification (NCBI taxonomy): domain Eukaryota; kingdom Metazoa; phylum Arthropoda; class Insecta; order Hemiptera; family Miridae; genus Cyrtorhinus; species Cyrtorhinus lividipennis. The sequence continues at coordinate 30,356,378 of CM034001.1, read as the reverse complement.
TGCGGGACCAAAGGCAGCCCATTAGTCTGAACCAAAGCCGATCGCCACCGCCCCCAAGAAGAGGGAGGGAGCGAGGAACCATCACTGGGAATTAAGGCCGGTGATGACAGCCAGACAAACAGCGCACAGAGGTGAGGAGGCACAACATAAGGGGCGAGAGCCCATGAAACAGGGGCGAAAGCCCATAAAACAGGGGCGAGAGCCCATAAACAAGGGGCGAGAGCCCATTAAACAGGGGCGAGAGCCCATAAACATAAACAAGGGGCGAAAGCCCATAAACAAGGGGCGAGAGCCCATAAAACAGGGGCGAAAGCCCATAAAACAGGGGCGATAGCCCATAAAACAGGGGCGAAAGCCCATAAAACAGGGGCGAAAGCCATAAAACAGGGGCAAGAGCCCATAAAACAGGGGCGAAAGCCCATAAAACAGGGGCGATAGCCCATAAACAAGGGGCGAGAGCCCATAAAACAGGGGCGATAGCCCATAAACAAGGGGCGAGAGCCCATAAAACAGGGGCGAAAGCCCATAAAACAGGGGCGAAAGCCCATTAAACAGGGGCGAAAGCCCATAAACAAGGGGCGAGAGCCCATAAAGTCAGCAGCGAACTGAATGCGCAAGAAGGCAGCAGCAGATGGTAAAACAGGCCAAAGCCTCAAAACAAGCCAGAGGTGCGTCCAGTGGCTAAACAGAACAGAGCACAGGAGAAGGGACCCGAACTCACTTGGACTTGACAATCACCCTATCAGAAAAGAAGTGACTGTGAGGACGAGGGCAACGTAAAGGGAAGGACGAAGAAGGAGGGACCAACCATGACGCGCCCTCGTGGTGCCAAGCAAGGTAGAGATCCCAACCCCGCACTAAACAAAGCAAGGCATAACAAGACAGTAGTGTAAAACAGCATGTGACCGGGCGGATCCACAGTCACACGAGTGGGCGAGTCCACACACAACAAAACTGTCAAGTCAGCCCAAACTCATTGGGATTGGTCCCCAGTATCAGCGAGAGGATTTAGTCCATCAGGCATAGGTGCCTTGCGCAATCATTCGTGAGGATATTTGAGGTATTTCCGTGTACCGCCAGACACAGGCTGTAACAAATAGCGGTCATTTGGCAGAACTTTTACAATTTTATAGGGTCCACGATATGCATCGTCAAGTTTTACCCGGTTCCTCACCTCCGTTTGTGCAAAAACCAAATCATTTTCTTCAAATCGTTTAATTGGCAACTTGCCACTGTCAAATCGGGTTTTACTTATTTCAGCTTGCTTTTCAATTAATTGAGCGGCAGTGTCACGCAAAGCTTGAAGGTCAGTGGAAGGTTGCTCAGTGAGATGATCAGTTATAGAAATCAAATGCAGGGGCCGGGAAACACGCCCCGAACATTAGTTGCATTGGAGATATTTTAGTGACACTGTGAGGTGTAGTATTGAGAGCTAACTGGATGTGACCAACACAAGATTGCCAGGTTCGATGTTCATCCTTTTCAGCAACAGTAAGCATGTTACGAAGGGTGCTCATGAGACGTTCCACCTGGCCATTCGCCTTTGAGGCACCAGTGGCTATAAAATGAAGGTCGATTTGATGAGCACCACAGAAATCTTTAAACTCCTTCGCCGTAAAATTTGTACCTTGATCACAAATGATACGCTGTGGAGGTCCAAAAAAGTCTATAACAACGGTTAATGCTTTCACAGCACTTGCAGCTTCAAGGGAGCGGGTATGCTGAAGCACACAGTATTTCGTGAATGCATCTATAAAAACGAATAGGTATTCTTTGGAGTCTTTTTTTCCGCTCAATTTACCTGAGGCGTCCAGATGAAGGGTATGCCACGGTTCAGAAACCTTGGGAATTGGATGGAGTTGGATTTGTCGAGGACCTGAATCCGACTTTGATGTTCCACCAGATGACACCAGACAGTTCTCGACAAACTTTCGAACAAACTTAGCCATATGTTCGAACCAATAGTGTTGGTATAAGGCCTCCAAGGTTTTTTCATAACCCAGATGGAAAAGGGACTCGTGAACATTGGAAACAACAGAATAACGAAGTGAATGAGGTACAATTGGGAGATACCTAGTCCTTGTGTGTCGCTGAACTTTCCGACACAGAATGCCATTGTGAATTTCGTATGTGTTTTGAATATCTGGGTCTATTTCATCAACATTTAATTTTTGGACGATTTCTGACACGAATGGATCACTTTGTTGGGCTGTCAGCAACCAGTCAGTAGAAACCGCTGACAACTTGACATGCTTGTCAGAAACCTCAGGGTTCAAATAAGGCCCTGGTGCGGCCTTTGCCTACCATGTGGCCGCATTTTTGGACTCTCTGATATCAGCGTTGGAACCTGGACTGACTTTGGAACGAAATCGTTAGGAATTGACGAGTCGTCAGTAACAGGGTGTCGACTGAGAAAATCCACATGTTGCATGCGGGAAGACTGGCGATACTGAAGTTTGAAATCGTAACTCTGCAAGAAGGATGGTGGTCCTCTGTGCTCGGGGTACAAGATCTTTCTTGGTTTGACTCTTTTTCAAGGAATCACAGTCGGTGATAACGGTAAATGGATAGCACTGTAAATAATTGTGGAAGTGTTTAATGGCATAGACCACTGCTAGAGTCTCCAATTCATAAGAATCATACCGAGATTCAGCATGGGTCGTTCTTTTACTGTAGTAGGCTATTGGTCTGGGCTTTTTATCAACAATACTAATCAAAATGGCACCAAAACCTATCGAGCTTGCATCGCAATGCAATTCAATAGGATGGAATGGACTGAAAATTGTTAAAATGGGTTCAGAAGTCAGAAGACTGATGAGATGTTGACGAACCTTCTAAAGGTCCTGTGTCCAAGGAATAGGACGATTCTTGTTCTCATCAGCAGGACTATTCGTTTTACGGGTTAATTGAAACAATGGAGATGCGATTTGTGAGAAATTCTTAACGAAATGGCGGAAATAAGATGCCAGACCCAAAAACTGGCGTAATGAGCGCAAGGTAGTTGGGGGTGACAATTTCGTAAGAGCTTCAACTTTGGTTTTATTTGGGCGCAACTCACCGTTTTCTATCTCATAGCCCAAATATTTAATTTTCGAAACGACAAACGAACACTTTGCAAGATTAAGGGAGAACCCTGCATCAGTTAGAACCTTTAGAATATGATCTAACCTATCAAGAGCCTGTTGCTGAGTTTCTGCTAAAATCAGCAAGTCGTCCACATAGCAGATGACATAACCAAAGGCTAAGTCCCCTAGAGCTTTCATGACAGCACGTTGGTACACACTCGGCCCATTCCTGACTCCAAAAGGTAAGGCCAAGTATTCCCATTGGCCGTCTGGAGTGACGAAAGCCAACTTTTCAATGGAATCTTCTTCAACAGGAATTTGCCGAAAACCGCTCGCAGCATCAAGTATGGAAAACCATTGAGCTCCATTCAAGCGCGCAATTTGGTCTCTGATTAAAGGCAACGGAAATCGATCAGGAATTGTGTTAGCATTTAACTCCTAAAATCAACAGCCATTCTGAAACCTCCCGTTTTCTTTGGAACAAGAAGTATAGGGCTAGCAAAGGGAGAGGAACTGGGGCGGATCACTTTGGCATCCTCTAGTTCCTTTATACGTTCTCGAACTAGTTCACGCTGCACAGGACTAAGTTTATAAGGGCGACGATTTACTATCTTTGACGGATCAATAAGACCGATTTTGAAAGTGCCTGTAGTGACACGGGTTGTAGGAATTCCAGAAATGAAATACTGGGAATACTTCTGTAAAATGCGAATAAGGTCAGAGAGTTGACTAACAGGAAGATTTGTGTGAACTGTATCCAAATTTATGGTGCTTACTGGCAAAAACATGGCAAGATCCCACAGGAGGAGAAAAATCAAGAAACGGAATTGTGGTATCATGGCAACCAAACATCTCACTGAACATCACAACCTCATCAGCAGCACACTGTTCTAATGAGCAGTGGCCATCCAGAAAATCGGAAATTTCATTTTCATTACAAATACCAGAATGCATATCTTCTCCAGCAGTTACATGGACTGGTTGAACTTCAACTGGCATGGATTTGGGTTCAGCTCTTGAGAAGTTGGCAGTGTCCAACAAACTACTATTTGAATCATTCAAGGTGCTAGGAGGAGCGTCCTTCCTAAGCACACAAGTTGAAGAATTCACAGCCATACAAAAATCTGGGGCAAGGATTTCCTGCCCCAAAATGATTGGTACAGGCAACAAACAGTTTTCAACAATATGAAAAATACCTGAAGGTCATTCCCATCTATTGTAACCAAAATTTGTTTTTGGCACATGGAAATAGTTACTGCTGACCCTAGACCATGCAAACGGACGATATTTTGAAAAGATGGACCATAAAAATGGTCACTGATTGACATGTGAAGGAGAGAGCATTCTGATCCTGAATCAAAACAGTACTTGAATACATAACCTTGATGGGTCAATGTCCCCTCCAGATTAGCGACACAGAGGCCAACCTGCTTGTTGGCTGGCTGTGCTGATGGCGCCTTGTTCTCTCCTGGTCTTGGCCTTGCTGCCCTCTTCTTTCTGGTTACAGGTGAAGCAGGTGGTGTTGGTGTATCCTGAGGCAGCCTTTGATGAGTTGGTTGACTTGGCACGGGTTTGTTCCGTCAAGAAGTCCTGGAATGAGCCTCCACGAACATCATGTGGAGCGTGGTGACGAGGGTGAGAAGTTGAGAAGCTGAGCGCGGAATCCACTCGGGCCTGGTCGGGTATAGTCGGGTGGGCGGAATCCACTCGGGCCTGGTCGGGTATAGTCGGGTGGGCGCTCGGGAAAATGTCCTTGTGTGACGTGTAATGAAAGCTACCTCGCCAACAAAATGGAGTCGCGCCCTTCACTTGTCGCCTATCGGCAGCGTTACCATGCGAAAAATCGCCAAAAAACTGACCTCGGTGATTTCCATTATTATTGCCATTCGAAAATGCACGCAGATTGTCGAATCCCACTTCTGATGTGATGTCGTCGTCGTCAATGATCTGCCCTTCCTCGTAGTTGGAAGGCATCATGATGGGGTTTTCACTGAGTGACACACGCGTCTCGTGACAATAACGAATATAAAAAAGGGTTTATTAAGACGTATCAGGACTTTAACTCATAGATTAATTACACCCGAACAAGCATACTCCCCCCAGGCACTCAATCAAAATGTTTATACTCAGAACACAATACTTCTGGTCGTAGACGCGCTCTCCGACAACGTTTTCGACCGACTCCTGTAATGCGACTGACTGACGCTCCGGTAGTGTCCGGAAGTGCCACACGGGGTGCTGTGAGCAGCTAGTGACGACACAAAAGTGTTATTCGGGTGAATTAACAGCTGGCGGGGAGTTGGGTAAATCCAACGAAGGTTGTAGGTAGCATAGAGGCCCGTCGGGCATCTCTACATCACATGTATATGTGAGTCAGGCGAGCTATAACCTTTCGAGGAGCATGCTGCAAGAGTGGCTGAACAATGAGATCGGGGCCAGGGGCCTTGCGAGTTTTAGATCGTGAGATGATCTGCTGCACTTCCTTAGGAGAGAAGAAGACAGCTGTCGATGGGAAAAAAGACTCGGAGTCCTCAGGTGGCGGGAGGTTTGATTCAAACGGTTTAAACCTGTCTTTCGGAAGAGAGATCCAGTTCCTACCGAGTTTCAATTGAGGAATTGAATTGCGAATTTTTGTGAGGACTTTAGTTTTGCGGTACAGGGAGCCATTACAAGAGTCCAGGGATAACGTTTCTTCCCTTAGCTGTTCATTCCGCAGTTCTCTGACCTCATGGCTGAGGCAATTCCCCAGTCTGTTGAAAAGTTGCTTATCACTGTGATTTCCTGATCGTAGCCATCTTCGGCGAGCTGCCTTTCTCTCCGTCCAGATGCGCTGCACGTATGGAGGAAAACGTAGGTTACCAGTTGGTGGGCGGAGATTTGTTGGAGATGCAAGGTTGGCAGCCTCTGCAATCAATGATGTCAGATTGGTGATTGCTGAATCAATTTCTTGTTTTGAAGTGAGAGGGGGAGCATGGTCGAGTTTGTTATAAAGGTGTTCTTTGAAGATCTTCCAATTCATGGGGTGTTTCAGTAAAAAGGGTTTTGAAAGAGTAGTTTTTGGCAAAGCGCAGAGGACTGAGTGTACAGGTAAGTGGTCAGAACTCAGGTCGTTTACGATTCTCGTTTGTGTGAGTTTGCGGGGTATCCCTTTTGTGATGAAAAAGTCCAGGTGACTGGGTCGGATATTTGGTCTTGGATCGTACCGTGTTGGTACTCCGGTGTGTTCAACGTGTAATTTGAAAGTTTGACACCACCCATGAATCAAGGTGCCATAGTGATTCGCACGTGGGGAATTCCAGGTTTGGTGTTTCGCGTTATAATCTCCACCCAGTAGGAAGGTTGGGCCCAATTCGTGTATGACACCAATAAGGGTTGCCATTGTAAGTTTCCGACCTAATCTTCTGCATTGGGGGGGTACATAGACAGCCCCTAGTTGGATGTCGAGGCCTTCAACATGAAGTATGCAGCGCGCGACCTGAATTTCATTTTCAATAATGGGCAACAGGTGTGATTGGTTGAGGTGTGATTTAATCAGTAGCATGGCTCCTGCTCTCGAAGTTTGGCTTGGATCATGAGCAGTGTAGGTCTTGTACCCTGGCAGGTTGAAGGTCTTACCAGGGGGGAGCTTTATCTCAGACAGCATGAGAATGTCAATGACATGTACGTTAACATGGTGTAATAGTTCTTGGAATTTGCCATTGATATACGGTGGAGGGCTAGGGTTGTGTATGGCGGAGCGACCGAAGGCGGGTTCCTTCAAGGGACTCAGCTCAAAGCTCATACTCCGCCTGTGCTACGGCGACGTATTGGGCCGTATACATAAAAAACGCTGAAAATTCCTTCACAGGGGTTGGTTATTCCTCTGACCAGGCGCATGGGGACTCATTTCTTCGACATGGGGGAATTGGGGAAAACAGTTGTTGTGGCGAGTCCCGGACCCATTCCAATCGATTCAGGATCGAAAATTTAGTGGAAAATTATACCCCACACGCCTAGCTACCAGAAATCTCGAAAATCCAATATTCCGGTCCCTGACCAAAATTTCAGATTTTTAGAAAAATTGTTACCACCAAAATCAGCGTGGACGGCGGGTGGACTGGTAGTAGTAGTCCGCCGCATGGGGGTATGCCTCATTCCCCGCACGTTGACGCCAGTCAAATGCGGAGCTGTTGCCCCGTGCAAGGCGTTGAAAATGTCAAATGCGGAGGTTTTGACGACGTCTCCTTTAATTGTCAGCTATTTCTTACAACACATTACAATAATTAGACTCCGAAGAAGAGGATTAGTGGGTCCTTACCTGTGTGAACCGGCAGAGAACTGGGCAAACTCTCTATGCACAGCAATGCTGAAGTCAAATGCGGAGGTTTTGACGGCGTCTCCTCTGATTGTGAGCTATTTGTCACTAAATATTACAACAATTAGACTCCGAAGAAGAGGATTAGCGGGTCCTCACCAGCGTGAAACGGCGGAGAACGGGACAAACTATCCATGCACAGCAATGCTGAAGTCAAATGCGGAGGTTTTGACGGCGTCTCCTTTGATTGTGAGCTATTTGTCACTAAATATTGTTGCGAGCTCGCACCGGCGCCGGCCAAATGGGCTGCTGGCGTCGCAGGGTCGGCGACCTGTGGAGGGCTAAGGGACCGTTATCGAACATTCGAGACACCATTCTTCTCGCTCGAGACAACACATCGAGTTCTGAGAACCAGGGAACGTTCTGGAAGGTACTCGACCGAGAGGCAGCGAATATAAAGAGACCCAGGAACGCCGCGCAGTTCAGTTCAATTCGGAGTCCGGATATAGACACTTCGGGTTATAAATCGTGCCGTGCCGCGTTATAAATAGTGCGACAACCGCGTTACAACCGTGTATTGTGATTCTGTCATTGTGTAAGTGCGCAAATGTGAACAGTGTATTGAACTAGTGAACAACTGTTAATAAATTAGTTACGAAGAACATAAATCGTTACAATTGGTGTCAGATGTGGGGTTACAAATTAGTGTTATAGTGTTGGACAATAGTTAGTGTTAAAGTGTTACAGTGTTTTACAGTAGTTATAAAGTGTTATAGTGACTTTAGTGTGTTACTGCGCGTTTGAACTCTTAAAAACGAACAAAATGAAGTTGACCGATTTGAAAGTTAAACAGCTGAAGGAAGAGCTGGAAGAGCGCGGCTTACCTACCGGTGGAACAAAAGCAGATCTACGCCTACGACTTAAGGAGAACTTGGTTGAAGAAGGTCATGACCCAGACAACTTTGACTTTGTGGATGATATCACCAGAATTGAAGAGCATTCTAAACAACTGTTTGAAGAAAACTCACGGAAAATGGAAGAGAATTCTAAAAGAATTGAAGAGAATTCTAGACAACTGTTTGAAGAAAACTCAAGAAAAATGGAAGAGAATTCTAAAAAAATAGAAGAAAACACCAGAAAACTGGAAGAGAATTTGGTGAGTCATATGGATAAAATAGTGAGTGATGTTGCCAACATAAAAACTGATGTAGACAGACTGGAGGACAATTTGAATTCATTGTCCAACACAGTTGACGATAAGATCTCTGCAGTTGATGATAAGATCTCTACAGTTGATGATAGGATCTCTGCAGTTGATGATAAGATCTCTCAAGTTAAAGACGAAATTGAAAGCAAAATTCGAGATGGAGTCAAGAATAAAGGAGCGCTCAAACCAGCACTGATTCGCCTCAAAACAGCAGGGGACCAGGAAATCCCAATGCATGGAGTTACCAAACTCAACATCAGGATCGGACCTAAGCAACTACAGCACGAAGTCCTAGTTGCTGACATCACTGAAGAAGTCATCTTAGGAATGGATGTGATCAAGAAGTATGGCTTCCAGTTGGATATGAAGAACGATGTCCTGAAGATTGGTGACAAAGAGGTGCCCTTCAGTGGTGTGGAAGACTCGGATGTGCAAGTTATGTTGACCAAGGATGTGACGCTACCCGGACTGACTGAAAAGATAGTCTATGGTCGACCATCAGGACCAACTGTTAGAGAAGGGCAGATAGGTGTTGTGGAACCTCCCAGAGAAGGCGGCTTGAAGAAAGGATTGCTGACCGGCAAGGCTCTGGTAAGGATGAAGAATGTCATTCCTGTCCGGCTCATGAACCTCAATGCTTTTCCAGTAACCTTGAAGCAAGAAGAAGTATTGGGAAGTTGTAGCTCTGTGGCTTATCTAGCAGGTACTGCAGTGACACCCAATGGACCATCAATGAAGACTGTAAATCCAAGGCCTATCATGGATATTCTGACATCCTCGTGTGAAGGGCTCGATAAACACCAAAAGAAGATTGTGGGCAAGCTCATTGAGGATTATTCTGACATTTTCGATAATGTCGATGGCAATAAGGGACGGACCAACATCGTCAAGCACAAAATAAATACCCGTGACGCACAGCCAATCAGACAACCACCAAGGCGGCTTCCATTGGCAAAACGTGAGGAAGCAGAGAAGATTATACTCGATATGGAGAGGGAAGGGGTCATTGAACCATCTAGTAGTCCCTGGGCATCCCCGGTAGTCTTGGTGAAGAAAAAGGATGGATCCACCAGGTTTTGTGTGGACTATCGCAAACTAAATGATGTAACCAAGAAGGACAGCTACCCATTACCAAGAATTGATGACACTTTGGACACGCTGGCTGGCTCCCAATGGTTTTCAACGTTGGATCTGAAGAGTGGGTACTGGCAAGTGGACTTGGACCCTAAGGATAAGGAAAAGACTGCATTTACAATAGGCACTGGACTATGGCAGTTTACAGTTATGCCTTTCGGATTATGTAACGCGCCAGCTACCTTTGAAAGGTTGATGGAAATTGTCCTACGTGGACTATCATGGAAAACGTGTCTGGTTTACTTGGACGACGTAATAGTAGTGGGGAAGACGTTCGAGGAACACTTGAAGAACTTAACAGAAGTGTTCAACAGAATTAGAGCAGCCAACCTGAAGTTGAGTCACCGCAAGTGCCACATATTCAGGCAGGAAGTCACATATTTAGGACATGTTGTATCCAGCAATGGAATCAAAACGGATCCACAGAAAATCGATGCAGTTCGAGATTGGCCAGTCCCATTAGATAAACATCAGCTACGAAGTTTTCTAGGACTGTGCACCTATTACAGAAGATTCGTTCCTGGATTTGCCCGTGTGGCAAAGCCTCTCACAGCTCTAACGGAAGAAGGACGAGAGTACGCCTGGTCCAACGAGTGCCAGGAGGCTTTTGAGAGGTTGAAAACGGCTCTAATCACATCACCTATACTGGCCTACCCAAAGACAAGTGATCGCTTCATTCTGGACACAGACGCAAGTAATCTGGCAATTGGAGGAGTCCTCTCACAATTACAAGACGGGCAAGAAAAGGTGATTGGATACTTCAGTAAAGTATTGTCTAAACCAGAACGAAATTATTGTGTCACAAGAAGAGAATTACTGGCTGTAGTGAAATCAATCGAACACTTCCATAAGTATCTGTATGGTCGACAATTCAGCCTGAGAACAGATCACGCAGCATTGAAATGGCTCCTTCAATTCAAAAACCCAGAAGGACAAGTGGCTAGATGGATTGAGAGGCTCCAGGAGTATGATTTCACCACAGAGCATAGAGCTGGCACTATTCATCGAAATGCGGATGCCTTATCAAGGAGACCTTGTCTGGACAACTGCGGCCACTGCTCAAGACTGGACCAGCAAGAAGAAAACCTACGAAGGACTGGAATTATCCCGGATGAGTGGCTGCCAGAGCGCTTGCAGGAGCGGCAAGCAGAAGACCAGGAGCTGAAGGATCTTCTGGTTTGGAAGAGAACCAACAGGAGACCCAGTTGGCAAGAAATTAGTCATCGTAGCCCAACTATAAAAACCTATTGGGCGCAGTGGAACTCTATCAGTCTGGAAGACGGAATCCTGAAACGTCGCCTGGAGAATGATGATGGCACCGAGACAAGGACGCAGATCATCGTTCCACAAAAGTTGGTTCCCTTGGTTTTAGAGCATCTTCATGATGGAACATCAGGAGGACATTTTGGCATCACGAAAACGCTACAGAAGGTTAGAGAGCGTTTTTACTGGGTAGATAGCAAACAATCTGTCAAAGATTGGTGCAAGAAGTGTTTGCTGTGCAATGCCGTGCAGGGACCAATTGTGAAACCAAGGGCAAAGATGCGGCAGTACAATGTGGGAAGCCCAATGGAAAGAGTGGCCATTGACATAGCAGGGCCTTTCCCAGAAAGCGACAAAGGGAACAGATACATCTTGGTGGCCATGGACTATTTCACCAAGTGGATGGAGGCTTATGCATTGCCAAATCAAGAAGCTGCCACCGTTGCTGATGTCTTGGTTAAAGAGTTCTTCTGTCGATTTGGGATGCCTTTGGAGTTGCATTCTGACCAGGGGAGAAACTTTGAATCTTCCGTATTCCAGGAAGTTTGCAGGTTGTTGGGCATTCGTAAAACCAGGACTACAGCATTACACCCACAGTCGGATGGCCTGGTTGAGCGAATGAATCGGACAACTGGGAAGTACTTGGCAAAAGTGGTCTCTGACCACCAGAAAGACTGGGACCAATACCTGCATCTGTTTGCCTTGGCCTACAGATCAGCGGTACAAGAAACAACTGGAGAGACTCCTGCATCGGTAATGTTTGGAAGGGAGATAAGACTACCGTGTGACTTGGAGTTTGGGAGCAAACCTGGAGATGATGTAGCTGAGGAGGACTATGTCAGCGTTCTAAAATCCAAGCTCCAGTATATCCATGAGAAAGTCCGGGGCCATTTGCAAATAGCCAGTGACCGGATGAAGACTCGATACGACATAAAGGCAACTGAGGTGGGTTTCCAAGCAGGCGATCTTGTCTGGTTCTACAATCCGCGTCGGAAGCGAGGACTATCACCGAAACTCCAGAAGGATTGGGAAGGACCCTACGAAATCATGAAAAGAATCAACGATGTCATCTACAGGATTCGAAGAACTCCAAGAGGGAAACCGCGAGTGGTACATCATAATCGGCTGGCAGCATTCGTGGGCAGTTCGACGCAGGAAGACCTATCGAGGACAGTGACTACACCATCAAGTATAGAAGACCCGGCAACCCTGGAGTTCAACATGTTCATGAAGAACTATGGAGGGACTAGCAAAGCGAGATTTGGAGTCACCAACGAAGTGCGCGAGAACCATTTTGACGTTGGAAAAGATTATGCGCTAGCACACTGTGTAGCTGCCGACCTCAAAATGTCGAGAGGAATTGCCGAAATATTCAAGAAGAAATATGGTAATGTCGACCAGTTGCAGCGGCAAAATCCACGCATTGGAAAAACGTTGTCACTGAGGATAGCCAACCAGCTAATAGTCTATCTAGTGACAAAACAGTCTTCCCACCAGAAGCCAACCTACAGGACTCTTTGGGATGCGCTACTTGCCCTGAAGAAGCTGCTCATTAAGCAGGGAATGAAGAAGTTGGCAATACCCAAGATTGGTTGTGGCTTGGACCAATTGGATTGGAGGATAGTCCGTAACATGTTGGAGTTCATTTTTCAAGGGACCCAGGTTGAAGTGCGGGTGTGTACCTGGAATCCTCATGGAAGAACTGATGTGAAGACTGTGGACTGCTATTTCTACCGCCAAGGCTGCTGCAAGAATGGTGATAAATGCCGCTATCGACATGGGCCCAGTGATGAACAGATGCCCAAGATTGTTCTGGGACAGAACAATTCTAAGGAGGGGGCAGTGTTGCGAGCTCGCACCGGCGCCGGCCAAATGGGCTGCTGGCGTCGCAGGGTCGGCGACCTGTGGAGGGCTAAGGGACCGTTATCGAACATTCGAGACACCATTCTTCTCGCTCGAGACAACACATCGAGTTCTGAGAACCAGGGAACGTTCTGGAAGGTACTCGACCGAGAGGCAGCGAATATAAAGAGACCCAGGAACGCCGCGCAGTTCAGTTCAATTCGGAGTCCGGATATAGACACTTCGGGTTATAAATCGTGCCGTGCCGCGTTATAAATAGTGCGACAACCGCGTTACAACCGTGTATTGTGATTCTGTCATTGTGTAAGTGCGCAAATGTGAACAGTGTATTGAACTAGTGAACAACTGTTAATAAATTAGTTACGAAGAACATAAATCGTTACAATATTACAATAATTAGACTCCGAAGAAGAGGATTTGTGGGTTCTTACCAGTCAACCTACCGTAGGTCGTAACGAGGATATGTAATTATGAACAAATTTTGAAGTTTGGGCAAGAAACTATGCAGCTCTGATTGGTTCTTGATCAATTTCAGCTTAATTGACCCAAATTTGGGGATAGTATTGGTGAAAATGCGTTTTTTGGAACTTGAATTTTTGGGATTCAGGCATGGGGGATCGTAGAAAATGATTTCTACGATCACTTTTCTCTCATTTCTACTTAATACTTACGCTACAATATTCATAAAAATGTTTGTTTCACTCGGTTAATGTCATCTACAGTCAGTCAGCTACATTCAATTAAATTTTCCTTGTGTATTTCAGGAATATTTTCATACCCAATGATACATAAAAACCTGAGGAAAAAACCGCTTAAAATGATTTTACAACGTGCGGGAAATGGGTATCTTGGATTTTTCCGATAATGTATTCAATAAGGAAAATATTGTGCATTAAAGTAAGCAATACACTTTGTGAAGCGTAGATACTCTATTTTAATATGCGTGTGAAAAAAAAAGAAAAAAAAAGTCTTCTTGTCGAACTTATCCATACTTTTACCACTTCGCTTTGACGTTATGACACGTGAATTCCCAACTAGTAAACGAATTCTATGGATTGAGCGTTGAAATGACGGTAGAAGGGGGAAATATGCCGTACAGGTTTACTGCAACGTTGAGTAAAGTTGGAACCCTGGAAAAATCCCTTCACCCGCTCACCACTAAACGAGGCGAACGAATTGGATATTAAAGAGAAAATATGGTGGAAAAGCTCAACCGTATTTTCTACCCTCGAATACGTGTGGGGCGGTTTCACGAAACAAGTCTAAACTTTTATCGTTCATAAAGAGCATTTCGTGATTCATTTTTGCTATTAATTTCTTCCTTACTTTCCCCGAATACGTCATAGGCTGATGATCATTTTCATTATTAGCGTTTTTTTCCACTTGGAAGCAATTTCCAATGACAATGGCAGGTTTTTTGAAGTAAATTCGGTGTATAAGGAGAAGACTAGCCCCAACAGTTAATCTTCAGTTTCCAGAGTTCTTAGAGTTCCATAACCCACAAACATAGAATAGCTGGAAAGTTCCTTCTATAGAAAAGAAATAGACGTGGTTCTGGTTTTAATCACTCTGCTTTAATACACTCAGTGAAAGACTACGGGTGTCTGGTAAATGGGAGGTTTCTGTACATGGCAGGGAAGATGGATGCCGTCGCACTGACCAACTCGGCTTCTAAAAGTCCCTTTAAACCACTAGACCAACCAGGCAATTATTAATCGAACTTGGAGGAATGATAGCCTTTGAGAAATTACGCATGACAGAGGTTATATTCGGTTCAATGGATTAAAATCCGTACGAGTAGAGCAGTTGTCATATATGTCAACGACAGCTACAAAGTATATTCGGAAATGGTAAACTCGAGTTACGTTCCACTTTCTGCTTCTCCTTCGCTGTCGGACGTGCTCTATTGGAGCGTGTAGGGGATCTGTTGGCTCAGAGTAAGCAAAAATGTCATCTGATACCACGAATAACAAGAGTGTACGAGTTGTAAGTCGTCTCGGCCTTCGACCTCTCCTCGGTTTATACCCCTCCTTCAAGACCTAAGAGTTTTGATGGTTTAGTATCCCTTGAGAACAATTTCAGAGTAGGTAGGTGATAAAGGTCCTGGCCGAACACAAAATGATACCCCACTAGGAGACTAATTTCATCGATTCAGCGTCTATAACCTCTTCTGGTGGGCGCCAATCATTCCGGGACCCATTTTATTGAATTCAGCGCCAAAAATTTAGTGGAAAATGATACCCCACACGCCTAGGTACAAAAAATCTCGAAAACCCACTTTTGAAAATGGGTAGACAGATACCCATTTTGACCTAAAACCACTTCGGGTGGGCGCCCGTCAGTCCAATTTCAATGAGGTGAACTCAACATAATCCGCCGCATGGGGGAATGGGGGAACACGGTGGAACGGGACATTCCCCGCAGGTCAACGCCGGTTAAATGTGGAGCTTTTGACGGAGTGTCCTCTTGTCGTCAGCTATTTGCCCGTACACATTACGGTCATTGGACTCCGGTGGAGATGATTTGTGGGTCATCACCATCAAACCGGGGGGGACGGGGCATACTCCCCCGTGCGAAGCATTGTAAATGTCATATTCGGAGCTTTTGACAATGTCGCCTCTATTTGATGAAGGTAATTAGTCTCCGGTGAAGATAATTAGGCAGTCCTTACCAGTGTCAACATACTCCTCAGAGCAAAGCGTTACTATGTCTAAAGCGGGGGATTGAGTGTCTAGAACCGTCCTATTTTAATGAGGTGAACTCAACATAACCCGCCGCATGGGGGAATATGCCCGTTAGGGTGGGTCGAAAAAAATCGATATTTTTTTTTCGGATCGTAATACCGCGGAAAAGTTGCTAAATGATATGACTAAAAAGGGGAAAAAATATTGAAACTATCGGATGTTATCTTCCGTTGGCGCATAAGCTCTAAAGTTTTGAAAAAAATAATTTTTTTTTGAAAATTTGTAATAATTTTTTTTAACGATATTTAATATGTAATAGTGAAAAATTTCATCTACGACACACTAATAAAGTAATATAAAAATACCGGTATTGCACTTCAACATCTTCCGTTCGCGCATGGACATCCAAATATAGCCAAAATACAAGAAAATCGGATTTTTGTCCTATTTTCTTTTCATGTATAGTTACTGATATCAATAATCTCGAAAACCCACTTTTGAAAATGGGTAGACAGATACCCATTTTGACCTAAAACCACTTCGGGTGGGCGCCCGTCAGTCCAATTTCAATGAGGTGAACTCAACATAATCCGCCGCATGGGGGAACGGGGGAACACGGTGGAACGGGACATTCCCCGCAGGTCAACGCCGGTTAAATGTGGAGCTTTTGACGGAGATATTTAATATGTAATAGTGAAAAATTTCATCTACGACACACTAATAAAGTAATATAAAAATACCGGTATTGCACTTCAACATCTTCCGTTCGCGCATGGACATCCAAATATAGCCAAAATACAAGAAAATCGGATTTTTGTCCTATTTTCTTTTCATGTATAGTTACTGATATCAATAATGTAATACCTAATATCTGATTATACATGTTCTGATAGTTAAAGAAAAAAATTCAGACGTAATTAGGCTTGGTTTTTCGATCGCGCACAGCGATACAAAACTTACTGTCAGCGGCAGTAGCGGGTCAACGACCCACGCCGCGTCACGTGATACCCCCTCTTTTCGGATCGTAATACCGCGGAAAAGTTGCTAAATGGTATGACTAAATAGGGGAAAAAATATTAAAATTATCGGATGTTATCTTCCGTTCGCGCATGAGCTCTAAAGTTTGATTAAATTTTGAAAAAATTGAATTTTTTTGGAAATTTTTAATATTTTTTTTTATTACGATATTTAATATGTAATAGGGAAAAATGTCATCTACGACACACATATTCTGGATGCGCAAAGAACCCATTTCTCTCTATAACTGGGTCAATTACAGCTTTGAGTTCATCTTTAAGATATCTTGAGGTTTCAATACATTGGTGCACGAGCTTAGGGCCATCAGTAAAAAGTTTGGTCTTCTTAATACAAAACCACATCGGCATATATGACTTCAGAATGAATATTACTATTTCCTGGAACTCAGCAGTTGGATTTTCTTGACTAATGTAGAGTCTTAAAGCACGGTTAGCTGTTGTTAGCCACCTGGAGTGAGACAAAGGTCCTGGATCCCTGATTGATAAAGAAGATGTTAAAACTCAATACCAGTATTATTATATTAATTCATTAGTGTGTCGTAGATGACATTTTTCCCTATTACATATTAAATATCGTAATAAAAAAAATATTAAAAATTTCCAAAAAAATTCAATTTTTTCAAAATTTAATCAAACTTTAGAGCTCATGCGCGAACGGAAGATAACATCCGATAATTTTAATATTTTTTCCCCAATTTAGTCATACCATTTAGCAACTTTTCCGCGGTATTACGATCCGAAAAGAGGGGGTATCACGTGACGCGGCGTGGGTCGTTGACCCGCTAGTGGCGCTGACAGTAAGTTTTGTATCGCTGTGCGCGATCGAAAAACCAAGCCTAATTACGTCTGAATTTTTTTTTCTTTAACTATCAGAACATGTATAATCAGATATTAGGTATTACATTATTGATATCTGTAACTATACATGAAAAGAAAATAGGACAAAAATCCGATTTTCTTGTATTTTGGCTATACTTGGATGTCCATGCGCGAACGGAAGATGTTGAAGTGCAATACCGGTATTTTTATATTACTTTATTAGTGTGTCGTAGATGAAATTTTTCACTATTACATATTAAATATCGTTAAAAAAAATTATTACAAATTTTCAAAAAAAAATTATTTTTTTCAAAACTTTAGAGTTTATGCGCCAACGGAAGATAACATCCGATAATTTCAATATTTTTCCCCCTTTTTAGTCATATCATTTAGCAACTTTTCCGCGGTATTACGATCCGAAAAAAAAATATCGATTTTTTTCGACCCACCCTAATGCCCGTTCCCCGTCGGTCGACGCCGGTTAATACGGTGCTTTTGACGGAGCTTCCTCTAGTTGTTAGCTATTTGACCGTACATATTACGGTGATTGGACTGCGGAGAAGAGGATTTGTGGATCATTAACAGCATCAAACTGGGGGGAACGGGGCATACTTCTCCGTGCGAAGCATTGTAAATGTCAAAGGCAGAGCTTTTGACAACGTCACCTCTATTTGTCGCGATGAAGGTAATTAGTCTCCGGAGAAGAGGATTAGGGAGTCCTTACCAGCGTCAACCGGAAACGGGAAATCCTCCTCAGTGCAAAGCATTATTGTGTCTGAAGCGGAGGATTGAATGTCCAGAAAAGCGCTATTTCAATGAGGTGAACTCAACATAACCCGCCGCATGGGGGAATATGCCCCGTTCCCCGTCGGTCGACGCCGGTTCATGGCGGAGCATTTGACGGAGTTTTCTCTAGTTGTCAGCTATTTGCCCCTATATATTACGGTAATTGGACTGCGAGGAAGAGGATTAGTGGGTCATTAACAGCGTCAAACTGGGGGGAACGGGGCATACATCTCCGTGCGAAGCATTGTAAATGTCAAATGCGGAGCTTTTGACAACATCGCCTCTATTTGTCGCGATGAAGGAACATAACCCGCCGCATGGGGGAATACGACCCGTTCCCCGCAGGTGTACGCCGGTCTAATGCGGAGCTTTTGACGGAGCTTCCTCTAGTTGTTAGCTATTTGACCGTACATATTACGGTGATTGGACTCCGGTGAAGAGGATTTGTGGGTCATAATGGGTTAACAGCGTCAAACGGGGGGGGGGGGGGGGGCATACTTTTGAAAACGCCACTGAATCCAATAATACTGGTCCCGGAATGATTGTTGCCCTCTGGATGAGGTTATGGGTCAAAAAGGGTACTTATTTACCCATTTTGAATTTGTGTTTTTCAGAGTTCCGGTACCCAGGCATGTGGGGTGTCATTATCCACTAAATTTTGGACGCTGAATCGATTGGAATTGGTCTGGGACCCGCCACACCCATTGTTTCCCCCATTTTCCTCATGTTGAAGAAATGAGTCTCCAAACGCCTGGAATAACCAACCCCTGCTTAAAAATTTGCGTTTTTTTTTTTTTTTTTTTTTTTTTCTAAATAATGGACGCTGAATTTATTGTAGTCAGTCTGAGATTACACTGTGCTACTACACTGTATACTTTTTCACATTGGCCAAACTCTGTTTTTTTGCAGGGAGGAGCATGGAGGAAGCAGAATGTACAGCGTAGTTGCTCATCAGAACTACGAGCGAGGAGAGCGGCGGCCCAAACCACAGCACACGCAACAATCGACGCCAAGTCAGTCGACGACAGCGCCGAGCAGCAGTGGAAATAACGCTGGAAACAACGAGCAGGCGTCGCGAAGACACAAATCCCAACCCCCGCCATCTTATACAGCTCGACTTCTTGGTTTCATCAAGAGACGGATTAATCCTGAACCAGGTAAGATGAGTGCTCAGAACGGCTGATATTAATTCTGAACGTAGGCTGATGCCCCTGATGATATAACAATTTTACGAAAATAAATTAGTTACTTTTTGTACTTTGGAATAAATTCAGGATCAGGGCCCCTGCCGCAGAATAAAACGCTGCAAATTCTTACACACGTGTTGGTTATTCCTCGGACCAGACGCATGGAGACTCATTTCTTCAACATGGGGGAAATGGGGATAACGGTGGGTGCGGCGGGTCCCAGACCCATTCCAATCGATTCAGTGTCCATGATTTAGTGGAAAATGATACCCCACACGCCTAGGTTCCAGAAATCTCAAAAACACATATTCAAAATGGGTAATATATACCCAATTTGACCCATAACTTCTTCCAGTAAGTGCCAATCGTCCTGAGACCCATTTCATTTGATTCAGCGTCCAAAATTTAGTGGAAAATGATACCCCACTCGCCTAGATCGCCCAAAATCTCGAAAATCCATTTTTCAAAAAACACATTTTGACCCCTACCCCGCCCAAATTTGGTCCGATCGGGCTGAAAAGCTTGGAGGACCGTCCCAGGCCGGTTACAGATCCCTGACCCAAATTTCAGATTTTTAGAAAATTTTCTACTACCACAAACGGCGTGGACGGCGGACGGCGTACGGCGTACAGGGTGGGCTGCCTGATATACGGGGAAGCCATGGAGCCATAGAGCGGGGCTCCCAGATGATCTAGCGCAAAGAAAAGAAGAAAGGGAAAACACGACTGGGATAGACTGTAATGGGCCACATGGCCTCAGGAACAGTCTAGCGCAGGTATATCAGGACGGCGTACGGCGGACGGCGGACGGACATTGACCTTTTTGGTTGGTTATTCCTTGAATAATCAACCTATGTTTTCATGCAAATGGTCAACCTCTCCGATTCGGCTCAAAATTTTTTTCTGGACGTTTCATGATGTCTAGATCAAAAACAGTCAATGTCCGTCCGCCGTCCGCCGTCCGCCGTCCACGCCGTTTTTGGTAGTAGAAAATTTTCTAAAAATCTGAAATTTGGGTCAGGGGTCTGTTCCCGGCCTAGGACGGTCCTCCAAGCTTTTCAGCCCGATCGGACCAAATTTGGGCGGGGTAGGGGTCAAAATGTGTTTTTTGAAAAATGGGTTTTCGAGATTTTGGGTGATCTAGGCAAGTGGGGTATCATTTTCCACTAAATTTTGGACGCTGAATCAAATGAAATGGGTCTCAGGACGATTGGCACTTACTGGAAGAAGTTATGGGTCAAATTGGGTATATATTACCCATTTTGAATATGTGTTTTTGAGATTTCTGGTACCTAGGCGTGTGGGGTATCATTTTCCACTAAATTTTGGATCCTGAATCGATTGGAATGGGTCTGGGACCCGCCGCACCCACTGTTTCCCCATTTCCCCCATGATGAAGAAATGAGTCTTCATGCGCGTGGTCCGAGGAATAACCAACCCCTGTGTAAGAATTTGCAGCGTTTTTGATCTAGACACCATGAAACGTTCAGAAAAAAATTTTGAGCCGAATCGGAGAGGTTGACCATTTGCATGAAAACATAGGTTGATTATTCAAGGAATAACCAACCAAAAAGGTGTCGGAATAAAACCCTGAGATTCCTCGCATTCTGACCCACCCCTTGAGTATGTTTGAATCAAAGTAGATGAGGAGACAGGAGGCGCAAGAATCTACGTCATCTAGCAACGCAGTAACATCTCCCAACGCAACCTACAATCTTCCTGCTTCGTCCTGGGCATCTGAAATTCAGCGGGCTGCAAACTACCGACGATCTTTGAATGAAACTAACTACGGACATCAACTACATCGGAACATCATTTGAGAACTCCTTAAGACTTTCGATCAATCACTACGCGAAATATTATTAGTATATAAATCAGCTGACAATTAGCCAATTTTGACGGCTTGGATTTGCCCTTTTCTCATTCTCGTTCTATGGCTGCTCAAGTGTACTGAATAAAATGCTGTCTGTGCGCTTCCACATCTTATTGCAATTCTGGACGGAAGAAATGATGAAGGTAAATCAAAATAATTTAATACCGGTATGCTAAAATCTTGACACGAATTTGTAGCAGATTATGGCCTCGATTTGGTGACGCGATCCGTGAAGGAATTGAGGCGAAAGGACGCCGAGTGAAATTTGGATAAAAAGCCCCTTGGAAAGTAGAGATTTGGAAATGTAGCGAATACTGAGACTCCATCTCGCTCTGATCATGTAGTGTTGGTAGTTTAGAGGTTATTAGGTAGACTCAGATGTAATTTGTCGTGTTCGGTCGTTGTTGAATGGAATAGGTTATAGATTTGAGGTTGAATTGTTGCCGTGGCGTCTCTACGATGAGTTTGGATGCTGAGAGAACTTCAATTTGAGGTTGTTCCACCTCAAATCGTCGTCTTATTAATGTTCTGGTATTCTAGTGTTCGGCGCTAGGGATGTTTGGTCAGTCTTGTTAGGAACTGGTTGAAGTTCAAAGGATAAGTCCTCACGAGGAAAAATAGTCGGTGCTGAGGTAGAAGTACCTTGCCCGGCGAAATAGGTGTGTGATGTGCGAACCGGGAAGCATTGGGTGAATGCAGTGGAGGCTTAGCCCTTGAGTCGACACACTAGGGACGGGAGAGGCTGGGATGGAACAGCCTGCTGAAGTTCGCCTTCGGCCGTAATAGGTCGTCGTATGGAGAAGCGTACTTGCGATGGGATATCGCCGGAAGTTTGTTGTACGAAGAGAGGTGGGGGTACGTAGAAATCGCCCCCGGATTTGGACAGTAAAAAGCAATCGATTGTCGTGCTGAGTCACGGGTGTCCATTGGGATAAAAACACCACGGAAAGGTAACCTCTCGCGAACTCAGCGCTTCCTCTGGTCATAGTGCCGAGGCCGGTCCCGCATTAAATAACAATATACACAGGGGCAGCAGGCAACCATACTTGCTGTATATTGTTGGGGTTCATTATGCACACGCATGCCGCCAGGAATACACAATTCTTGGTCGAACGAGATGTTCACGGAAACTGGAGATGGAAATTAGATTCAAAAATTCGGTTCTGGAGTCTCAGTATGTCAGCTGTTTTGGAGAAATTATTGTAAATTGGGCCTTCTTTCGGGCATTGAGCTTTTACAAAGAGTTTTGTTGATCACAAATAAAAAGGATCGCATATTGATAGATTGACTGGATAAAGCTACACCACACGTATATGTCTGGCCTCACATTAGAAACACAATATTGTTTCATTCATGTTCTAATCATGTAATAATGTGTTCTTCCTCATGCCATGTATAATAGCAGCGATGTAATATGATGTGATAATACAAATGAAACAAAATTATTGATGAGAGAAATCATATGATAAGGATCTCGGCTGGGGATGGCCTGTTACCTACGGAATAGGTATTTGGTTGTGCTTGGAGTAAGTAATCGCTGTTGGGGCTGAAGGAAGGGTTGAACACAGGGAAGGAGCTCGGAAGGGGCGGATGAGAGGCTGGAAGGCAACGGATAATATTTTATTTAACAAATATTTTGTTTGGATGGTGGTGTAGCGGCTCTTCTAAGACCCGTTAGTCGTAAATTGGAATGGGCAAAAGGAAAAGAAAGGGGAAAAGGCCTAATGTTACGCGGACACCAATCCTGTTGAAAAGCAAAGAGGACTGTTTTAGTGGTGTTCAGTGGAATATAGGTGTAAGACGCACAGTGGGGGTTGACCTCACACAAATAAGGAAATTTACTTGAATATTGGTAGACCAATAATTGGAAATCGGAACAGGAAAATGACTTGGATATTGGCTGACCAATTGGAAATTGGAATAGGAAACTTACTTGGATATTAATTGGAAAATTGGATATGGATAATTGGAATGGGGAAGTTACTCTTGGAAGTGTTGGAAAAGGAATGTGGAACTGAGGAACGGTCGAGCAATAAATGAACGAGAATCACGAATGCATCAAGCATTAAGTTAATTCACAGAATATAAACGGAAGAAGATATAACTTACTAAGCAACAGTTGGATATTGAAAAATTTGTTTTGAACACACTGGATTTAAATGATGGGAATCATTTTTAAATGGATGAAATCATCAAATTTAATTGGATGTGTTGTGTTGGAAATCGTTTTGATGGAGAAACGTGGAAGAGGAATAAATTAAATAAATTGATATTGGGCAAATTGGATGCAAATTGCAGGACACAAGTGTCGGGAAGATTATTATGAGGTGCTGAGACCGACAGAGGTTGTACCTGTGCCACAAGTGGCGGATTCTGGATCGGATTAGCTACAAAGAAAGGAGTGAAGGACTTGAAGCAGAATTCCTGGGAGAGGGTCTGTTGAAATTTTGAATGGAAAACCTGATGGTCTTTAGAATCAGGTGGAAATGACTAATGGCCGAGAGTGGATCTCTAGCTTGGGTATAAAGGAGTTGTGACACAATCAGTTGTGGAAGGACACTATTCAAGACACGCTGGAAGCGAATGACCGAATCTGTGACATCTGGAGAAGAATATCATCAACATTTCTCGGATAAGGAGATATTTACGTATTGGTGAAAAAGGTAAAACTGTTTATCTAGTCGACATTGGAACCGTTTTACCAGAAGGCGGTATCTGGACTGGGTGTGCTTCTGAAATTGTTGACAATTTGAAACAAATATCCTGAACCAAACATGAATATGCATAACTAAGCTGATGCAGTAAGTTTTTACGGATGTAATATTATGCTTCAAGTGAAAAGCCGTTGGAATTTATCAACAAAAACGCTGCAAATTCTTACACAGAGGTTGGTTATTCCTCGGACCAGGCGCATGGAGACTCATTTCTTCAACATGGGGGAAATGGGGAAACAGTGGGTGCGGCGGGTCCCAGACCCATTCCAATCGATTCAGGATCCAGAATTTAGTAGAAAATGATACCCCACACGCCCAGGTACCGGAAATCTCGAAAACGCATATTCAAAATGGGTAATATATACCCAATTTGACCCATAACTTCTTCCAGAGGTGCCAATCGTTCCGGGACCCACTTCATTGAAATTAGCGTCCAAGATTTAGCGGAAAATGATACCCCACACGCCTAGGTTCCAGAAATCTCAAAAACACATATTCAAAATGGGTAATATATACCCAATTTGACCCATAACTTTTTCCAATGGGTGCCGATCGTTCTGGGACCCATTTCTTTGGATTCAGCGTCCAAAATTTAGTGGAAAATGATACCCCACTCGCCTAGATCGCCCAAAATCTCGAAAATCCATTTTTCAAAAAACACATTTTGACCCCTACCCCGCCCAAATTTGGTCTGATCGGGCTGAAAAGCTTGGAGGACCGTCCTAGGCCGGGAACAGACCCCTGACCCAAATTTCAGATTTTTAGAAAATTTTCTACTACCAAAAACGGCGTGGACGGCGGACGGCGGACGGCGTACGGCGGACGGACATTGACCTTTTTTGATCAGGACATCATGAAACGTCCAGAAAAAAATTTTGAGCCGAATCAGAGAGGTTGACCATTTGCATGAAAACATAGGTTGATTATTCAAGGAATAACCAACCAAAAGGTCAAGTTATGGGTCAAATTGGGTACATATTACTCATTTTGAATATTTGTTTTTGAGATTTCTGGAACCTAGGCGTGTGGGGTATCATTTTCCGCTAAATCTTGGAAGTTGAATCCAATGAAGTGGGTCTCAGGACGATTGGCACCCACTGGAAGAAGTTATGGGTCAAATTGGGTATATATTACTCATTTTGAATATGTGTTTATGAGATTTCTGGTACCTGGGCGTGTGGGGTATCATTTTCCACTAAATCATGGACACTGAATCGATTGGAATGGGTCTGGGACCCGCCGCACCCACCGTTTTCCCCATTTCCCCCATGTTTGAGAAATGAGTCTCCATGCGCCTGATCCGAGGAATAACCAACCCCTGTGTAAGAATTTGCAGCGTTTTTTGATCAGGACATGTTAAAGTCAATGAGTAATTGGAATTCAAATGTAATGGACGAAGACTTTGTTGAAGCTTTTCTTGGGGCAATTAGAAATACTAGGACGTACTCGAAGGAGTTGGATTTGTAGCCAGGGTTCACTCTTGCGCATTTGAAAGTGATGCAATTATATAATGAAACAATTCACGAGGAGAGTGGGTGAAAACAAGAGAGAGGAAATTGCCACAAGAAACGGGATTGAATGCTTACGCGGAGCCAGAGGGAGCTGCAGGACTTGCAGTTTTCATAGGGAGAGTTTACTAGACAGGGTGTTTAATCAGGAAAGATTAGTTCACATATTACTGACTTACAGTCTACGTTCGCTCCTGTAAGAGGAAACACCGTCCGCTCACGCTCCATTTGCCATCTCACCTAAACGGACTTTCCAATTAACGGTTTGCTACCAGATTCGGCCATAATCACACTACGTACGATTTGTCATATTCACCGAAACATGGCTCAAGGATAATGTGGAGACGCACGAACTCGGCTTTCATGGCTACTCGTTATATCGGACCGACCGCTCTTGCTGCAGTTACTCCTTGCTGACTCTCCCCCTCATATTAATTTATTCGCCGCTTCGACCTCATCTCTGAAGACATCCCTTCGTGTTTTCTTTTTCTTTTTTGCCCCTCCTTTGTGATTGTGTACATGGACGATTAGAAGTTATCATAATCTCTTCCCCCACTGAATTGTAACTTTTTTTCTTTAATAATTTTTGCCACGATTCTTTTTTTTTCATTGTAATTGGGCTTGTTCCCGTATTTGTAATAAATAAATAAATGTTCTTTGTGGTCGCAAGAAGAGTGTGTTGCCGGGCGAGGGGTAGAAGAGAGAGGGTAAGAAGAGGTAAGAGAGGAAAAACGTGAGCGGAGTATCTTTCAGAGCGAGGTTCTGTTTTCCTTTTAACCTTATTAGATCTTCTCTGGGGATCGGATTAAACCTCCCCGTACTCGGCTCCGTCACCACCTTCAGAGACGCGTTTATACCTTATCATTCCTCTTATATCGCCATATCTCCCCTTCCCCGCCGCGACCTGTAAACCTTTCTCTAACGGAACCCGACTGGTCCTCTCTCTATTGACCTCAAAGAGATGAACCCAAATCCCTCTTCAACCTCAATGATTGACTTATTGATTTTCAACTCATAGCGCTTTGAGCCCTTTCCACTAGGACACCCCAGTTGTGATCAAGGGCGGATCCATAGGGGGAGGTAGAGATCAATTTCAACTTACCTACCCTCAACAACCCCTTTCATCACGACATTAGTAGCTGTTGAACGTTTGATTTTAAACCTAGAATATTACACGCCCACGTTCCTACATGAACCCCCCTACAAAAAAAACCCAAAGCTCATTATCCTCCTCAATCGTTGAATCAATTTGAGACAAACTTTATTGTTCATTACTGGAATATTCCAAAATTGACAAAATCGCGCATCCTCCAACCCACAAACCCACATTATGGGTTTAAAATGTGATTTTTGATGTGGAAATTGACGATTTTACGAGAAAAATCATTCCATAATATCGCTCTTTTCATTTATTATTTCTTCTATAGTCACTCTTTTTTTTTTATCATTGAGTATTGTTTCAAAATTTACTTTTCTGTGGATACTTTGAAAACAGTATCGTTACTGACAAATCGACAAACACCATCCATCACTTCAAAATTGATCGGTAAACAAGACGGCAGGCTCGAGAGGGCGTAATAGGCCTATTACGCCGCTTAATTTCCCTGTTGACACGAAACGGCGACCTCTCGCACGGTCGCCACTTCTTTCCCCACTTGTTGCTCTCGTGTTCGTGTCGTGCTTTTCCCACTTTACCCGCCGGTTGATTGCGTGCATCTTTTCAATTGACTTCAAATAGAAATCTTCTATCTCTCACGGTGTGGGGAGGGGGGGTTAGGGGAATTGTGGCGGCGGGCTGGGTTTGGACGGCGGAGGAGCGTCACGGCGGTGGTGCGCACATTTTGGTTGGTTATTCCTTGAATAATCAATCTACGTCAAAATGTGTTTTCAAAAATGGATTTTCGAGTTTATCGGCAATCTAGCGTGTGGGGTATTATTTTCGACTAAATTTAGGACGCTGAATCCAATGGGACGGTTCCCAGAACGATTGGCTCTCACCGAAAGAGGTTTCGGGTCAAAATTGTTATCCATCTACCTATTTCGAAAGCCAGCTTACGAGATTTCTGGTACCTAGGCGTGTGGCGTATCATTTTCCACTAAAATTTGGACGCTGAATCGATTGGAATGAGTCTCCATGCGCCTGGTCCGAGGTATAACCAACTCCTGTGATAAAAGTTGCAGCGTTTATCCCAGCTAATTACCAGCTGGTAATCCCATCATACTCATGGTCAAAATATTGTTGAGAACTTATTAGGAATAATGATTATGTAACTTTACCTACTAATCATTTATCAATTAATTCGTTATCATAATAACGTTCTTGTCACTGCTTATCTTTTTAGGCCAATCGCCTCACAGAAAGGGAGGTTGTTCATTCATTCATTTATTTTTTGACGTTTTTTCCGGGCGATAAACGGGAGTAAAATAAATTGCTTCGTGGAGAATTCAGGCGTACAACTTGGAATTACAACGTGAGGGATGCATTTGTGAGATCACAACTCGTTCATCTCTCCTCCGCCCGAGTTCCACTTACGGGGATGCGGCGTGCGTGGCGAGGGAGGGAGGGGGTGAGTGAATAATACGGAGGCGAGGTGAAGTCAATCAGCCGAGTCTTCTTTAATTCAACAGCGAGTAAGAGAGGAAGATGGAAAGAGATTTCCTCGACGATCTTCGCTCCCGGCGAGGGAAAAGGGCGGAAGAGCGGGGCGTGAGTGAGTGAGGATAACAGGCGGGCCGAGTGATGAATCCGTGCAAGTTAAATTGCAGGAAGCAATAACAAATTACACGGCGGAGGTCCTTGGTGGGGGGCGGGGATGGAGTGTAACGGTGTGATGGAAACAGGGGCGTTTTCAGCCCCGTTCATGGGGCCTCTCAACAAGGGATGAACATAACGGTTACTTTTGAGAAACGTTAAATAACGATCGCTTTATTTTTAAAATTCATTTTCGGAGGCCAGTTCTGATGGCAAATACACTTTCGGTGTTGACAAACGATACCTCTTCACTTGGTGCGGATAGCACTTCTTCTGGCAAATCTCACAGCTCCGGTCGCAAAAAGTGTTGACAGTTGCAAAGAAGTCCTCGTTATTCGCTGCTCGCTCTGCATATGCCTCTCGTTTTCGTCGTAGTCTTTCTGCATGCTCTTCTGGTGTCTCGATCGCTCTGGACTCAGCTTGTCGAACTCTTTGATCCTCAAGGCGAGAGGAACGCTCCTCTTCCGTTTCATTTGCGCGAGATAGTGCTTTACGCTATCTATCTATCTCGAGCCAATCGCAATTCGCGCTGATCATTATTTATAGACTTACCTTGAGCCGTCTTGCCGGAGCGTTGCAGTCTCCTTAGCCATTTCACTTTCTTTCTTTATTTTTTCGTTCACCTTTTTCTTGTTTCTTTCTTTTCTCACTTTTCCTACTTTTCTCTTTCTTAAATTTTTCACATTCTTGTAATTCCTTTCTTCTACTTTCGTTTAAGTGTTGGGAAAGTACGACACCAATCCACCAATACAACATTGAGAAAACGTATAAAAAGCTAGGACGGTAAATAGAATTGTAGGCAACTGCTCAAAATTGGTTGCTAAGTTTAACAGCTGGTTATAAACAACAGGAATAGAATGAATGACAGGAATATGACGATGTGTTTTGTTTGTCTATTCAACTGAAGTCACCCACACTGATTATCCCCCCTGCCTTTATCCTCATCAAAGTATTATAATATTGCATTGTCATCTGGTTCTGATCTATATGTAAAGTTTCAGAACTATAGATTGCCGATAAATGGTCGAAATTGAGTTGAAGATTTCGCGGACAAACAAGAAAGCCGGTTAAGAAAAACGTTTTATATTTATATAAAAAACTGTCAAAATACTAGTTTCATTCACGAAAAGGGGTGTAACATAACCCCTGGGGCCTATTCCTAGAATTCTTTCCCTCAACTTTCTTGTTCTACTCGAAATGTAGAGTGAGTTGTTGTTGTGTATCTATTTTGTTGCAACCTTCCTCACGCCTAGGACACCAGAACGAGAAAAACTCAAGACTTCTACCGCATTTATATTCTAAGTATATATTATCTCCTAGATGATAATTGGAGAATACTCAACTATTTGGCAAAGTCATTGATACTCTAAAAAAAACGCTGCAAACTCTTACACAGAGGTTGGTTATTCCTCGGACCAGGCGCATGAGACTCATTTCTTCAACATGGGGGAAAATAGGGAAACGGTGGGTGCGGCGGGTCCCAGACCCTATTCCAATCGATTTAGTGATCCAAATTTAGTAGAAAATGATACCCCACACGCCCAGGTACCGGAAATCTCGAAAACAGCATATTCAAAATGGGTAGTATATACCCAATTTGACCCATAACTTCTTCCAGTGGGTGCCAATCGCTCCGGGACCCACTTCATTGGAATTAGCGTCCAAGATTTAGCGGAAAATGATACCCCACACGCCTAGGTTCCAGAAATCTCAAAACACATAATCAAAATGGGTAATATATACCCATTTGGACCCATAACTTCTTCCAGAGGGTGCCGATCGTTTTGGGACCCATTTCATTGGATTCAGCGTCCGAAATTTAGTGGAAAATGATACCCCCACTCGCCCAGATCGCCCAAAATCTCGGAAATTCATTTTTCAAAAAACACATTATGACCCCTACCCCGCCCACATTTGGTCCAATCGGGCTGAAAAGTTTGGAGGACCGTCCTAGGCCGGGAACAGACCCCCGACCCAAATTTCAGATTTTTAGAAAATTTTCTACTACCAAAAATGGCGTGGACGGCGTACGGCGTACGGCGGACGGACATTGACCTTTTGGTTGGTTATTCCTTGAATAATCAACCTATGTTTTCATGCAAATGGTCAACCTCTCCGATTCGGCTCAAAATTTTTTCTGGACGTTTCAATGTGTCTAGATCAGAAACGCTGCAAATTCTTACACACGGGTTGGTCGGTAAGCGCCGTACGCCGTCCGCCGTCCGCCGTCCACGCCGTTTTTGGTAGTAGAAAATTTTCTAAAAATCTGAAATTTGGGTCAGGGGGTCTGTTTTCGGTCCAGGACGGTCCTCCAAGCTTTTCAGCCCGATCGGACCAAATTTGGGCGGGGTAGGGGTCAAAATGTGTTTTTTAAAAAATGGATTTTCGAGATTTTGGGCGATCTAGGCGAGTGGGGTATCATTTTCCAGTCCCAGAACGATCGGCACCCACTGGAAGAAGTCATGGTTCAAATTGGGTATATACTACCCATATTGAATATGCGTTTTCGAGATTTCTGGTACCTAGGCGTGTGGGGTATCATTTTCCACTAAATTTTGGATCCTGAATCGATTGGAATGGGTCTGGGACCCTCCGCACCCACTATTTCCCCATTACCCCCAGTTGAAGAAATGGGTCTCCATGCGCCTGGTCCGATGAATAACCAACCCCTGTGTAAGAATTTGCAGCGTTTTATTATCACTCTATAAAGACAACAGGTTCTCATGAGGGGGATAAAAACGATTAGGTTGCAGTCAGAGTAGTTCATATTACCCGCCATAATGGTCTGGTGAACAAGGGGGGGACGTTTATTGGGCTGATTACAAACCTGACTCAGATTTTTATTATCACTCTATAAAGACAACAGGTTCTCATGAGGGGGATAAAAACGATTAGGTTACAGTCAGAGTAGTTCATATTACCCGCCATAATGGTCAGGTAAACAAGGGGGGGACGTTTATTGGGCTGAATGGAAACCTGACTCAGATTTTTGGTTGGTTATTCCTTGAATAATCAACCTATGTTTTCATGATAATGGTCAACCTCTCCGATTCGGCTCAAAATTTTTTTCTGGACGTTTCATGATGTTTTGATCAAAAATGGTCAATGTCCGTCCGCCGTCCGCCGTCCGCCGTCCGCCGTACGCCGTCCATTGTCCACGCCGTTTTTGGTAGTAGAAAATGTTCTAAAATCTGAAATTTGGGTCAGGGTCTGTTCCCAGCCGAGATGGGTCCTCGAAACTTTTCAGCCCGATCGGACCAAATTTGGAGGGGGGTAGGGGTCAAAATGGGTTTTTTGAAAAATGGATTTTCGAGATTTTGGGTGATTTAGGCGAGTGGGGTATCATTTTCCACTAAATTTTGGACGCTGAATCCAATAAATGGGTCCCAGAACATTGGCACCCACTGGAAGAAGTAATGGGTCAAATTGGGTATTTATTACCCAATTTGATTATGTGTTTTCGGGATTTCTGCTACCTAGGCGTGTGGGGTATCATTTTCCACTAAATTTTGGACGCTGAATTCAATGATGTGTGTCCCAGAACGATTGGCACCCACCAGAAGAAGTTATGGGTCAAAATGGTTATGTATCCACCCATTTGGTATGTGTCAGGATTTCTGGTACCTGGGCGTGTGGGGTATCATATTCCACTAAATTTTGGACCCTGAATCGATTGGAATGGGTCTGAGACCCGCCACACCCACTGTTTTCCCCCATTCGAGGAATAACCAACCCGTGTGTAAGAATTTGCAGATTTTATTATCACTGTATAAAGTCAACAGGTTCTCATGAGGGGGATAAAAACAATCAGGTTACAGTCAGAGTAGTTCATA
This sequence comes from Cyrtorhinus lividipennis, assembly GCA_019603395.1. Lineage (NCBI taxonomy): Eukaryota > Metazoa > Arthropoda > Insecta > Hemiptera > Miridae > Cyrtorhinus > Cyrtorhinus lividipennis. Next base: position 30,324,360 of record CM034001.1, on the reverse strand, counting down.
TTACCCGCCATAAAAAGCGTGAAAAAAAAAGAAAAAAAAAAAAGAAGACAAAGGAGGCAACCGCCAGCAACCAGAGGCCGCAGCAACCCTCGACGTGCGCCAGCAATACTTACCACCCTGGCTACCGTCATTTGAAGAAGGGGGAGTTGTACGACTTAAAACCGTACAATTTGAAGTCGTACGCTCAGACCCGACAACAGCGAGGAGACGACACCCTTGGGAAACTCGAAACCCAGACATCCGCCGCCGCAGGATCACCAGCAAAGCATTTTCTCACGGGCCGTGAGAAAACTCGAGCGGTGAAAAATCCTCAACATTTCGGAATTTGAGGCGCTCTCAAAAGCTCCACGTGTCCGGCGAGTCAGCAGATGGGAAGACACCGCCCATCGAGCGATTGGATATTTCGAGATCCCACCACTGCTTACTTCACCGAATAAAATCCTCCTTCGAACCCCCTCCAAGAGTCTGGAGCAATTTTGGGGACGCCTAAAACCAAACGATTGGCTGAGGGGTGGGCCCAAAGGAAAACTTGCGCAAACTTTGGGCCCAGGAGAAAACACGAGAAATCGAGGAAAAACTATTCTATGTCCAGCAGGTGAAGTGTGTGCTTTGACAGCCTTAAGAGACCTCTAAAATCACGAGCCGGACCGCAGGAGTTCAAGTCCGGCCCGGAACACGCCCTCTCCGACCTTCCAGAAGAACAGGCGAGGTAGGAAAGATCAATCTGGTTGAGCTGATAGGTAGGAATTCATTTTGTCATGTTAATATTTTATAGATCCTAATTGTTTTAATTTTGGAGAATATTAATTACCTAATCAAAAAAAACAGTTGTTCTTTTTCTCCTTCCTTGCAAGTTCAAAGGTTGCGTCTAGGCATTGGGTGGACAAACAGATTCCTGGCAGTGATGTCCGCTTAGAGGCTAAACTGGTAGGAATATAACTCTTACAGATACAAATCGTAGACAAGGTGGAGACCAGGCCGAGACAAGGCGGAGGCGAGATGGAGAACAGAACGAGACTAGGCGGAATGAAAGGCGGAGAACAGGATGAGACAGGGCGAAAACAAGGACGAGACAAGGTGGAGTAAAAGGCAAAAACGCTGCAAATTCTTACACAGGGGTGGTTATTCGTCAGACCAGGCGCAAGTAGACTCATTTCTTCAACATGGGGGAAATGGGGATAACGGTGGGTGCGGCGGGTCCCCGACCCATTCCAATCGATTCAGTGTCCATGATTTTGTGGAAAATGATACCCTACACGCCCAGGTACCAGAAATCTCATAAACACATATTTAAAATGGGTAATATATACCCAATTTGACCCATAACTTCTTCCAGTGGGTGCCAATCGTCCTGAGACCCACTTCATTGGATTCAGCTTCCAAGATTTAGCGGGAAATGGTACCCCACACGCCTAGGTTCCAGAAATCTCAAAAACTCATATTCAAAATGGGTAATATATACCCAATTTGACCCATAACTTCTTCCAGTGGGTGCCGATCGTTCTGGGACCCATTTCATTTGATTCAGCGTCCAAAATCTAGTGGAAAATGATACCCCACTCGCCTAAATCGCCCAATATCTCGAAAAACCATTTTTCAAAAAACACATTTTGGCCCCTACCCCGTCCAAATTTGGTCCAATCGGGCTGAAAAGCTTGGAGGACCGTCCTAGGCCGGGAACAGACCCCTGACCCAAATTTCAGATTTTTAGAAAATTTTCTTCGGCTTTTCAGTCCGATCGGACCAAATTTGGACGGGGTTGGGGCCAAAATGTGTTTTTTGAAAAATGGTTTTTCGAGATTTTGGGCGATCTAGGCGATCTAGGCGGGGTATCATTTTCTACTAAATTTTGAACGCTGAATCCAATAAAATGGGTCCCAGAATGATCGGCACCCACTGAAAGAAGTTATGGGTCAAATTGGGTATATATTACCCATTTTGAATACGTGTTTTGAGGTTCCTGGAACCTAGGCGTGTGGGGTATCATTTTCCACTAAATCATAGACACTGAATCGATTGGAATGGGTCTGAGACGTACCGCACCCACTGTTTTCCCTATTTCCCCCATGTTGAAGAAATGAGTCTCCATGCGCCTGGTCCGAGGAATAACCAACCTCTGTGTAAGAATTTGCAGTGTCTTCGCCTTTTACTCCACCATGTCTCGTTCTGGTTTCCGTCTTGTCTCACCCTGGTCTCCATCTCGCCTCCGCCTTGATTCACCCTGGTCTCCGCCTTGTCTCACCCTGGTCTCCATCTCGCCTCCGCCTTGATTCACCCTGGTCTCCGCCTTGTCTCACCCTGGTCTCCATCTCGCCTCCGCCTTGATTCACCCTGGTCTCCGCCTTGTCTCACCCTGGTCTCCATCTCACCTCCGCCTTGATTCATCCTGGTCTCCGCCTTGTCTCATCCTGGTTTTGGTTGGTTATTCCTTCAATAATCAACCAATCAATAATCGATATAGCCGTAAGCCACTTAACTCAAACAATTCAGTACGCGGCAAGGGAAGCAAACACTCCACCGAAAAGAATCTCCCACCGCTGTCATAAATATACTCCACCTCACATCGAGGAATTGTTGAGAATTAAACAACAAACTAAATCACTTCGGGAAAGGTCAAAATACCCTCCTCACAAAACGGCATACAACAGAGCGACCATAAAACTCAAAATGCACTCATGGAGTTGAAAAAGTACGAAAAGGAGAATGAAATTATGAGCTTAGAGGTGAGTGATGGGTCTCTTTTTAGAAAATGCAAAACACTTCTAAAAGAGCGTCGTTATATTCCCCCTCTGAAGGACAATAACAGGTGGTATTCCGACCCCGAGGAAAAATCGTGCTTATTTGCAGAAAAATTGGTGGAGCAGTTCTCTCCGAATGACACAGATCCCACGGAGTTTCATGCACATGTGGAAGAAGTAATCTCTCAGCCTTTGCCCTTAACACCATTTACAGATTTCTTCAGCCCAGCCGAGGTGAAAAACTCTATCTTCCGCTCACCAACAAAGAAATCCCCAGGTCCCGACGGCATCACACAACCACTGCTCAAGAATTTACCCAAAAAGACCCTCGTCCTGCTTACACAAATCTACAACGCTGTCCTCCGAACAACGCATTTTCCTTCGAAATGAAAACACGCTGAAATCATAATGATCCTCAACCAAACAAGTCCGCCCATGATCCCAGGGAGTTATCGCCCAATCAGCCTCCTCTCGATATTTTCCAAAATATTCGAGAGACTTCTTCTGCCTAAGCTGATGCCATTTTTCGAAACGGTCATCCCTAATTTTCAGTTCGGTTTCCGACACATGCACTCATGCCAACAGCAGCTACATCGCGTGACCGAGGAAATCCTTGACGCCTTTGAAAAACGCGAAATATGCATCGGCTTGTTTCTCGACACGGAAAAGGCATTTGACAGGGTATGGCATCCTGGACTGCTATACAAGATAAAACCCCTCGTCCCTGACACCTACTACCGCATAGTGCAGTCATTCTTGGCAGAGCGGACTTTCCATGTTAAATGCGACCATGCCAAGTCGCTAAGTAAAAGCGCATCAGCTTCAGTTCCGCAAGGCAGCGTATGGGGACCAATCGCCTACTTGATTTACGTCTCGGACGTCCCAGCTTCATCAGAAACTGTCACAGCAATGTTTGCCGATGATCAATGTATTCTATCCCGGGATAAAGACGGAGTAAAGGCCTCTGAAAAATTGCAACATCACGTGCGAAGCATAGAGTCATGGAACGTGAAATGGAAAACAAAAGTGAATCCCCAAAAATCAGCAGTGGTCCCATTTACCCTAAAACGAATATACTCGACCCGCCCGATCACTCTATGCCGTGAAGAAGTACCAAAGGTTGGGAACGTGCGTTACCTGGGGATTAATCTCTAGTCAAACCTCACTTCCAGTCACCACATTGGGGACCTAGTCAAGAGACTCAGGACTCGCATCAACATGATGAAACCTCTGATGGGGACAGCATCGCCACTGGACCTATCTATCAAACGTCTGCTCTACCTCATATTAATCAGGCCCGTATGGTTATACGGATGCTCTATATGGGGTCTAGCCAGCAAAACCCAAATTAAAAGAATTCAGGTACAGCAGAACAGGGCCCTACGACTGATCGCACGCGCACCTTGGTACGTCAGCAACGCAACACTTCACCGGGACTTGAACATACCTGAAGTAATGGACTGCATCAGAACCAATTCTACCAGACTACACTCCAGCATTCACCCCCACCCAAATCAAGCCCTCGCAGCCTATTGGACATCCCTAGAACGCCGCCCCCAAGGATCAAGAAGACTCAAACGAAAACGTACAATAGACATCCTACCAACCATCAGTGACAGTGAATGAACTCGAGAACTCGTGTGCTATTCAAATTCGGAAGGACTGTTAATGGACAGTGACCTTCAATCAGGTTCCACGCAATCTCTGCAAAGGGTTGCATGTATCACTACCAACTGTCACAACAAAGAGTATTGTTATATACAAAAAGTTAAATTAATAAAAAAAAAATTTTAAAAAATCTCGCCTCCGCCTTGTGTCATCCTGGTCTCCGCCTTGTGTCATCCTGGTCTCCGCCTTGTCTCGTTCTGGTCTCTATTTCGCCTACGCCTTGTGTCATCCTGGTCTCCGCCTTTTCTCGGCCTGGTCTCCTCCTCGCCCCACCTTGTCTACGATTTGTATCCACCTAATCCACTAAATTTTGGACGCTGAATCGATTGGAATAGGTCTGGGACCCGCCACAACCACTGTTTCCCCCATTCGAGGAATAACCAACCCGTGTGTAAGAATTTGCAGGGTTTTTTATAAGCATATTGTACCATGTACATTATGATAAAACTACTTTTGGCGTGAGAATTGTTTTCTTTCACGGATTCTCAAAATTAGAAGGTACTTAAAGTGACAAATTCATAAAAATATTGTTTATAATAAGTGAATAATTAGTTAAGTACGAGCCAAATTGTCTGTGCCCATATGGTCATCTCAATCTCAAATTGACGGTAAACTTCATTATTAGATTCCCAATAAAGTCAACCGAATCGGTGTTGTGATAGTAAAATGTAGGTAGCAATAGGGTGATTCCCTCCAAATTTCAACTTCCTAAACAAAAATCCGGATTTTAGGTGGTGGTTCAAACATTAAAAACGCTCTCCTGAAAAGTTGGGAAATTTGAGTTACCCACTTATTCACTGGGGAGACTTCGATTCATATTACCCCTTTTGCCGTGCTCTTCTCACGTAATGAGCTATTTTTGCTTATCTTTTTCTCTTATTCAATAGTCCTCAAACATATATACAAGTTTTGGTTCGCAAACACAAACTCTAGTTTTTAAAAAGCAAACTTTTATTAACACACAGAAATTTAGGGTTTACACGTCACAATGGGTCGTCTTTGGCCCGCACCGAATAGCAAATTCTTATCACTTCAGCTAGGTTGTTTTAGTTCTTAGGTGTGCACACTACAACACAATTATTGATTCCCTACGAGTGCCAGCTTAACTAGTATAAATTCAACATCTTCCTTCGTCATTGTTATAGTGCCGTCTTAGGCCTGCTCGTAAGGCACTTACATAGGCAGTAAAGCGTATTCTGCTAAAGCATAAGAGTTAAGAAATAATATTGTTAAGGAACCTTGAGAAAGTTTCTAACACAATTCATGTGTTTCAGGTCGCCGAACAGATATGGGTGTGCGAAAAGGGGACGGTCACCAAATGGCAGGAGGGCATTCAAGGGTACAAAGAGCACCTCAAAGCCAAAATCACCAAGAAAAACGACGCCGCCGAAGCCCGCAGAAAATAGCTCTTCAACGACAACACCTTCCGCCTATTCACCCGTTCCACTTTCACGATTAAAAAACAAAATTAAATCAATTTTTCTCTTCCAAAAAATACAGAAACCAATCGATTTTGGTGACTTGGAAATCACGGTTGATCCGACATAAGTGAGCGTTGAAATTTTATAATCGAAGTGCGCGAGGTGTTATTTACATTAATCTTTACGATGAAGTGTTTACAATGGAATATAATAAAGATTAACGAAGTTGATGAGTTCAGTTGTTATCTACTTAGCGGCGGTACCCTTCATGAAAATAAGAGAAAAGATGAATAGGTACCTCAATGAATAAAAATACTGAATGTCGAATTTGAGCACGTTCTAACAGATTTTTGTTGTTTACTCCTTGAATAATTAGAGTGAATCTCTCCGATTCGGCCCAAAAATGTTTTTTGCAGCGTGTCTTGATCAGAATAAGCAAATGTCCGTCAGCCGTCCACGAAGATTTTGGTAGTATTTTCTAAAAAATCTAAAATTTTGGTCAGGGACCCAATTCCGGCTCTAGTTTGTCCTCAAACACATGCTCCACGTTGTCGAAATTTACCTTCCAACGGTACGAAAGAATCCTCGTAGAAACAGCCACCAAAACGCCACCTCCGATAGCTTTAGTACTCGTACGTGCGGTTCTGTCTGTTCTATACAAAATGTAATTAGGAAGGCCCAGTTCACTATCAGCCACCGTATCATCTAACCTGGTTCTGAGAAAAACAACAAATCGTAGTTTAAGGTAGGGCTCAAACATTTCATGGCAGCCAATTTGGTCCTCAATCTGGAATTAAATGTATGGGGTTAGGTCATGATAATGGTCAACCTCTCCGATTCGGCTCAAAATTTTTTTCTGGACGTTTCATGATGTCCTGATCAAAAAAGGTCAAAGTCCGTCCGCCGTACGCCGCCCTGATATACCTGCGCTAGACTGTTCCTGAGGCCATGTGGCCCATTACAGTCTATCCCAGTCGTGTTTTCCCTTTTTCTTTTCTTTGCGCTAGATCATCTGGGAGCCCCGCTCTATGGCTTCCCCGTATATCAGGTACCCCACCCTCTTCCGGCGTCCGCCTGCCTGTGGCAGCCCAGGGTGGATCTCGTGGAGGTGCCGGGTTTTCCAAGGGGTCTTTTAGTTCAATCTTTTGCTCTGCTAGGCCTCCGTACTACCAGCCACCTTTAAGGCTAGGTACACACGAACGACAAATGTCGTGTGTCGTGTGAGGGGGTTTCCCGTCACCGGGGAAGCCTTACGTTAAAGTGTATGGAGCAGTTCACACGAACGACGGCTCCCGACAGTCCGGGGGTTTAACGGGTGCCGGGACGAGGGCTACCCGCTAGCCCGGCATCGGTCGTTTCCCGTCATCGGCCTAGCAGTCCATGTTTGCTTATGGAAGAGTGCACACGTACGGTAAATTCCCGTCACTTAAATCAAAGTAAAAGCGAGTGAGGGAAAACCCCCACTCCTTCGATTTCTAGGAATACGGGAAAATTCCCGGCCTACGTGTGTACTGCAATGACCGTGAAACTGTCGTTCACGACACACGACATTTGTCGTTCGTGTGTACCAAGCCTAAAGGTGGCGGTTCGCGCCGCGACAGAGACAGGAGACCGAGACAGGAGACAGCGAGACGGTCGCTGCTCCGGACAAGTAGTGTCTCCGTCGCGCTCGTGAAAGCACACGTGTTTAGTGTTCAAAAATGAGTTTTTCTGACGAAGACTGTGAGAATCTGATTGAACCAATCAGGCAGCACCCTCCGCTATACAATGCACAACTAGACTCCTACAGAGACGAACATTTGAAGGACAATATTTGGAAAAGCATAGCTGAAAGCATAAATAAAACAGGTGAGTTATTATTATTTTATTTATTTTGCAAAAATTAATATTTGGAAGGAAACATATAACAGGAATGAAAAGGAGGTGTGGAATCAGTTCAAACAAACCGTGTGACATGTTGTTCTTGCCAGTCTACTGCTCCTTGCTGTGACGTGAAGTAATTGGTTAATTTTACTCTAATATCGAGTCCGTTGCTGTTCAAAAACCCTCCTGTTCCACGTAATGAAAAAAAGTTTGAAGGCAAATTTTCTTCCCCTCGGTTCCATTGATGTACTGGCATTTGTGCAGATTCCAAAAATCCATCTCTTAATAGGTTATGCAAGCAACAGGCAACCAAGATCATGTCAGTGCATGTTTCTGGCGCTATTCCGATAGGAGTGTAAAATATTCTAAACACCTGAGACAGCAAACCGAACGCATTTTCCGATACTCGTCTCGCACGACAAAGGCGGTAGTTAAATATTTCTTCGCTTAAATCGTTTTTTGCAACTCTTCTAGCGTACGGTTTCATCATATAAGTATCAAGACTAAATGTTTCATCTGAAACTAAAAAATGGGGTAATATTATGTTCGAATTTGGTAGATTTTTTGGTTCTGGAAAATTAAATTCATTTTTCATGATTTGTTTCCCCATTGTAGACTTTTGGAATATTCCACTATCTCCTTCTTTGCCATAAGAGCCAACGTCTACTGCAATGAACTTGTAATAATTATGGTCTACAATAGCCAGAAGAACAATGGAGTAATACTCCTTATAATTAAAATACAGCGACCCACTATTTTCAGGGGCTCTTATTCTTACGTGCTTCTGTAAGCCTCTCTCGAATTAAAATGTGTTATGAATTTTACTATGATTTAATTCGGGTTTCTTCGGAGAATTTGGAAGGGACCTTCGGAGGAATGTAAGTCCAATACTTACGACTGAGCAACTAGGGATACCAAGGATGAACATAAAATACATTGAAACAAAATGAATTATAATTAAAAACAAGGACTCGTTGCAAAGGAGAATATGCCTCAACCTGGGCTACAATTGATAGAAGACAAAGTAATTTGACAAAGTAAATTAGACAACATGTGGAGCATAAAATACAATTAATACAAGTGACATGAAATTATGATGTACATGAAATACAATTTAATGAACCAGTGCAACGATACCCTGACGAAAACGGCGTCGACGTCGAAGGAAAAACAGGAGGGGGCTCGCTGTCCCGCAGGTACACAGCAAGGCTTATTAACTTGAGTCCTTTATCTCATGGGGAACACAATATTACAGCTTCGGTCGACTTCAGCACGGTAGAAGAGTTCACATCAGAGCGAGCACAGGACGAAGCCAGGATGGACTGAGTGAGAAATCTCTTGCACGACAGGGTTACAAAAATATATACTCCAACATGTTGGGCCCCCAGTCGGAGGGGCATGACTGCCCGGTCAGATGCCTTCGCGACGAGTGCGCGCTGGGCCTCTCTAAATGCGACGTCCAGGCAGGAGCTGCGCGCGCATTTGGCGCATGCTCTCTCCCTTCTGGCCTTCTGGAGGCAGCAAGCCTGGGGGCTTACACTTCCCATCAATAGCACCTGTGCAATTGGGGAATTGCCATTTGTCCCAAAATCCTTCAGATATACGCCTAAAATCACCTTCTTTTGGAATAGGCATAAAAATAGGCACCAAAACAGTCTTTAAATGTTTTAACACCTCTTTGACTATTTGTGAAATATAAGAAGGTGATATACGAAATACGAATGATAGCATTGTTTTTTCCATTAAATTTAATACGTAATCAAACTGTGTTTTATTGAGCCGAAAATACTTCCTGAATATATTGTCATCAAACATCAGGTGCTTCTTTACTAATAGCGAAAATGATCCTTCTTGACCTCTAGTTAAATATAAATCCTTAATAGGTAATCGTCTTTCAGTTTTGTATTTGTAATAATAATATAAGAGCAAATCATCGTCTTCTTCTTCCTCCAATAGCAGCTTCATTACTAGGTTTTCCATCACGACACAAAACACCACTGACTTCATCGACAGACTCTCTTGAACTGAGCGTTTGCTTGATGACACTTGTCGCGGTCGCTGGTCTCAGACTCCTGTCTCGGTCTCCTGTCTCTGTCGCGGCGCGAACCGCCACAATCCACAATGTTTTCATCTTCCTTCTTAGGGACACCGCTAATCTCGATACAATTAGCAAGAGCAGATTGTTCATTATCGAAAACCGTACACTCCAGCTCGGTTATCCGTCCTTCAAGGCCACGAAATTTGCCTGTCAATTCTTGATAAGCCTCCGAAAAAGCGCTTATCTCCGTTCCGAGGCTCTCGATCTTCTCGGTGTTTTTGACGATGTCATCCGAGTACCGATTAAGGTGCAATTTAAGGTCCCGAATCTCTTTATTATTATCCGCGATTTGTCTCCGCATCTCCTCATTCGCAGACCTGACATCGGACTTTAGGTCTTTGATAGCCTATAGAACTTGAGCCATACTCACATCTGACTGCATGGTGGGTGTAGCGGGGGAAGATGACCCCGCCTCATCAACAGATAAAGATCTTCGGCGCCCCTTAATACACAACAAGCACGTGAAAGGCTTTTTATGATCTGCCAGGAATTTATAATCACCTTTTTCGAGTTTTTCACACGGGAGATGAAAGACACCGGCACACACGACGCACGAGACGCGAAAAGCGTTATACCCGAAGCCTTTTCCGCACGATTTACACGAAATTTTATCTGTTTTATCACACTTTACCACAGACTGAGGACGGATATTGACTCCATGAAGGACTGACGTATATAGAGATGGCAATCTCGTCGAGAATTCCGTCGAAGGGGTCCACTTGTCGGGCTTTAAGGGTCTGGCGCCACATAAATTCGCACAGGTACGAATCTAGGAGGCTTCGGCGAGTACCCCATTGCAGCTTATTCCGGATTTAACATTTTCCCCATAAGCTCGTTTTCACAGCGTCATACAAAGACAGGAAATTCATTTTTAACGGGAACAGACGGTTACGGCCACGAACTGAAACACAACTGACCTCCGATATCGATAGGCAAGATGACTCCAAAAACTTGTATGACCTCTGATATCAACAATGAAGGAAAGAGTGTCATTTTAGAAGTGGCGGAACGATAACGGCGCCCGATGAAACCGAAGCTGAAGCAAAACGTCGAAGTTACGTGAAATGAACTCGGGATTTCCTGCAAGGCCCGTTCATTAAGGCGGCGTGCGAGGGGGAAGATGGCCACGTAGCTGTAGCAACGATGGCGAATCAATGCGTAGAAATCGCGTTGTCCTAACAATAAAATCGGGGTTGTCGCCCCGAAAGCAAAGCGATTGCCAATTGATTGACGCCGTTATAAATCGAACTCACCTGAACCATAATGACGGGCGGAGGTGCCGCACGATGGAAAGAAAAAATCTGCAAATTCTTACACACGGGTTGGTTATTCCTCGAATGGGGGAAACAGTGGGTGTGGCGGGTCTCAGACCCATTCCAATCGATTCAGGGTCCAAAATTTAGTGGAATATGATACCCCACACGCCTAGGTAGCAGAAATCCCGAAAACACATAATCAAATTGGGTAATAAATACCCAATTTGACCAATTACTTCTTCCAGTGGGTGCCAATTGTTCTGGGACCCATTTTATTGGATTCAGCGTCCAAAATTTAGTGGAAAATGACACCCCACTCGCCTAAATCACCCAAAATCTCGAAAATCCATTTTTCAAAAAACACATTTTGACCCCTACCCCCTCCAAATTTGGTCCGATCGGGCTGAAAAGTTTCGAGGACCCATCTCGGCTGGGAACAGACCCCTGACCCAAATTTCAGATTTTTAGAACATTTTCTACTACCAAAAACGGCGTGGACAATGGACGGCGGACGGCGGACGGACATTGACCTTTTTTGATTAGGACATCATGAAACGTCCAGAAAAAAATTTTGAGCCGAATCGGAGAGGTTGACCATTTGCATGAAAACATAGGTTGATTATTCAAGGAATAACCAACCAAAACGCTGCAAATTCCTACACGCTGGTTGGTTATTCCTCGGACCAGGCGCATGGAGACTCATTTCTTCAACATTGGGGAAAGGGGGGAACAGTGGGTGCGGCGGGTCCCAGACCCATTCCAATCGATTCAGGATCTTTTTGGAATTTTGGAAAAATTCCCGCAGGAATTGAAGGATGTCGCGGGTGGGGGATAATGTCCCTAAAAAGCAGGGGACGCGTCATAGTATGTACCTTGCCCTATAGACCAGTCCCGTACGAAGGCGCATGTAGGTAAGTATCATCACAAAACGACGAAATGAAAAAGGATTACCTTCAATAGCTGCCAGGGTAGGCAAAAGATCTGCGCCGACTCGATCGGAAATTAATTGGCGGTACCGCGACGACATACTACGGCGAAAACCATTAGATCGCGAACGGAAATCACGGAATACCGAGTTCTAATAGATAATTAAACGTTCTATAACTCAGCTGACTACACAAACGTAAGCGTGTAAACGGTTAACCGATAAGAACTGAAGAAGCGACGACGATGCCAGAATTACCCGGCCGAGAACGGAGCATAGAGAAGATATGCGGCAGCGTTCCCGATACATTAAGAAGGGATTAGTCTTCGTAGTACCGTTTACCTCTAAATTTTTAACGCTGAATCCATTGTGATGGATACCGGCCTGATCGGTGCCCTCTGGAGGTGGGTATGGGTCAAGATGGGTACCTTCCCACATATCTTGAATGGGTTTTCGGGATTCACGGGTACCTATGGACCTGGAGCATGAGAAAATGTGTAAGAGTATACTCATTCAACCGACTTTTGAGGTATGTATGTAGGTACCCATACCCACTTCCAGAGGGCCCCACTCGGTCCGGGACTCATCACAATGGATTTAGCGTCAAAAACCAGTGGTAGGAAATTCAGTAGAAAGTTAGTGGTGGAAAACTAATCCTTCATGATGCTTCGTGCTCATCTCTTCTCTATGCTCTGTTCTCGGCCCTGTTATCTAGCGTCGTCATTGCTTCTCCTGTACGCGTAGGTAGTCAGCTGGGTCACCGAATGTTTCATTCTTTATTGAAACTCAGTATTCCGTATTATCCGTTCGCGATCGAATAGTCTTCGCCTTAGTGTGTTGTCGCTGTACCGCCAATTAATTACCGATCGAGTCGTCGCAGATCTTTTGCCTACCCTGACAGCTATTGAAGGTAATCCTATTCCTAATTTGAACCTTGGACCAGGCGCATGGAAACTAATTTAAAAACATGGGGGAAACGGTGGGTGCGGCAGGCATGGGTGCCCAGACCCATTCCAATCGATTTAGTGTCCATGATTTAGTGGAAAATGTTACCCCACGCGCCCAGGTACCAGAAATCTCATAAACACGTATTTAAAATGAGTAATATATACCCAATTTGACCCATAACTTCTTCCAGTGGGTGGCAATCGTTCGGGGACCCATTCCATTGGATTCAGCTTCCAGAATTTAGTGGAAAATGATACCCCACTCGCCAAGATCGCCCAAAATCATGAAAATCCATTTTTCAAAAAAACACATTTTCACCCCTACCCCGCCCAAATTTGGTCCGATCGGGCTGTAAAGTTTTGAGGACCGTCCTAGGCCTGAAACAGACCCTAGACCCAAATTTCAGATTTTTAGAAAATTGTCTACTACCAAAAACGGCGCGGAACATGGACGGCGTACGGCGGACGGACATCGACCTTTTTTGATCAGGACATCATGAAACGTCCAGAAAAAAACATTTGAGCCAAATCGGAGAGGTTGACCATTATCATGAAAACATAGGTTGATTATTCGAGGAATAACCAACCAAAAGAGAGAGTAATAATTGAACGATGCTTTGGCCAACTGAAACGCAGGTTTCCTATCTTACAATACGTTTGTCGCGTGAAATTGGAAAATGTACCGAAAATATTAGTTGCCTGTATAACATTGCAAAAACTTTACGCGATCCTGATTTCGAACCTATGGATGAGGCCCTAGAAGGAGATGAAGAAAACCATGGCAACCAGTGCTCACTCTACTCAACCTTCTACTTCTGCTTGAAGGATTATCCTCGCAAGTATAAGGTAATCATTATGAATATGGAAAGAAGGATATGCTCATGCTCTTACCTTTTACTTTTGAGCATAACCTTACATTCCTACCTTATGCTTAGAAGGATATGCTTCATTTTTATGAATACGGCCCATTGAAAGGAACAAAGCTCGGCAGAAAAAACGCTCTCCTGAAAAGTTACCTTTTCCAAGTGCTCGGTACCTGTATCTCGGGAACTGCACGGCCGATTTGAATTTTTTTTTTTCCCCTGGATTTGTGTTGGATATGTGAACATTCACTTGGTTCGAAACTTTCAAATTAGTGATTGAGAGCCGCGTGAAACAGAACCGAGTGGGTGAAAGTGTGATTTGAAGGTTGTTTCTCCCCTATGACTAAGGTTTCTTGTGTTTCTGAATTCTATTACCAAGCGAATTTGTAGGGGACTGAACTGTATATGGGGAAAAAAGAATCAAGTTGATAAGTCACGCAGCAACTGAGAAACATGTACCGGATGTTCAAAAATATTTTTTTACGCTATGACGATTTTCTAAACTCTGGCTTGAGTTGGAGTAAATTTTCCTTCGAATATGAATAGTACAATAAGTGTTGAGGATACTGTAAAATTTTCAGACTTTTACCATTAACAAGTACGAAGAAAAACAGGATAATGTGGGCGAACGCGCTTCACGCCATGGTGGGTGGACAGGTTCCCTTATGCATACACACTGAAATGAATAGCATCATTTTTTTTTTGTTACTTATCAACATTTCAATGATTTCTGACAGTGTAAGAGAGTAGGAAAAACTGGGCCAGGACCATAATCAACTAAAAGTAATATTCAGATGGTAGTGAGAGCTTGGATGTTATTGATGATTATTGTCTCTTATTTTTTCTACTTGAAGCGCCTATGGGTTTGTTCGCTGGCCCCGATAACATCCACAATGTTTTCATCTTCCTTCTTAGGGACACCGCTAATCTCGATACAATTAGCAAGAGCAGACTGTTCATTATCGAAAACCGTACACTCCAGCTCGGTTATCCGTCCTTCAAGGCCACGAAATTTGCCTGTCAATTCTTGATAAGCCTCCGAGAAAGCGCTTATCTCCGTTCCGAGGCTCTCGATCTTCTCGGTGTTTTGGTTGGTTATTCCTCGAATAATCAACCTACGTTTTCATGCAAATGGTCAACCCCTCCGATTCGGCTCAAAAAATTTTTCTGGGCGTTTCATGATGTCCTGATCAAAAAAGGTCTATGTCCGTCCGCCGTACGCCGTCCATCGTCCGCGCCGTTTTTGGTTGTAGAAAATTTTCTAAAAATCTGAAATTTGGGTCAGGGGTCTGTTCCCAGCCGAGATGGGTCCTCGAAACTTTTTAGCCCGATCGGACCAAATTTGGAGGGAGTAGGGGTCAAAATGTGTTTTTTGAAAAATGGATTTTCGAGATTTTGGGCGAACTAGGCAAGTAGGGTGTCATTTTCCACTAAATTTTGGACGCTGAATCCAATGAAACGGGTCCTAGAACGATTGGCACCCACTGGGAGAGTAATGGGTCAAATTGGGTATTTATTAACTATTTTGAATATGTGTTTTCGGGATTTCTGCTACCTAGGCGTGTGGGGGTATCATATTCCACTAAATTTTGGACCCTGAATCGATTGGAATGGGTCTGGGACCCGCCACACCCACTGTTTCCCCCATTCGAGGAATAACCAACCCGTGTGTAAAAATTTGCAGATTTGTATATCTACCAAGCTCCACCGCTTTGCTAACTCAACTGCTATCCAATGTGGGCCAGAGACCTAAGCTGCTCTGACCCCAATGTCCACACAGACTAAAACGCTCTAGTTCAGCAAGGCAACGAAAGTTACAGAGGCTGGAGCAAAGCGTCGAAATCACGTTGTCATAAGAATATTGGGATTTTTGGTCAGGCTTGTCCATTGAGGCGGCAAGCGAGGGGAAGAGAGCAACGAAGCTGAAGCAAAACGTCAAAGTTAAGTGAAATTAACTCGGGATTTCCTGCAAGGCCCGTTCATTAGGCCCCTTAAGACAGGGGAACAGTCTGTAGCATGAACACTGTAGCCAACTTACATGGAGAAAGTCCGTAGAATTGCACTGGATTACAATAATACTCAATCTTTTTGGTATACAGGGTGCCCAACGAGTTATTTAGAGGGGCAAAATGAAGAGTTATAAACAAACCCATGTTGTTTTATGTGCAAATAAGCGCTAAAAAAATATTTATTTCGAGTAAAATAAACCAATTTTGGTCATTATTCCGAAAAAACGCTGCAAATTCATTCACAGGGGTAGTAACCAGTGGTATTGATAGGTCCCCTATATTGATGGTGTTGCCTCACATTGAGTAGTGACAATGTCATGAGGTGAAAACAATATACATGACATCAGTAATTTCATCTAAATGAAGTAACATCACAGTTGAGCTTTACGAGTGATGTCACAATAAACTATGTAAGTAGAAATAAGAGGCAATATTCAGTAATCATCAACAACATCTGAGCTCCTACTGTCATCAAAATGTTCAACTCATTATACTCATTAGTTGGTTCAGTATTTCCACAAACTACTGACATCATATATCATTAGAAATTTGGGTAGGTAGGTGCAAAAAATGTTCAGTATTTACTGTGTGCGCATATGTGAAGCAATAGTATGCATTTACAATTGTGTTGCTCTAAAAGGCCAATTGAAATCATTGACTTGATAGCAACCTCCATCAACAAACCCAAACAGTAGGTGCGGTTCTAACCGTTCCAGTTACCTTATCCCAACAGTCTGAATGTACCCCCCAACTCTACTTCAAGTGCTACAACAACATCACAAGAGATTCTGAAAGAAATAAGCACAACAACATCCAAGCTCTCCTGCAATCTGAATGTTGTCTCCAGCTTATTATATTCATACAGCTCAGTACTCCCTCACACTACTTATGTCCAGAAATCATTAGAAATTTTGAAGAAACAATGGTGAGCATTTGTCATTGTGTTACTGGCTGAAATGTTGTTTGGAATCAGTACTTTGAAATCAAAGCTACTAACTTGTAATTCTAGAGATGCTCCTAACGGAAGAAGAATAGCCGTAATTTAGAGTTATTGGTAATTTCATGTAAATCAATAAACATCTTAATCGAGCATTACGAGAGACATAAGGTAATGTTCGCAGTAGCAGTTTCCAACGGTTTGCTGACCGGTTTCAAACTGGTTGGAGTTTGGGCAGTGCGCATGCGCGACCTCTACCAACTTTCAAACGGTTTCCAACTGGTTGGAACCAAGGTGTTCTGCGAACGCGTTTGACCCGATGCCGCGTTCCCTCAGCCACCGCCGTTCTCTCCGCCTCTTTTCTCCTCTCGTCGTCTTGGTTGGTTTCCCTTTTATGACCAACCCATGTTTTCATGAAGGTCAACCTCTAATTTTTCCCCAAAATTTTACCGATTGCGTTTTGAGGTGAATAGATCACAACACGCTGCAAATTCTATCACAGGGGATAGAATAGAATTTGAAGGTCGGTCGTTATTTCGTGCTCATTATACAGGGTGTCCCACAAATTGTCCCCCCACCCTCTCTCCCTAAAATCTTATAAATGAGAGCAAACAAAAATTGTTTTTTTTTTTCAAATCAAACATCCTTATTTCAATTGGGAACTCTAATTTTTGTTTGCAGATTCACATTCTACTAGAAATTTCATGAAAATTTGATCCCTCAAACAATTTTTTCCAATGCACGCAACCGGTTCAGCGAGCACGCAAAGTTGCGCAACCCCAAAATTGTCAAATAGTCAAGGATGGTGAAATCTAATGTATGACACTTGAATTCTCACTGTTTTCAAACACTAATTCACGAGATGCTAT
>CM034001.1:30267290-30306741 GCA_019603395.1 Cyrtorhinus lividipennis | reverse complement strand
AGCGATTTCTACGCATTGATTCGCCATCGTTGCTACAAGCTTCGTGGCCTTCTTCCCTCTCGCACGCGCCTTGTCTTGAGCCACCCCTCGTCAGTCTGTTGAAATACGTTGCGTTGTGCACACCTCGTTAATGCTTATCTGAATATATCCCATTCATCCCAAAGTTTCCTTAAATTATTTCCACGCCTTTCTCTAGGTTATGGGCCCAGAGGATTAAATTGGGATTATTCAGGAAAGTTACAGTGTCGGAAAATCGGGAATTGTGTAAAAAAAAAAAAAATATCGTTAGTTGGTGCTCGTGGTGCAAACTGTTGGTCGCCATTTCCTCGTGTTGTCTGGCTTCAACTTTTTCTCGAGTTTTACTACGATGTCACAAGCAACCACACTCCCAGTCAACATTCGTCCATTTGACGGCCAATCATTCGATCACTGGATATATCGTGTGGAGCGGCTCTTGGAACGCAACGGAGTACTGGATAAAATTCAGGAAGATTCAGTCATCCCCAAGGACGATGCCCTCAAGAGGCTCTGGCGGACTGATGATGCTAAAGCACGGGATTTGATTGTACAGTGCATAGCCGATAATTGCCTGGATCTGGTTAAAAATGAGAAAACAGCTAAAGATATGATCACAACGTTACGAGGAACTTACGTGAAATCCGGATTATTAACTCGAGTGAAACTACAAACGAAACTTAGAAACATGAGCTTCACAGGGGAGTCAAGTTTGAACGATTTTCTCGTCACGTTTGACAGAACAGTCTCTGATCTCAAGAAAGTTGGAGGAACGATGGATGATTCTGAGTATGTGTCTCAATTACTCTCATCAATGCCAGAAGAATATTCATCCGTTATCGTCTCGATTGATATCCTTCCAAGTTCAAACCCCGAAAAAGTTACTCGTGATTTTGTCAAAAATAAACTGTTATCCGAGGAAGAACGACATGGAAAAAAACAGGAAAAGGAGCTTGCTGATACTGGTAGTGCGTTTGTAAGTAACCGGCAAAATTTCGGACAATCTCGTGGAAAAAGTGGACATTTTCGTGAAAGAAGAAATCACGGCCAGTTTGATTCCCGCGGTAGATCTACGGATAGTTCAGGAGGAACTTCGGAAAATCGTGGTACAGACAATCGGAACAGCTTCAAATTCCGTGGAATTTGTTACAGGTGTCGGGGTAGGGGGCACACCCGCTCTAGTTGTCCATCTCGCCCAACAGGTAGCGCTAACGTCAGCGTCACGACCAATGAGGAAATCGCATTCCTCACCACCACTCTCGATATCGATAGGAGTGATAGCGGTCAACCCAGAGATAACACGTGTGTTGTAAATGAGAACAAGCAAGTTGATGCTGATTGCTATTGTTTTTCGACATCGGATGTCCTCGTCGACTACGTCGTAGACAGTGGATGCACGCATCACCTTCTGCAGCAACGTTTTGAGAAGTACTTGCTGGAACCTAGGCAGACCAATCATCAAATCGGCGTTGCCAAGTTGGGTGAATTTATCGCGGCAAAAACTGTTGGTGAAGTGCCAGTTCAAACGGTTGATGGAGTCAACATCTCGCTTAAAAATGTTTACGTCTGCAACGATTTATCATTCAATTTGTTATCGGTATAACAAATGGTCGAAAACGGCTTGGATGTTACTTTCGATGAAGGACATGTTCGTGTAAACAAAAACGGTCGTTGTGTGTTTACTGGCGAAAAACGTGGAAATCTTTACTTCGTTACATTGAAACTGCGAAATAGTTCAGTGGCTAATATTTCTTACGGATCAGCGAGCTTACTACATCGAAGGATGGGACATTCCAGTAACTACCCAGCTGAAGGAAATGTATGTGAGGTTTGTGTCAAATCAAAACAAACTCGATCTCCGTTTCTCGACTCTATCTCGGACGATCGGAGAGCCACTCACGTTTTGGAAATAATTTCCAGTGATGTTTGCGGGAAAATTACTCCTCCTACTCACGATGGGAAAAATTATTATTGCTCGTTCATCGATCATTTCACACATTTCGGCATGATATATTTGATCAAAGAAAAATCAGAAGTTGAGTCGTGTTTCCGTAAATTCTTGAACCATGTCCAAAATAAGTTTGTGTAAGCCTCTCTCGAATTAAAATGTGTTTGAATTTACTGTGATTTAATTCGGGTTTCTTCGGAGAATTTGGAAGCGACCTAGCGAGAGGATACAGGATGTAAGTCCAAGACTTACGACTGAGCAACTAGGGATACCAAGGATGAACATAAAATACATTGAAACAAAATGAATATTATAATTAAAAACAAGGACTCGTTGCAAAGGAAAATATGCCTCAACCTGGGCTAGAATTGATACAAGACAAAGTAATTCGACAAAGTAAATTAGACAACATGTGGAGCATAAAATACAATTAATACAAGTGACATGAAATTATGATGTACATGAAATACAATTTAATGAACAAGTGCAACGATACCAGCTGACGAAAATGGCGTCGACTACGGGAAAAACAGGAGGGGGCTCGCTGTCCCGCAGGTACACAGCAAGGCTTATTAACTTGAGTCCTCTATCTCATGGGGAACACAATATTACAGCTTTGGTCGACTTCAGCACGGTAGAAGAGTTCACATCAGAGCGAACACAGGACAAAGCCAGGATGGACTGAGTGAGAAATCTCTTGCACGACAGGGTTACAAAAATATATACTCCAACATGTTGGGCCCCCAGTCGGAGGGGCACGACCGCCCGGTTGGGCAACTTAGTGACGAGTGAGCGCTGGGCCTCTCTAAATGCGACGTCCAGGCAGGAGCTGCGCGCGCATTTGGCGCATGCTCTCTCCCTTCTGGCCTTCTGGAGGCAGCAAGCCTGGGGGCTTACATTTGGAAAACTCCCAGTTTACTTAAGGTGCGACAATGGTGGGGAGTATACGTCGAAAAGCTTCAGAAAGCTGTGTGAGGATTCTGGTATAACGATCATGTATACGGTACCACTAATCCAGAAAATAATGGTAAAGCGGAGTCCTACAACCGAAGAATTTTGGAAATGGCTAGATGCCTGTTATTGGAGTCAGGGCTGAATAAAGAAATGTGGGGTGAAGCTGTATTAACCTCTGTCTACTTGATGAATCATCTTCCCTCTCGTGCTATCAAACCAGGTACTACTCCTGCCGAGTTGTGGTTCGGATATAAACCTGATTTGTCGAAAATTCGAGTTTTTGGTTGTGTAGCATACGCTCATATTCCGTCTGAAGACCAAAGAGGAAAATTGGACGTACGATCTACAAAAATGATTTTAGTCGGATACTGCCATAACGGATGGAGATTATTTGATTTTGTTCGGCGTAAAATCGTAAGTGCGCGGTCTGTAATCTTTGATGAGGGAGTACACTTGAAAACGGTCCAAGTTCAAGAAGAGAAGCAAAATCATGGTACATCAACCTCTTCTCCGAGAAAGGAGGATTCTCCTGGTTCGAGTCCTTTCAAAAGTTGTCCTACTACACCTGAAAAGAGTCCATCGAGTTCATCTTCGTCAAGTCCGGAAATGCAGCCTGAACGACTTCAACGTCCCAAGAAACCACCCTCGTACTTGAATGACTACATCACATCAATGGCACTGTGTGCTGGAAGTCTTTTGTTCGAAAATAACTTGCCAAGGACATACCAAGAAGCAGTCAACTTGGATGATCAGTGGCGAATTGCAGTCGACAAGGAGCTGGAAGCCTTACAGAAAAACGCTGCAAATTCTTACACAGGGGTTGGTTATTCGTCAGACCAGGCGCATGGAGACTCATTTCTTCAACATGGGGGAAATGGGGAAACAGTGGGTGCGGCGGGTCCCAGACCCATTCCAATCGATTCAGGGTCCAAATTTTTTTGGAAAAAGATACCCCTAGGTACCAGAAATCCCGAAAACACATATTCAATATGGGTAATAGGTACCCATTTTCACCCATAACCTCTTCCAGTGGGTGCCAATCGTTCTGGGACCCACTTCATTGGATTCAGCGTCCAAGATTTAGTGGAAGATGATAACCCACACGTCTAAGTACCAGAAATCTCATAAACACATATTTAAAAATCTGCAAATTCTTACACACGGGTTGGTTATTCCTCGAATGGGGGAAACAGTGGGTGTGGCGGGTCCCAGACCCATTCCAATCGATTCAGGGTCCAAAATTTAGTGGAATATGATACCCCACACGCCTAGGCACCAGAAATCCTGACACATACAAAATGGGTGGATACATACCCATTTTGACCCATAACTTCTTCCGGTGGGTGCCAATCGTTCTGGGACACACATCATTGAATTCAGCGTCCAAAATTTAGTGGAAAATGATACCCCACACGCCTAGGTAGCAGAAATCCCGAAAACACATGTACAAAATGGGTAATAAATACCCAATTTGACCCATAACTTCTTCCAGTGGGTGCCAATTGTTCTGGGACCCATTTTATTGGATTCAGCGTCCAAAATTTAGTAGAAAATGACACCCTACTCGCCTAGGTAGCAGAAATCCCGAAAACACATAATCAAAATGGGTAATAAATACCCAATTTGACCCATTACTTCTTCAAGTGGGTGCCAATTGTTCTGGGACCCATTTTATTGGATTCAGCGTCCAAAATTTAGTGGAAAATGACACCCCACTCGCCTAAATCAACCAAAATCTCGAAAATCCATTTTTCAAAAAACCCCTACCCCCTCCAAATTTCAGATTTTTAGAAAATTTTCTACTACCAAAAACGGCGTGGACAATGGACGGCGGACGGCGTACGGCGGACGGACATTGACCTTTTTTGATCAGGACATCATGAAACGTCCAGAAAAAAATTTTGAGCCGAATCGGAGAGGTTGACCATTTGCATGAAAACATAGGTTGATTATTCAAGGAATAACCAACCAAAATGGGTGATGTATACCCAATTTGACCCATAACTTCTTCCAGTGGGTGCCAATCGTCCTGAGACCCACTTCATTGGAATTAGCGTCCAAGATTTAGCGGAAAATGATACCCCACACGCCTAGGTTCCAGAAATCTCAAAAACACATATTCAAAATGGGTAATATATACCCAATTTGACCCATAACTTCTTCCAGTGGGCGCCGATCGTCCTGAGACCCATTTCATTTGATTCAGCGTCCAAAATTTAGTGGAAAATGATACCCCACTCGCCTAGATCGCCCAAAATCTCGAAAATCCATTTTTCAAAAAACACATTTTGACCCCTACCCCGCCCAAATTTGGTCCGATTGGGCTGAAAAGCTTGGAGGACCGTCCCAGGCCGGGAAAAGACCCCTGACCCAAATTTCAGATTTTTAGAAAATTTTCTACTACCAAAAACGGCGGACGGCGTACGGCGGACGGACATTGACCTTTTTTGATCTAGACACGATGAAACGTCCAGAAAATAAATTTGAGCCGAATCGGAGAGGTTGACCATTTGCATGAAAACATAGGTTGATTATTCAAGGAATAACCAACCAAAAGGTCAATGTCCGTTCGCCGTCCGCCGTCCACGCTGTTTTTGGTAGTAGACAATTTTCTAAAAATCTGAAATTTGGGTCAGGGGTCTGTTCCCGGCCTATGACGGTCCTCCAAGCTTTTCAGCCCGATCGGACCAAATTTGGGCGGGGTAGGGGTCAAAATGTTTTTTTTGAAAAATGAATTTTCGAGATTTTGGGCGATCTAGGCGAGTGGGGTATCATTTTCCACTAAATTTTGGACGCTGAATCCAATGAAATTGGTCCCAGAACGATCGGCAGCCACTGGAAGAAGTTATGGGTCAAATTGAGTATATATTAGCCATTTTGAATATGCGTTTTCGAGATTTCCGGTACCTGGGCGTGTGGGGTATCATTTTCTACTAAATTTTGGATCCTGAATCGATTGGAATGGGTCTGGGACCCGCCGCACCCATTGTTTCCCCGTTTCCCCCATGTTGAAGAAATGAGTCTCTATGCGCCTGGTCCGAGGAATAACCAACCCCTGTGTAAGAATTTGCAGCGTTTTGATCTAGACACCATGAAACGTCCAGAAAAAAATTTTGAGCCGAATCAGAGAGGTTGACCATTTGCATGAAAACATAGGTTGATTATTCAAGGAATAACCAACCAAAATGAGACCTGGGAACTGATACCTAAACCTCCCGAAGTCCCAGTCATCGAGTTCAGATGGGTTTTCACCGAGAAAACAGCCAACGGTGCTTCGCAGAAAAAGGCTAGACTCGTAGCCAAAGGCTATCAGCAGCCCACCGTTCATGAGGAGATTGTGTATTCCCCCGTGGCGCGAATGATGACGCTGAGAATTTTGCTAGCGCTTGCAGTTGAGGAAGATCTTCAAATATCGCAGCTCGACGTAAATTCGGCCTTCCTGAGCAGTGAGCTGAAGGATGAAGTCTATATGGAACCCCACGATGGTCGCTATGTGTGTAAACTAATAAAGGCCCTATATGGTCTGCGCCAAAGTCCCAAGTGCTTCAACGATCTTGTGAATGAAAAACTGAAAAGCTCTAATTTTGCTCGATCTAAAATGGATCCTTGTTTATATTTTAATGGGTCAGTCTGCATTTTGATTTGGGTTGATGATTTTTTAGTGCTTGCGAAAACTACAGCAGAAATTACTCAGGTGAATGAGTACCTAAAATCGTTGTTCAATATGAAGGAATTTTGCTCTTCAGAAAAATTGGTATTTTTAGGATTGGAAATTGATAAAAAAAAACCTGTTGTGATTACGATCAGCCAAATACCTTTGATCAATAAAGTTATTGAAAGTTTCAAAATGGGTGACTCAAAAACACGGAGGATCCCAATTGAGCCACGCTTGAACCTTGAACGAAGTGAAAAATGCGATGATAGTTTGCCTTACAAGGAACTTGTAGGAAGTTTAATGTACATCATGCTAGGGTCAAGACCCGATTTGTGCTATGCTATTTCATACTTCGGAAGATTTCAAAATTGCTACAATGGCACTCACTGGAAGGAGTTAAGAAATGTTCTTCGTTATTTAAGAGGTTCGATAGATATAAAACTTACTTTTCGTAAAAGTATTAATCGAAAAATAAATGTCACAGCTTACGCTGATGCTGATTTCGGAGCTGATCTGAATGACCGAAAAAGTGTGTCAGGTTTCATAATTAAAGTCAACGAAAATTTAGTTTGTTGGAGTTCTAAAAAGCAACCATTTGTTGCATCGTCTACGTGTGTCGCAGAATATCTTGCGCTTGCATCCTGTATGACCGAACTTTCATTTGTTGGTCAATTATTCGAGGAAATTGGTATGGTTGTGTTTCCAATAGTCATATATGAAGATAACCAATCTTGCATTCAAATGGCATCTACGCCCGAAACGAAAAGGTCAAAACACGTTGATATTAAATATCATTTCGTTAGGATTATGTTGAACAAAAGAAATTCAAATTAGTGTACATTTCAACCGAAAATCAAGTTGCTGACGTGATGACCAAGGGTCTACCATTCATGAAATTCTCCATGTTCAGAGAAATGCTTGGTCTAACGTGAAAGGAAAATTTATTGTCCATTATAAAAATGAAGCTTAAATTAACAGAAACTGAATTTGAAAATATATATGTATGAATTGAAAATATTTGTGTGTGAATTGAAAATAATTGTTTGTTGATGGCTGTGAAATGATATTAGCTTGTTGTAAATTTGAGATTTATTTATTGATTGAATATTATTGTAGAATTGAGTGGGGGTATTGTAATCCAGTGCAATTCTACGGACTTTCTCCATGTAAGTTGGCTACAGTGTTCATGCTACAGACTGTTCCCCTGTCTTGAGCCACCCCTCGTCAGTCTGTTGAAATACCATGGAATACTTATTCCATGTTGAAATACGTTGTGCACACCTCGTAAATGCTTATCTGAATATATACCATTCATCCCAAAGTTTCCTTAAATTGTTTCCACGCCTTTCTCTAAAAGGTGATAGCATTGTCGATATCCTGGACTAAATCTAGCAGCGACTGAATGAGCAGTTGGTTGTGCTCAAGGGCATCTTCCATTTGTTTGACGTGGGTAGCAAAGGAACTTAGTTCCCTTAGACGCTCGATTTCTTTCGCTAGGGTGTCGTGGTTATGATTAATATTATCCACAGTGGAGTCGAACTCTTCTATTAACTTGTCATTAACCGAATAGTGGTGGTTAATTTGTTGAGACAAGATCTGGTTGAATTGAAGGTGTTGGATAATTCTATTGTATTTGTCTTCGTCATTGGCGTCTAGGTTGCCAGTTACCAACTCTATAACAGATCCTAGTCCGTTCAGAAGTCCGCGCTTGAGGCGCCGGGGTATGGTTGACTCAAAGACTTTTTCTTCCACTAGCATGTGATTTACTAACTGCATTTGAACTACTCTGACTGCAACCTAATCGTTTTTATCCCCCTCATGAGAACCTGTTGTCTTCATGCAGTGATAATAAAAATCTGAGTCAGGTTTCTATACAGCCCAATAAACGTACCCCCCTTGTTTACCTGACCATTATGGCGAGTAATATGAACTACTCTGACTGCAACCTAATCGTTTTTATCCCCCTCATGAGAACCTGTTGTCTTCATGCAGTGATAATAAAAATCTGAGTCAGGTTTCTATACAGCCCAATAAACGTACCTCCCTTGTTTACCTGACCATTATGGCGAATAATATGAACTACTCTGACTGCAACCTAATCGTTTTTATCCCCCTCATGAGAACCTGTTGTCTTCATGCAGTGATAATAAAAATCTGAGTCAGGTTTCTATACAGCCCAATAAACGTACCCCCCTTGTTTACCTGACCATTATGGCGGGTATTATGAACTACTCTGACTGCAACCTAATCGTTTTTATCCCCCTCATGAGAACCTGTTGTCTTTATACAGTGATAATAAAAATCTGAGTCAGGTTTCTATTCAGCCCAATAAACGTCCCCCCTTTAATTACCAGACCATTATGGCGGGTAATATGAACTACTCTGACTGCAACCTAATCAGTTTTATCCCCCTCATGAGAACCTGTTGTCTTTATACAGTGATAATAAAAATCTGAGTCAGGTTTCTATACAGCCCAATAAACGTACCCCCCTTGTTTACCTGACCATTATGGCGGGTTATATGAACTACTCTGACTGCAACCTAATCGTTTTTATCCCCCTCATGAGAACCTGTTGTCTTTATACAGTGATAATAAAAATCTGAGTCAGGTTTCTATTCAGCCCAATAAACGTACCCCCCTTGTTTACCTGACCATTATGGCGAGTAATATGAACTACTCTGACTGCAACATAATCGTTTTTATCCCCCTCATGAGAACCTGTTGTCTTCATGCAGTGATAATAAAAATCTGAGTCAGGTTTCCATTCAGCCCCCTCATGAGAACCTGTTGTCTTCATGCAGTGATAATAAAAATCTGAGTCAGGTTTCTATACAGCCCAATAAACGTACCCCCCTTGTTTACCTGACCATTATGGCGAATAATATGAACTACTCTGACTGCAACCTAATCGTTTTTATCCCCCTCATGAGAACCTGTTGTCTTCATGCAGTGATAATAAAAATCTGAGTCAGGTTTCTATACAGCCCAATAAACGTACCCCCTTTGTTTACCTGACCATTATGGCGAGTAATATGAACTACTCTGACTGCAACCTAATCGTTTTTATCCCCCTCATGAGAACCTGTTGTCTTCATGCAGTGATAATAAAAATCTGAGTCAGGTTTCCATTCAGCCCAATAAACGTACCCCCCTTGTTTACCTGACCATTATGGCGAGTAATATGAACTACTCTGACTGCAACCTAATCGTTTTTATCCCCCTCATGAGAACCTGTTGTCTTCATGCAGTGATAATAAAAATCTGAGTCAGGTTTCTATTACAGCCCAATAAACGTACCCCCCTTGTTTACCTGACCATTATGGCGGGTATTATGAACTACTCTGACTGCAACCTAATCGTTTTTATCCCCCTCATGAGAACCTGTTGTCTTTATACAGTGATAATAAAAATCTGAGTCAGGTTTCTATTCAGCCCAATAAACGTACCCCCCTTTAATTACCAGACCATTATGGCGGGTAATATGAACTACTCTGACTGCAACCTAATCAGTTTTTATCCCCCTCATGAGAACCTGTTGTCTTTATACAGTGATAATAAAAATCTGAGTCAGGTTTCTATACAGCCCAATAAACGTACCCCCCTTGTTTACCTGACCATTATGGCGGGTTATATGAACTACTCTGACTGCAACCTAATCGTTTTTATCCCCCTCATGAGAACCTGTTGTCTTTATACAGTGATAATAAAAATCTGAGTCAGGTTTCTATTCAGCCCAATAAACGTACCCCCCTTGTTTACCTGACCATTATGGCGAGTAATATGAACTACTCTGACTGCAACATAATCGTTTTTATCCCCCTCATGAGAACCTGTTGTCTTCATGCAGTGATAATAAAAATTTGAGTCAGGTTTCCATTCAGCCCCCTCATGAGAACCTGTTGTCTTCATGCAGTGATAATAAAAATCTGAGTCAGGTTTCTATAGAGCCCAATAAACGTACCCCCCTTGTTTACCTGACCATTATGGCGGGTATTATGAACTACTCTGACTGCAACCTAATCGTTTTTATCCCCCTCATGAGAACCTGTTGTCTTCATGCAGTGATAATAAAAATCTGAGTCAGGTTTCTATACAGCCCAATAAACGTACCCCCCTTGTTTACCTGACCATTATGGCGAGTAATATGAACTACTCTGACTGCAACCTAATCGTTTTTATCCCCCTCATGAGAACCTGTTGTCTTCATGCAGTGATAATAAAAATCTGAGTCAGGTTTCCATTCAGCCCAATAAACGTACCCCCCTTGTTTACCTGACCATTATGGCGAGTAATATGAACTACTCTGACTGCAACCTAATCGTTTTTATCCCCCTCATGAGAACCTGTTGTCTTCATGCAGTGATAATAAAAATCTGAGTCAGGTTTCTATACA
The DNA here is from genome assembly GCA_019603395.1 of Cyrtorhinus lividipennis. Classification (NCBI taxonomy): domain Eukaryota; kingdom Metazoa; phylum Arthropoda; class Insecta; order Hemiptera; family Miridae; genus Cyrtorhinus; species Cyrtorhinus lividipennis. The sequence continues at coordinate 30,295,774 of CM034001.1, read as the reverse complement.
GCCCAATAAACGTACCCCCCTTGTTTACCTGACCATTATGGCGAGTAATATGAACTACTCTGACTGCAACCTAATCGTTTTTATCCCCCTCATGAGAACCTGTTGTCTTTATACAGTGATAATAAAAATCTGAGTCAGGTTTCTATTCAGCCCAATAAACGTACCCCCCTTGTTTACCTGACCATTATGGCGAGTAATATGAACTACTCTGACTGCAACCTAATCGTTTTTATCCCCCTCATGAGAACCTGTTGTCTTCATGCAGTGATAATAAAAATCTGAGTCAGGTTTCTATACAGCCCAATAAACGTACCCCCCTTGTTTACCTGACCATTATGGCGAGTAATATGAACTACTCTGACTGCAACCTAATCGTTTTTATCCCCCTCATGAGAACCTGTTGTCTTCATGCAGTGATAATAAAAATCTGAGTCAGGTTTCCATTCAGCCCAATAAACGTACCCCCCTTGTTTACCTGACCATTATGGCGGGTATTATGAACTACTCTGACTGCAACCTAATCGTTTTTATCCCCCTCATGAGAACCTGTTGTCTTCATACAGTGATAATAAAAATCTGAGTCAGGTTTCTATACAGCCCAATAAACGTACCCCCCTTGTTTACCTGACCATTATGGCGAGTAATATGAACTACTCTGACTGCAACCTAATCGTTTTTATCCCCCTCATGAGAACCTGTTGTCTTCATGCAGTGATAATAAAAATCTGAGTCAGGTTTCTATACAGCCCAATAAACGTACCCCCCTTGTTTACCTGACCATTATGGCGGGTAATATGAACTACTCTGACTGCAACCTAATCAGTTTTATCCCCCTCATGAGAACCTGTTGTCTTTATACAGTGATAATAAAAATCTGAGTCAGGTTTCTATTCAGCCCAATAAACGTACCCCCCTTGTTTACCTGACCATTATGGCGAGTAATATGAACTACTCTGACTGCAACCTAATCGTTTTATCCCCCTCATGAGAACCTGTTGTCTTTATACAGTGATAATAAAAATCTGAGTCAGGTTTCTATTCAGCCCAATAAACGTACCCCCCTTGTTTACCTGACCATTATGGCGAGTAATATGAACTACTCTGACTGCAACCTAATCGTTTTTATCCCCCTCATGAGAACCTGTTGTCTTCATGCAGTGATAATAAAAATCTGAGTCAGGTTTCCATTCAGCCCAATAAACGTACCCCCCTTGTTTACCTGACCATTATGGCGGGTATATGAACTACTCTGACTGCAACCTAATCGTTTTTATCCCCCTCATGAGAACCTGTTGTCTTTATACAGTGATAATAAAAATCTGAGTCAGGTTTCTATTCAGCCCAATAAACGTACCCCCCTTGTTTACCTGACCATTATGGCGAGTAATATGAACTACTCTGACTGCAACCTAATCGTTTTTATCCCCCTCATGAGAACCTGTTGTCTTCATGCAGTGATAATAAAAATCTGAGTCAGGTTTCTATACAGCCCAATAAACGTACCCCCCTTGTTTACCTGACCATTATGGCGAGTAATATGAACTACTCTGACTGCAACCTAATCGTTTTTATCCCCCTCATGAGAACCTGTTGTCTTCATGCAGTGATAATAAAAATCTGAGTCAGGTTTCCATTCAGCCCAATAAACGTACCCCCCTTGTTTACCTGACCATTATGGCGGGTTATATGAACTACTCTGACTGCAACCTAATCGTTTTTATCCCCCTCATGAGAACCTGTTGTCTTCATACAGTGATAATAAAAATCTGAGTCAGGTTTCTATTCAGCCCAATAAACGTACCCCCCTTGTTTACCTGACCATTATGGCGAGTAATATGAACTACTCTGACTGCAACCTAATCGTTTTTATCCCCCTCATGAGAACCTGTTGTCTTCATGCAGTGATAATAAAAATCTGAGTCAGGTTTCTATTACAGCCCAATAAACGTACCCCCCTTGTTTACCTGACCATTATGGCGGGTAATATGAACTACTCTGACTGCAACCTAATCGTTTTATCCCCCTCATGAGAACCTGTTGTCTTATACAGTGATAATAAAAATCTGAGTCAGGTTTCTATTCAGCCCAATAAACGTACCCCCCTTGTTTACCTGACCATTATGGCGAGTAATATGAACTACTCTGACTGCAACCTAATCGTTTTTATCCCCCTCATGAGAACCTGTTGTCTTTATACAGTGATAATAAAAATCTGAGTCAGGTTTCTATTCAGCCCAATAAACGTACCCCCCTTGTTTACCTGACCATTATGGCGAGTAATATGAACTACTCTGACTGCAACCTAATCGTTTTTATCCCCCTCATGAGAACCTGTTGTCTTCATGCAGTGATAATAAAAATCTGAGTCAGGTTTCCATTCAGCCCAATAAACGTACCCCCCTTGTTTACCTGACCATTATGGCGAGGTAATATGAACTACTCTGACTGCAACCTAATCGTTTTTATCCCCCTCATGAGAACCTGTTGTCTTTATACAGTGATAATAAAAATCTGAGTCAGGTTTCTATTCAGCCCAATAAACGTACCCCCCTTGTTTACCTGACCATTATGGCGAGTAATATGAACTACTCTGACTGCAACCTAATCGTTTTTATCCCCCTCATGAGAACCTGTTGTCTTCATGCAGTGATAATAAAAATCTGAGTCAGGTTTCTATTACAGCCCAATAAACGTACCCCCCTTGTTTACCTGACCATTATGGCGAGTAATATGAACTACTCTGACTGCAACCTAATCGTTTTTATCCCCCTCATGAGAACCTGTTGTCTTTATACAGTGATAATAAAAATCTGAGTCAGGTTTCTATTCAGCCCAATAAACGTACCCCCCTTGTTTACCTGACCATTATGGCGAGTAATATGAACTACTCTGACTGCAACCTAATCGTTTTTATCCCCCTCATGAGAACCTGTTGTCTTCATGCAGTGATAATAAAAATCTGAGTCAGGTTTCCTATTCAGCCCAATAAACGTACCCCCCTTGTTTACCTGACCATTATGGCGAGTAATATGAACTACTCTGACTGCAACCTAATCGTTTTTATCCCCCTCATGAGAACCTGTTGTCTTCATGCAGTGATAATAAAAATCTGAGTCAGGTTTCTATTACAGCCCAATAAACGTACCCCCCTTGTTTACCTGACCATTATGGCGAGTAATATGAACTACTCTGACTGCAACCTAATCGTTTTTATCCCCCTCATGAGAACCTGTTGTCTTCATGCAGTGATAATAAAAATCTGAGTCAGGTTTCTATTACAGCCCAATAAACGTACCCCCCTTGTTTACCTGACCATTATGGCGAGGTAATATGAACTACTCTGACTGCAACCTAATCGTTTTTATCCCCCTCATGAGAACCTGTTGTCTTATAGCAGTGATAATAAAAATCTGAGTCAGGTTTCTATTCAGCCCAATAAACGTACCCCCCTTGTTTACCTGACCATTATGGCGGGTAATATGAACTACTCTGACTGCAACCTAATCGTTTTTATCCCCCTCATGAGAACCTGTTGTCTTTATACAGTGATAATAAAAATCTGAGTCAGGTTTCTATTCAGCCCAATAAACGTACCCCCCTTGTTTACCTGACCATTATGGCGAGTAATATGAACTACTCTGACTGCAACCTAATCGTTTTTATCCCCCTCATGAGAACCTGTTGTCTTCATGCAGTGATAATAAAAATCTGAGTCAGGTTTCCATTCAGCCCAATAAACGTACCCCCCTTGTTTACCTGACCATTATGGCGAGTAATATGAACTACTCTGACTGCAACCTAATCGTTTTTATCCCCCTCATGAGAACCTGTTGTCTTTATACAGTGATAATAAAAATCTGAGTCAGGTTTCTATTCAGCCCAATAAACGTACCCCCCTTGTTTACCTGACCATTATGGCGAGTAATATGAACTACTCTGACTGCAACCTAATCGTTTTTATCCCCCTCATGAGAACCTGTTGTCTTCATGCAGTGATAATAAAAATCTGAGTCAGGTTTCTATACAGCCCAATAAACGTACCCCCCTTGTTTACCTGACCATTATGGCGAGTAATATGAACTACTCTGACTGCAACCTAATCGTTTTTATCCCCCTCATGAGAACCTGTTGTCTTCATGCAGTGATAATAAAAATCTGAGTCAGGTTTCTATTCAGCCCAATAAACGTACCCCCCTTGTTTACCTGACCATTATGGCGAGTAATATGAACTACTCTGACTGCAACCTAATCGTTTTTATCCCCCTCATGAGAACCTGTTGTCTTCATGCAGTGATAATAAAAATCTGAGTCAGGTTTCTATTCAGCCCAATAAACGTACCCCCCTTGTTTACCTGACCATTATGGCGAGTAATATGAACTACTCTGACTGCAACCTAATCGTTTTTATCCCCCTCATGAGAACCTGTTGTCTTCATGCAGTGATAATAAAAATCTGAGTCAGGTTTCTATTCAGCCCAATAAACGTACCCCCCTTGTTTACCTGACCATTATGGCGAGTAATATGAACTACTCTGACTGCAACCTAATCGTTTTTATCCCCCTCATGAGAACCTGTTGTCTTCATGCAGTGATAATAAAAATCTGAGTCAGGTTTCTATTACAGCCCAATAAACGTACCCCCCTTGTTTACCTGACCATTATGGCGAGTAATATGAACTACTCTGACTGCAACCTAATCGTTTTTATCCCCCTCATGAGAACCTGTTGTCTTCATGCAGTGATAATAAAAATCTGAGTCAGGTTTCTATTACAGCCCAATAAACGTACCCCCCTTGTTTACCTGACCATTATGGCGAGTAATATGAACTACTCTGACTGCAACCTAATCGTTTTTATCCCCCTCATGAGAACCTGTTGTCTTCATGCAGTGATAATAAAAATCTGAGTCAGGTTTCTATACAGCCCAATAAACGTACCCCCCTTGTTTACCTGACCATTATGGCGAGTAATATGAACTACTCTGACTGCAACCTAATCGTTTTTATCCCCCTCATGAGAACCTGTTGTCTTCATGCAGTGATAATAAAAATCTGAGTCAGGTTTCTATTCAGCCCAATAAACGTCCCCCCTTTAATTACCTGACCATTATGGCGGGTAATATGAACTACTCTGACTGCAACCTAATCGTTTTTATCCCCCTCATGAGAACCTGTTGTCTTCATAGCAGTGATAATAAAAATCTGAGTCAGGTTTCTATTCAGCCCAATAAACGTACCCCCCTTGTTTACCTGACCATTATGGCGAGTAATATGAACTACTCTGACTGCAACCTAATCGTTTTTATCCCCCTCATGAGAACCTGTTGTCTTTATACAGTGATAATAAAAATCTGAGTCAGGTTTCTATTCAGCCCAATAAACGTACCCCCCTTGTTTACCTGACCATTATGGCGAGTAATATGAACTACTCTGACTGCAACCTAATCGTTTTTATCCCCCTCATGAGAACCTGTTGTCTTCATGCAGTGATAATAAAAATCTGAGTCAGGTTTCCATTCAGCCCAATAAACGTACCCCCCTTGTTTACCTGACCATTATGGCGAGTATATGAACTACTCTGACTGCAACCTAATCGTTTTTATCCCCCTCATGAGAACCTGTTGTCTTCATGCAGTGATAATAAAAATCTGAGTCAGGTTTCTATTCAGCCCAATAAACGTACCCCCCTTGTTTACCTGACCATTATGGCGAGTAATATGAACTACTCTGACTGCAACCTAATCGTTTTTATCCCCCTCATGAGAACCTGTTGTCTTCATGCAGTGATAATAAAAATCTGAGTCAGGTTTCCATTCAGCCCAATAAACGTACCCCCCTTGTTTACCTGACCATTATGGCGAGTAATATGAACTACTCTGACTGCAACCTAATCGTTTTTATCCCCCTCATGAGAACCTGTTGTCTTTATACAGTGATAATAAAAATCTGAGTCAGGTTTCTATTCAGCCCAATAAACGTACCCCCCTTGTTTACCTGACCATTATGGCGAGTAATATGAACTACTCTGACTGCAACCTAATCGTTTTTATCCCCCTCATGAGAACCTGTTGTCTTCATGCAGTGATAATAAAAATCTGAGTCAGGTTTCTATTCAGCCCAATAAACGTACCCCCCTTGTTTACCTGACCATTATGGCGAGTAATATGAACTACTCTGACTGCAACCTAATCGTTTTTATCCCCCTCATGAGAACCTGTTGTCTTTATACAGTGATAATAAAAATCTGAGTCAGGTTTCTATTCAGCCCAATAAACGTACCCCCCTTGTTTACCTGACCATTATGGCGAGTAATATGAACTACTCTGACTGCAACCTAATCGTTTTTATCCCCCTCATGAGAACCTGTTGTCTTCATGCAGTGATAATAAAAATCTGAGTCAGGTTTCTATTCAGCCCAATAAACGTACCCCCCTTGTTTACCTGACCATTATGGCGAGTAATATGAACTACTCTGACTGCAACCTAATCGTTTTTATCCCCCTCATGAGAACCTGTTGTCTTCATGCAGTGATAATAAAAATCTGAGTCAGGTTTCTATTACAGCCCAATAAACGTACCCCCCTTGTTTACCTGACCATTATGGCGAGTAATATGAACTACTCTGACTGCAACCTAATCGTTTTTATCCCCCTCATGAGAACCTGTTGTCTTCATGCAGTGATAATAAAAATCTGAGTCAGGTTTCTATTCAGCCCAATAAACGTACCCCCCTTGTTTACCTGACCATTATGGCGGGTAATATGAACTACTCTGACTGCAACCTAATCGTTTTTATCCCCCTCATGAGAACCTGTTGTCTTCATGCAGTGATAATAAAAATCTGAGTCAGGTTTCTATTCAGCCCAATAAACGTACCCCCCTTGTTTACCTGACCATTATGGCGAGTAATATGAACTACTCTGACTGCAACCTAATCGTTTTTATCCCCCTCATGAGAACCTGTTGTCTTCATGCAGTGATAATAAAAATCTGAGTCAGGTTTCCATTCAGCCCAATAAACGTACCCCCCTTGTTTACCTGACCATTATGGCGAGTAATATGAACTACTCTGACTGCAACCTAATCGTTTTTATCCCCCTCATGAGAACCTGTTGTCTTCATGCAGTGATAATAAAAATCTGAGTCAGGTTTCCATTCAGCCCAATAAACGTACCCCCCTTGTTTACCTGACCATTATGGCGAGTAATATGAACTACTCTGACTGCAACCTAATCGTTTTTATCCCCCTCATGAGAACCTGTTGTCTTATAGCAGTGATAATAAAAATCTGAGTCAGGTTTCTATTCAGCCCAATAAACGTACCCCCCTTGTTTACCTGACCATTATGGCGAGTAATATGAACTACTCTGACTGCAACCTAATCGTTTTTATCCCCCTCATGAGAACCTGTTGTCTTCATGCAGTGATAATAAAAATCTGAGTCAGGTTTCCATTCAGCCCAATAAACGTACCCCCCTTGTTTACCTGACCATTATGGCGAGTAATATGAACTACTCTGACTGCAACCTAATCGTTTTTATCCCCCTCATGAGAACCTGTTGTCTTCATGCAGTGATAATAAAAATCTGAGTCAGGTTTCTATTCAGCCCAATAAACGTACCCCCCTTGTTTACCTGACCATTATGGCGAGTAATATGAACTACTCTGACTGCAACCTAATCGTTTTTATCCCCCTCATGAGAACCTGTTGTCTTCATGCAGTGATAATAAAAATCTGAGTCAGGTTTCCATTCAGCCCAATAAACGTACCCCCCTTGTTTACCTGACCATTATGGCGAGTAATATGAACTACTCTGACTGCAACCTAATCGTTTTTATCCCCCTCATGAGAACCTGTTGTCTTATACAGTGATAATAAAAATCTGAGTCAGGTTTCTATTCAGCCCAATAAACGTACCCCCCTTGTTTACCTGACCATTATGGCGAGTAATATGAACTACTCTGACTGCAACCTAATCGTTTTTATCCCCCTCATGAGAACCTGTTGTCTTCATGCAGTGATAATAAAAATCTGAGTCAGGTTTCTATTCAGCCCAATAAACGTACCCCCCTTGTTTACCTGACCATTATGGCGAGTAATATGAACTACTCTGACTGCAACCTAATCGTTTTTATCCCCCTCATGAGAACCTGTTGTCTTATAGCAGTGATAATAAAAATCTGAGTCAGGTTTCTATTCAGCCCAATAAACGTACCCCCCTTGTTTACCTGACCATTATGGCGAGTAATATGAACTACTCTGACTGCAACCTAATCGTTTTTATCCCCCTCATGAGAACCTGTTGTCTTCATGCAGTGATAATAAAAATCTGAGTCAGGTTTCTATTCAGCCCAATAAACGTACCCCCCTTGTTTACCTGACCATTATGGCGAGTAATATGAACTACTCTGACTGCAACCTAATCGTTTTTATCCCCCTCATGAGAACCTGTTGTCTTCATGCAGTGATAATAAAAATCTGAGTCAGGTTTCTATTCAGCCCAATAAACGTACCCCCCTTGTTTACCTGACCATTATGGCGAGTAATATGAACTACTCTGACTGCAACCTAATCGTTTTTATCCCCCTCATGAGAACCTGTTGTCTTCATGCAGTGATAATAAAAATCTGAGTCAGGTTTCTATTCAGCCCAATAAACGTACCCCCCTTGTTTACCTGACCATTATGGCGAGTAATATGAACTACTCTGACTGCAACCTAATCGTTTTTATCCCCCTCATGAGAACCTGTTGTCTTCATGCAGTGATAATAAAAATCTGAGTCAGGTTTCTATTCAGCCCAATAAACGTACCCCCCTTGTTTACCTGACCATTATGGCGAGTAATATGAACTACTCTGACTGCAACCTAATCGTTTTTATCCCCCTCATGAGAACCTGTTGTCTTATAGCAGTGATAATAAAAATCTGAGTCAGGTTTCTATTCAGCCCAATAAACGTACCCCCCTTGTTTACCTGACCATTATGGCGAGTAATATGAACTACTCTGACTGCAACCTAATCGTTTTTATCCCCCTCATGAGAACCTGTTGTCTTCATGCAGTGATAATAAAAATCTGAGTCAGGTTTCCATTCAGCCCAATAAACGTACCCCCCTTGTTTACCTGACCATTATGGCGAGTAATATGAACTACTCTGACTGCAACCTAATCGTTTTTATCCCCCTCATGAGAACCTGTTGTCTTCATAGCAGTGATAATAAAAATCTGAGTCAGGTTTCTATTCAGCCCAATAAACGTACCCCCCTTGTTTACCTGACCATTATGGCGAGTAATATGAACTACTCTGACTGCAACCTAATCGTTTTTATCCCCCTCATGAGAACCTGTTGTCTTCATGCAGTGATAATAAAAATCTGAGTCAGGTTTCCATTCAGCCCAATAAACGTACCCCCCTTGTTTACCTGACCATTATGGCGAGTAATATGAACTACTCTGACTGCAACCTAATCGTTTTTATCCCCCTCATGAGAACCTGTTGTCTTCATGCAGTGATAATAAAAATCTGAGTCAGGTTTCTATTCAGCCCAATAAACGTACCCCCCTTGTTTACCTGACCATTATGGCGAGTAATATGAACTACTCTGACTGCAACCTAATCGTTTTTATCCCCCTCATGAGAACCTGTTGTCTTCATGCAGTGATAATAAAAATCTGAGTCAGGTTTCTATTCAGCCCAATAAACGTACCCCCCTTGTTTACCTGACCATTATGGCGAGTAATATGAACTACTCTGACTGCAACCTAATCGTTTTTATCCCCCTCATGAGAACCTGTTGTCTTCATGCAGTGATAATAAAAATCTGAGTCAGGTTTCTATTCAGCCCAATAAACGTACCCCCCTTGTTTACCTGACCATTATGGCGAGTAATATGAACTACTCTGACTGCAACCTAATCGTTTTTATCCCCCTCATGAGAACCTGTTGTCTTTATACAGTGATAATAAAAATCTGAGTCAGGTTTCTATTCAGCCCAATAAACGTACCCCCCTTGTTTACCTGACCATTATGGCGAGTAATATGAACTACTCTGACTGCAACCTAATCGTTTTTATCCCCCTCATGAGAACCTGTTGTCTTCATGCAGTGATAATAAAAATCTGAGTCAGGTTTCTATTCAGCCCAATAAACGTACCCCCCTTGTTTACCTGACCATTATGGCGAGTAATATGAACTACTCTGACTGCAACCTAATCGTTTTTATCCCCCTCATGAGAACCTGTTGTCTTCATGCAGTGATAATAAAAATCTGAGTCAGGTTTCCATTCAGCCCAATAAACGTACCCCCCTTGTTTACCTGACCATTATGGCGAGTAATATGAACTACTCTGACTGCAACCTAATCGTTTTTATCCCCCTCATGAGAACCTGTTGTCTTCATGCAGTGATAATAAAAATCTGAGTCAGGTTTCTATTCAGCCCAATAAACGTACCCCCCTTGTTTACCTGACCATTATGGCGAGTAATATGAACTACTCTGACTGCAACCTAATCGTTTTTATCCCCCTCATGAGAACCTGTTGTCTTCATGCAGTGATAATAAAAATCTGAGTCAGGTTTCCATTCAGCCCAATAAACGTACCCCCCTTGTTTACCTGACCATTATGGCGAGGTAATATGAACTACTCTGACTGCAACCTAATCGTTTTTATCCCCCTCATGAGAACCTGTTGTCTTCATAGCAGTGATAATAAAAATCTGAGTCAGGTTTCCATTCAGCCCAATAAACGTACCCCCCTTGTTTACCTGACCATTATGGCGAGTAATATGAACTACTCTGACTGCAACCTAATCGTTTTTATCCCCCTCATGAGAACCTGTTGTCTTTATGCAGTGATAATAAAAATCTGAGTCAGGTTTCTATTCAGCCCAATAAACGTACCCCCCTTGTTTACCTGACCATTATGGCGAGTAATATGAACTACTCTGACTGCAACCTAATCGTTTTTATCCCCCTCATGAGAACCTGTTGTCTTCATGCAGTGATAATAAAAATCTGAGTCAGGTTTCTATTCAGCCCAATAAACGTACCCCCCTTGTTTACCTGACCATTATGGCGAGTAATATGAACTACTCTGACTGCAACCTAATCGTTTTTATCCCCCTCATGAGAACCTGTTGTCTTCATGCAGTGATAATAAAAATCTGAGTCAGGTTTCTATTCAGCCCAATAAACGTACCCCCCTTGTTTACCTGACCATTATGGCGAGTAATATGAACTACTCTGACTGCAACCTAATCGTTTTATCCCCCTCATGAGAACCTGTTGTCTTCATGCAGTGATAATAAAAATCTGAGTCAGGTTTCTATTCAGCCCAATAAACGTACCCCCCTTGTTTACCTGACCATTATGGCGAGTAATATGAACTACTCTGACTGCAACCTAATCGTTTTTATCCCCCTCATGAGAACCTGTTGTCTTTATACAGTGATAATAAAAATCTGAGTCAGGTTTCTATTCAGCCCAATAAACGTACCCCCCTTGTTTACCTGACCATTATGGCGAGTAATATGAACTACTCTGACTGCAACCTAATCGTTTTTATCCCCCTCATGAGAACCTGTTGTCTTCATGCAGTGATAATAAAAATCTGAGTCAGGTTTCTATTCAGCCCAATAAACGTACCCCCCTTGTTTACCTGACCATTATGGCGAGTAATATGAACTACTCTGACTGCAACCTAATCGTTTTTATCCCCCTCATGAGAACCTGTTGTCTTCATGCAGTGATAATAAAAATCTGAGTCAGGTTTCCATTCAGCCCAATAAACGTACCCCCCTTGTTTACCTGACCATTATGGCGAGTAATATGAACTACTCTGACTGCAACCTAATCGTTTTTATCCCCCTCATGAGAACCTGTTGTCTTATGCAGTGATAATAAAAATCTGAGTCAGGTTTCCATTCAGCCCAATAAACGTACCCCCCTTGTTTACCTGACCATTATGGCGAGGTAATATGAACTACTCTGACTGCAACCTAATCGTTTTTATCCCCCTCATGAGAACCTGTTGTCTTTATAGCAGTGATAATAAAAATCTGAGTCAGGTTTCTATTCAGCCCAATAAACGTACCCCCCTTGTTTACCTGACCATTATGGCGAGTAATATGAACTACTCTGACTGCAACCTAATCGTTTTTATCCCCCTCATGAGAACCTGTTGTCTTCATGCAGTGATAATAAAAATCTGAGTCAGGTTTCCATTCAGCCCAATAAACGTACCCCCCTTGTTTACCTGACCATTATGGCGAGTAATATGAACTACTCTGACTGCAACCTAATCGTTTTTATCCCCCTCATGAGAACCTGTTGTCTTCATGCAGTGATAATAAAAATCTGAGTCAGGTTTCCATTCAGCCCAATAAACGTACCCCCCTTGTTTACCTGACCATTATGGCGAGTAATATGAACTACTCTGACTGCAACCTAATCGTTTTTATCCCCCTCATGAGAACCTGTTGTCTTCATGCAGTGATAATAAAAATCTGAGTCAGGTTTCCATTCAGCCCAATAAACGTACCCCCCTTGTTTACCTGACCATTATGGCGAGTAATATGAACTACTCTGACTGCAACCTAATCGTTTTTATCCCCCTCATGAGAACCTGTTGTCTTCATGCAGTGATAATAAAAATCTGAGTCAGGTTTCTATTCAGCCCAATAAACGTACCCCCCTTGTTTACCTGACCATTATGGCGAGTAATATGAACTACTCTGACTGCAACCTAATCGTTTTTATCCCCCTCATGAGAACCTGTTGTCTTCATGCAGTGATAATAAAAATCTGAGTCAGGTTTCCATTCAGCCCAATAAACGTACCCCCCTTGTTTACCTGACCATTATGGCGAGTAATATGAACTACTCTGACTGCAACCTAATCGTTTTTATCCCCCTCATGAGAACCTGTTGTCTTCATGCAGTGATAATAAAAATCTGAGTCAGGTTTCTATTCAGCCCAATAAACGTACCCCCCTTGTTTACCTGACCATTATGGCGAGTAATATGAACTACTCTGACTGCAACCTAATCGTTTTTATCCCCCTCATGAGAACCTGTTGTCTTCATGCAGTGATAATAAAAATCTGAGTCAGGTTTCCTATTCAGCCCAATAAACGTACCCCCCTTGTATTACCTGACCATTATGGCGGGTAATATGAACTACTCTGACTGCAACCTAATCGTTTTTATCCCCCTCATGAGAACCTGTTGTCTTATAGCAGTGATAATAAAAATCTGAGTCAGGTTTCTATTCAGCCCAATAAACGTACCCCCCTTGTTTACCTGACCATTATGGCGGGTAATATGAACTACTCTGACTGCAACCTAATCGTTTTTATCCCCCTCATGAGAACCTGTTGTCTTCATGCAGTGATAATAAAAATCTGAGTCAGGTTTCCATTCAGCCCAATAAACGTACCCCCCTTGTTTACCTGACCATTATGGCGAGTAATATGAACTACTCTGACTGCAACCTAATCGTTTTTATCCCCCTCATGAGAACCTGTTGTCTTCATGCAGTGATAATAAAAATCTGAGTCAGGTTTCCATTCAGCCCAATAAACGTACCCCCCTTGTTTACCTGACCATTATGGCGAGTAATATGAACTACTCTGACTGCAACCTAATCGTTTTTATCCCCCTCATGAGAACCTGTTGTCTTCATGCAGTGATAATAAAAATCTGAGTCAGGTTTCCATTCAGCCCAATAAACGTACCCCCCTTGTTTACCTGACCATTATGGCGAGTAATATGAACTACTCTGACTGCAACCTAATCGTTTTTATCCCCCTCATGAGAACCTGTTGTCTTCATGCAGTGATAATAAAAATCTGAGTCAGGTTTCTATTCAGCCCAATAAACGTACCCCCCTTGTTTACCTGACCATTATGGCGAGTAATATGAACTACTCTGACTGCAACCTAATCGTTTTTATCCCCCTCATGAGAACCTGTTGTCTTCATGCAGTGATAATAAAAATCTGAGTCAGGTTTCTATTCAGCCCAATAAACGTACCCCCCTTGTTTACCTGACCATTATGGCGAGTAATATGAACTACTCTGACTGCAACCTAATCGTTTTTATCCCCCTCATGAGAACCTGTTGTCTTCATGCAGTGATAATAAAAATCTGAGTCAGGTTTCTATTCAGCCCAATAAACGTACCCCCCTTGTTTACCTGACCATTATGGCGAGTAATATGAACTACTCTGACTGCAACCTAATCGTTTTTATCCCCCTCATGAGAACCTGTTGTCTTCATGCAGTGATAATAAAAATCTGAGTCAGGTTTCCATTCAGCCCAATAAACGTACCCCCCTTGTTTACCTGACCATTATGGCGAGTAATATGAACTACTCTGACTGCAACCTAATCGTTTTTATCCCCCTCATGAGAACCTGTTGTCTTCATGCAGTGATAATAAAAATCTGAGTCAGGTTTCTATTCAGCCCAATAAACGTACCCCCCTTGTTTACCTGACCATTATGGCGAGTAATATGAACTACTCTGACTGCAACCTAATCGTTTTTATCCCCCTCATGAGAACCTGTTGTCTTCATGCAGTGATAATAAAAATCTGAGTCAGGTTTCTATTCAGCCCAATAAACGTACCCCCCTTGTTTACCTGACCATTATGGCGAGTAATATGAACTACTCTGACTGCAACCTAATCGTTTTTATCCCCCTCATGAGAACCTGTTGTCTTCATGCAGTGATAATAAAAATCTGAGTCAGGTTTCTATTCAGCCCAATAAACGTACCCCCCTTGTTTACCTGACCATTATGGCGAGTAATATGAACTACTCTGACTGCAACCTAATCGTTTTTATCCCCCTCATGAGAACCTGTTGTCTTCATAGCAGTGATAATAAAAATCTGAGTCAGGTTTCCATTCAGCCCAATAAACGTACCCCCCTTGTTTACCTGACCATTATGGCGGGTATTATGAACTACTCTGACTGTCGGGAATTTATGTAAGGAAAAGATTTGCTAGCTTCCCGGTGTTTCTCGCAAACTTGAGCAACCCTGTTTCTGTCGCGTTGGTAACGTGCTAGCGGGTCTCTCCGCCATTTTAAGTTTCGTGCGAATTTATCTGTCGTTCCAATTTTCGTCGATCTCTGGTTTCCTACGTTCATCCTAGTTAAAATAGTTCGGTTCGTTTCGGTTTGTGAAACATTAAACATTAAATTTGTGTTTCTCTATCAGCGTTGTCTCCCCGAATCATATTCTAGTCGATAATTTTTGTGGTTTTTCGACAAGTGGCATCCCTTGTGGGGAAGACAACCATGGCTGATGAGTTGACCAAATTTCGTTCGGAAAGGACGGTGATTCGTCGCTTATTCACTGTTACATCAAAACTCGTGGAAGCGGCCCTGGATACCGATCCAGTCGATGTTCGAAAGGTAAACCTAGAATTTGCTAAGTTAGCAGACAAGGCCGAGCGTTTGTTTGCCATCGACAGTCACGTCAAGGAAGCTATCTTCAGCGACGTCAAACTCTGTTCGGACGAGAAAGAGCTTGACCAAGAATTTGAGGGAGCAGAGCAGTACCGCGATGTTTGGGTTTCGCTTGTTAACCGGAGACAGCAATTGCTCGATCGTCAAGAGGTTAGACTTGAGCCCCCAGGTAGTGTGACGTCATCCAATCACTCGGTGGGACTGAACTTAAAACTCCCCAAGCTCGATTTACGTCAGTTTGACATAAAGCCGGCAACTTGGATTGCCTTTTGGGCGGCCTTTAAGAAGATAGATGAACGGGAAGACATAGATGCTGAAGACAAGTTTCAGCTTCTGTTGCAAATGTCACGTGAAGGTACAGTTGCTAAGGAGTTACTTGAGGGTTATCCTCCATCTGCACAGAATTATCCCAAGGCCCTGACCCACTTGAAACAACGTTTTGGACGAGATGAATTATTGATTGATCACAACATCCGCGAATTGCTCGGCCTAGTTCTTGTACAGGCAAAGGGGAAAATGGCTGCGGTAGATTTGAGACCGCATTGTGACAAATTGGAGGCAAAGCTGATGGCCCTTGAGAGCCTGGGAGTGACAAGTGACAAATTTTCATGCATACTAATGCCGTTAGTGGAATCATCGTTGCCTGAGAGTGTACTTCGTGCATGGGAAAAGGCCAGACCGGTGGACGAGGACGCTGCCCTGGACTCAGTCAAGCAAATGGAACTAGTTGAGAGCGTTCTTGAAGAAAACCGTCATTACCGAGGAACGGGTGGTCTTGGCACGTACTACCTTCACGCCCACTAGAGCTCCTGTCGGGAAATTGCCCCAAGCTGAGAAGGAGCCAACCCCTGGAAAAAGAGTGCCTACAGCAACTGGTTTAATCAGCCTGGAGAGCTCCGAGACTAAGAAAGTCTGTTTATTCTGTTCTGGTGAGCATTTCAGTGAATATTGTCGAAAGGCTCGAGGGATGGATTCAGCAGTTCGCCTGAATATTCTGAAAGAGAAGAACGTTTGTTTTCGGTGCCTGAAAAGGTATCATGTCGGTCGGCGTTGTCGATACAGTCCAAGTTGTTTGGTATGTGGAAAATCCCATACAACAGCCATGTGTGCAGAACCATTGAGAGATGGAGGGGATTCTGGCCCCACTACCAAAGAAGAAAAAAATTTGAGTAATACCACGCTCACTCCCGTTCTTATGCAGACACTCAAGGTTAACGCCATCACCTCAGACAGACCACCAGTAACTGCCAGAGTCTTACTTGACACTGGGTCGCAGCGAAGTTATATTTCAAATCAGCTTGCACAAAAGATGGGCTATAAGTCTCAAGGAGTTGAAAGAGTTGTCCACTCATTGTTTGGGGGTGACAAGACCGGAGTGAAAACCCACCAGAGGTATAAAGTACGCCTGCAATCATTAAGTGGCCAATACAGTTGCAATTTTGATGTCCTTGACACTGAAACAATCTGTCAAACTGTCCCAGCTGTCCCAAAAGGGCCGTGGATTTCAGAGCTTCGTGATAGCAAAATTGTTATCTCAGACACGTGTGAAGGTCCAGTGGACATTTTAATTGGATCAGACGTTGCTGGTAAGTTATTCACTGGAAAAAAATCTGTTCTCAGCTGTGGGTTGGTAGCCATGGAAACATGTTTGGGCTGGACCTTGATGGGCCGAATTCGTGATAAGCAGACTGACACGATGGTAAATGCTACGTCCTTGTGTGCAATTGACCTATCGCCTGCCGAACTCTGGAAGCTAGACGTGATTGGCATTAATGAACCAGCCGACATCAGCACTCAAGAAGAAGCCTGCACAGCTGCACGAGAACATTTTTTGCGAACCGTGAAGATATTGGAGGACGGGCGTTATGAGGTCAGTTTGCCATGGTTGATTGGCCATCCGATTCTACCTCCGGGTCTTCAGCAGGCCACTAGCAGATTGGAAACCACCGTGAGAAAATTGAAAGCCGGAGGATTGTTTGAGGCTTACGATGAAGTATTCAAGGAGTGGCTTCAGGATGGGGTCATTGAACGAGTTGACCATGAGAATTGGGATTCTGGTCACTATCTGCCCCACAGAGCTGTGGTGAAGGAGGGCAGCACTACGCGTGTGAGGCCGGTGTTTGACGCGTCGGCAGGCAAACCCAACTTGAACCAGTGTTTGGAAAAGGGTGATAACCTCATCGAACAGATACCTTCTGTACTCCTGAGATTCCGTTTGAAAGAAATTGGAGTAATAGCCGACATACGACGGGCATTTTTGCAAATATCGGTGAGTGAACCCGACAGGGATTACTTGAAATTTTTGTGGATGGATCATTCTGGAGAAGTGAGGATTTTCCGTCATAGACGGGTTGTTTTTGGAGTCACAAGCAGCCCCTACCTGCTGGCTGCAGTTATTCATCACCATCTCTCTAGATGTAAGGAGAAAGCAGCTCATGGTGACACACCCTATGACGTTTCAACTGTCTCGCACCTCAATGGAAGCCTGTATGTAGATAATTGCGTGACATCGGTTGATAGCCAAGACGATTTGGAAGCATTTGTGAGCCAGGCAAAAGCAGTTTTTCTCGAGGCCTGTTTCGACCTACGAGGGTGGGAGTGGACTGATCCGGCGCTCACAAACACTACAAACACTCCGGTTCTTGGTATCTTGTGGGATCGAAAGTCAGATAATTTGAGGGTAAACACCCCAAAAATTGAGGATTTCAAGGAGGTCACCAGAAGATCAGTCCTCTCTGCGAGTCAGAGGCTTTTTGACCCTCTTGGAGCTTGTGCACCTACTTCATTGATCCCAAGGATGATTATCCAGGATAGTTGGAAAGATGGCGGTACTTGGGACGCTCCCCTATCAGACAAGAGCAGAAAGTTGTTCGTCAATTGGTTGTCTGAAATCAGCGCCTTGGACGAAATTGCAATACCCCGTTGGATTAAGGTTTCCATGAAGGATAGTGACGTCACGTTACACGTTTTTTGTGACGCAAGTCAGTCGGCTTTTGCCACCGTTTCCTACTTGCGAGTGGAAAATGCAGAAGGCATTTTTGTTACCCTGATAGCTGCAAAGTCACGTGTAGCTCCGTTGAAGAAGATAACTATTCCACGTTTGGAGTTGCTAGCAGCCACCATTGGAGCCAGACTCGCCTCCAATATTTGCAAAGAACTTGGTCACCTGAAATGTTATTTCTGGAGTGACTCGACAACAGTTTTGAGCTGGATCAGACGTGAAGAACCATGGGGTGTTTTTGTGTTCAATAGGGTCAAAGAAATTCGTTCCCTGACACTCCCAGAGGACTGGCATCACGTTCCAGGTATCATTAATCCAGCTGACTTGGCCAGCCGTGGTTGCAGCCCTAAGGTGCTTTTGACTTCGTCATGGTGGGAGGGTCCAGATTGGCTTCGTGAACCTGCTTCAGAATGGCCATCGGCCGAAGATGCGCCCAACGAGATGGAAATCATTCAAGAAAGAAGGAAAACAGCGATAACCACCATCGTAACCGACACAGTCGCCCTCGCTTCAGCCGATTTTGGGAAATTTTCAAAACACTCAAGAAATGTCAAGGTAATTGGATGGATTCTCAGATTTCTGTTCAACAAGTTATCGGATAAGCCAAAATGTGGAGGAGAACTTGAAGTCAAGGAAATTCAGCGTGCTGAAAAGTTCTTGTTGGCCATGGTTCAGAGGGAAATGTTTGATGGGCTGGAGGATACTAAACTCAGGAAATTGAAACCTCATATTGGAGCCGATGGTTTGATTCGTCTGAGGACCAAAATTTGGGCTCGGAAGGATTCTGAAGATTTTCGGTCTCCAATAATACTGCCGACAGACCATGAAGTTGTGAGTAGATTGGTCATGGAAATTCACTTGGAAAATGGACATGTCGTTGGTCAAAACTTACTGAGTCTCATTCGTGAGCGCTTTTGGATAGTTCGGGGAAGACAGGCAATCAAAAAGATTTTGGCAAAATGTTCAATTTGCCAGCGCCACCGTGCCAAGTCATTGGAACTCGAATCACCTCCGCTCCCCGAAAATCGCGTTCGCGACGCAAATGTATTTGAGATCTGTGGGGTAGATCTGGCTGGCCCGTTGTACCTGGCTGATGGAAGTAAAGTGTGGATTGCACTTTTCACTTGTGCCGTCTATCGTGCAGTACATTTAGAACTTGTTTCTTCCCTCTCGACGGAAGCGTTTTTAATGTGCTTCAGGCGGTTTGTGGCTATTCGAGGACGCCCATCAATTATTTATTCGGATAACGGTCTGAACTTCCATGGTGCGAATAATGCCATGCAGGAAGTTGATTGGGACAAGGTTTCCGCAAATGGAGCAGTCAGCAGAATTGAGTGGAGGTTTAATCCCCCCCGTGCGGCGTGGTGGGGAGGGTTCTGGGAGAGATTGGTCGGAGTTCTCAAAGTAATACTCAGGAAGATCTTGGGGAAGGCTTCCCTGATCTACGAAGAGCTTGCAACCGTTATCTATGAGTGCACCAACTATGTGAACCAGCGGCCACTTACGTACCTTTCGGAGAACCCTGAGGACCCTATTGCCCTCACACCACAGATGTTTTTACATGATCTTTCACAAGATGGAGTTCCTGAACTTGACGCTATTGACGCCAGTTCTCTGAAAAGGAAAATGCGGCGACGAGTTTTGTTGAAGAAGGAACTGAGACGTCGCTTCAGAATTGAATATCTCGGCCAACTTAACGCTTCACCTGGAGGTTTTCGTGAAAAACGCAGTCCTAAGGTGGGAGAGATTGTCCTGGTTGGATCTAAAGGCGACAAGAGAGTTAATTGGCCTCTGGCCATAATTGAGGAGACCATCGTTGGCAAGGATGGTAAATGCAGAGCTGTTGTTCTACGGACCGCCAATGGGCGACTCAACCGTGCTATCCAGCACATTTTTCCGCTGGAAATTGAGGTTTTTGACTCAAACAATAACCCTCAAGAGATTACTGCGCAGCCCCCTGGAGTGATGAAGTCATCTCGATCATCTGAGGTCTTCCCGGGAGTATTGGATCGTCAGAAGCAAGAAGATGAAGAGCCAAATAATCCAGGGGAGGGGTTCGCTCACCATGTTCCAGCCAAATTAGAAGAAGAAGAGAAGAAATCAAGAGTTCCTAAGCAAAGACTTGTGCGAAAAACTTGCGAGACCCGTTGTGGGCGTAAGGTCACGTTACCTGTTAGGTTTTTAGTGTGAATTGGGGTCAACTTTTTGGGACAGTGAGTCACTTCATTCCTCAGGTGGGAGAATGTCGGGAATTTATGTAAGGAAAAGATTTGCTAGCTTCCCGGTGTTTCTCGCAAACTTGAGCAACCCTGTTTCTGTCGCGTTGGTAACGTGCTAGCGGGTCTCTCCGCCATTTTAAGTTTCGTGCGAATTTATCTGTCGTTCCAATTTTCGTCGATCTCTGGTTTCCTACGTTCATCCTAGTTAAAATAGTTCGGTTCGTTTCGGTTTGTGAAACATTAAACATTAAATTTGTGTTTCTCTATCAGCGTTGTCTCCCCGAATCATATTCTAGTCGATAATTTTTGTGGTTTTTCGACACTGACTGCAACCTAATCGTTTTTATCCCCCTCATGAGAACCTGTTGTCTTCATGCAGTGATAATAAAAATCTGAGTCAGGTTTCTATACAGCCCAATAAACGTACCCCCTTTGTTTACCTGACCATTATGGCGAGTAATATGAACTACTCTGACTGCAACATAATCGTTTTTATCCCCCTCATGAGAACCTGTTGTCTTCATGCAGTGATAATAAAAGTCTGAGTCAGGTTTCCATTCAGCCCAATAAACGTACCCCCCTTGTTTACCTGACCATTATGGCGAGTAATATGAACTACTCTGACTGCAACCTAATCGTTTTTATCCCCCTCATGAGAACCTGTTGTCTTCATGCAGTGATAATAAAAATCTGAGTCAGGTTTCCATTCAGCCCAATAAACGTACCCCCCTTGTTTACCTGACCATTATGGCGAGTAATATGAACTACTCTGACTGCAACCCAATCGTTTTTATCCCCCTCATGAGAACCTGTTGTCTTTATACAGTGATAATAAAAATCTGAGTCAGGTTTCTATTCAGCCCAATAAACGTACCCCCCTTGTTTACCTAACCATTATGGCGAATAATATGAACTACTCTGACTGCAACCTAATCGTTTTTATCCCCCTCATGAGAACCTGTTGTCTTCATGCAGTGATAATAAAAATCTGAGTCAGGTTTCTATTCAGCCCAATAAACGTACCCCCCTTGTTTACCTGACCATTATGGCGAGTAATATGAACTACTCTGACTGCAACCTAATCGTTTTTATCCCCCTCATGAGAACCTGTTGTCTTTATACAGTGATAATAAAAATCTGAGTCAGGTTTCCATTCAGCCCAATAAACGTACCCCCCTTGTTTACCTGACCATTATGGCGAGTAATATGAACTACTCTGACTGCAACCTAATTGTTTTTATCCCCCTCATGAGAACCTGTTGTCTTTATACAGTGATAATAAAAATCTGAGTCAGGTTTCTATTCAGCCCAATAAACGTACCCCCCTTGTTTACCTGACCATTATGGCGAGTAATATGAACTACTCTGACTGCAACCTAATCAGTTTTATCCCCCTTATGAGAAACTGCTGTCTTTATACAGTGATAATAAAAATCTGAGTCAGGTTTCTATTCAGCCTAATAAACGTACCCCCCTTGTTTACCTGACCATTATGGCGAGTAATATGAACTACTCTGACTGCAACCTAATCGTTTTTATCCCCCTCATGAGAACCTGTTGTCTTCATGCAGTGATAATAAAAATCTGAGTCAGGTTTCTACACAGCCCAATAAACGTACCCCCCCTGTTTACCTGACCATTATGGCGAATAATATAAACTACTCTGACTGCAACCTAATCGTTTTTATCCCCCTCATGAAAACCTGTTGTCTTTATACAGTGATAATAAAAATCTGAGTCAGGTTTCTATTCAGCCCAATAAACGTACTCCCCCTTGTTTACCTGACCATTATGGCGAGTAATATGAACTACTCTGACTGCAACCTAATCGTTTTTATCCCCCTCATGAGAACCTGTTGTCTTCATGCAGTGATAATAAAAATCTGAGTCAGGTTTCCATTCAGCCCAATAAACGTACCCCCCTTGTTTACCTGACCATTATGGCGAGTAATATGAACTACTCTGACTGCAACCCAATCGTTTTTATCCCCCTCATGAGAACCTGTTGTCTTTATACAGTGATAATAAAAATCTGAGTCAGGTTTCTATTCAGCCCAATAAACGTACCCCCCTTGTTTACCTGACCATTATGGCGAAGTAATATGAACTACTCTGACTGCAACCTAATCGTTTTTATCCCCCTCATGAGAACCTGTTGTCTTCATGCAGTGATAATAAAAATCTGAGTCAGGTTTCTATTCAGCCCAATAAACGTACCCCCTCTTGTTTACCTGACCATTATGGCGAGTAATATGAACTACTCTGACTGCAACCTAATCGTTTTTATCCCCCTCATGAGAACCTGTTGTCTTTATACAGTGATAATAAAAATCTGAGTCAGGTTTCTATTCAGCCCAATAAACGTACCCCCCTTGTTTACCTGACCATTATGGCGAGTAATATGAACTACTCTGACTGCAACCTAATCGTTTTTATCCCCCTCATGAGAACCTGTTGTCTTCATGCAGTGATAATAAAAATCTGAGTCAGGTTTCCATTCAGCCCAATAAACGTACCCCCCTTGTTTACCTGACCATTATGGCGGGTTATATGAACTACTCTGACTGCAACCTAATCGTTTTTATCCCCCTCATGAGAACCTGTTGTCTTTATACAGTGATAATAAAAATCTGAGTCAGGTTTCTATTCAGCCCAATAAACGTACCCCCCTCGTTTACCTGACCATTATGGCGAGTAATATGAACTACTCTGACTGCAACCTAATCGTTTTTATCCCCCTCATGAGAACCTGTTGTCTTCATGCAGTGATAATAAAAATCTGAGTCAGGTTTCCATTCAGCCCAATAAACGTACCCCCCTTGTTTACCTGACCATTATGGCGAGTAATATGAACTACTCTGACTGCAACCTAATCGTTTTTATCCCCCTCATGAGAACCTGTTGTCTTCATGCAGTGATAATAAAAATCTGAGTCAGGTTTCTATACAGCCCAATAAACGTACCCCCCTTGTTTACCTGACCATTATGGCGAGTAATATGAACTACTCTGACTGCAACCTAATCGTTTTTATCCCCCTCATGAGAACCTGTTGTCTTTATACAGTGATAATAAAAATCTGAGTCAGGTTTCTATTCAGCCCAATAAACGTACCCCCCTTGTTTACCTGACCATTATGGCGAGTAATATGAACTACTCTGACTGCAACCTAATCGTTTTTATCCCCCTCATGAGAACCTGTTGTCTTCATGCAGTGATAATAAAAATCTGAGTCAGGTTTCTATTCAGCCCAATAAACGTACCCCCCTTGTTTACCTGACCATTATGGCGGGTAATATGAACTACTCTGACTGCAACCTAATCGTTTTTATCCCCCTCATGAGAACCTGTTGTCTTTATACAGTGATAATAAAAATCTGAGTCAGGTTTCTATTCAGCCCAATAAACGTACCCCCCTTGTTTACCTGACCATTATGGCGAGTAATATGAACTACTCTGACTGCAACCTAATCGTTTTTATCCCCCTCATGAGAACCTGTTGTCTTCATGCAGTGATAATAAAAATCTGAGTCAGGTTTCTATTCAGCCCAATAAACGTACCCCCCTTGTTTACCTGACCATTATGGCGAGTAATATGAACTACTCTGACTGCAACCTAATCGTTTTTATCCCCCTCATGAGAACCTGTTGTCTTTATACAGTGATAATAAAAATCTGAGTCAGGTTTCTATTCAGCCCAATAAACGTACCCCCCTTGTTTACCTGACCATTATGGCGAGTAATATGAACTACTCTGACTGCAACCTAATCGTTTTTATCCCCCTCATGAGAACCTGTTGTCTTCATGCAGTGATAATAAAAATCTGAGTCAGGTTTCTATACAGCCCAATAAACGTACCCCCCTTGTTTACCTGACCATTATGGCGAGTAATATGAACTACTCTGACTGCAACCTAATCGTTTTTATCCCCCTCATGAGAACCTGTTGTCTTCATGCAGTGATAATAAAAATCTGAGTCAGGTTTCCATTCAGCCCAATAAACGTACCCCCCTTGTTTACCTGACCATTATGGCGAGTAATATGAACTACTCTGACTGCAACCTAATCGTTTTTATCCCCCTCATGAGAACCTGTTGTCTTTATACAGTGATAATAAAAATCTGAGTCAGGTTTCTATTCAGCCCAATAAACGTACCCCCCTTGTTTACCTGACCATTATGGCGAGTAATATGAACTACTCTGACTGCAACCTAATCGTTTTTATCCCCCTCATGAGAACCTGTTGTCTTCATGCAGTGATAATAAAAATCTGAGTCAGGTTTCTATTCAGCCCAATAAACGTACCCCCCTTGTTTACCTGACCATTATGGCGAGTAATATGAACTACTCTGACTGCAACCTAATCGTTTTTATCCCCCTCATGAGAACCTGTTGTCTTTATACAGTGATAATAAAAATCTGAGTCAGGTTTCTATTCAGCCCAATAAACGTACCCCCCTTGTTTACCTGACCATTATGGCGAGTAATATGAACTACTCTGACTGCAACCTAATCGTTTTTATCCCCCTCATGAGAACCTGTTGTCTTCATGCAGTGATAATAAAAATCTGAGTCAGGTTTCCATTCAGCCCAATAAACGTACCCCCCTTGTTTACCTGACCATTATGGCGGGTAATATGAACTACTCTGACTGCAACCTAATCGTTTTTATCCCCCTCATGAGAACCTGTTGTCTTTATACAGTGATAATAAAAATCTGAGTCAGGTTTCTATTCAGCCCAATAAACGTACCCCCCTTGTTTACCTGACCATTATGGCGAGTAATATGAACTACTCTGACTGCAACCTAATCGTTTTTATCCCCCTCATGAGAACCTGTTGTCTTCATGCAGTGATAATAAAAATCTGAGTCAGGTTTCTATTCAGCCCAATAAACGTACCCCCCTTGTTTACCTGACCATTATGGCGAGTAATATGAACTACTCTGACTGCAACCTAATCGTTTTTATCCCCCTCATGAGAACCTGTTGTCTTCATGCAGTGATAATAAAAATCTGAGTCAGGTTTCTATTCAGCCCAATAAACGTACCCCCCTTGTTTACCTGACCATTATGGCGAGTAATATGAACTACTCTGACTGCAACCTAATCGTTTTTATCCCCCTCATGAGAACCTGTTGTCTTTATACAGTGATAATAAAAATCTGAGTCAGGTTTCTATTCAGCCCAATAAACGTACCCCCCTTGTTTACCTGACCATTATGGCGAGTAATATGAACTACTCTGACTGCAACCTAATCGTTTTTATCCCCCTCATGAGAACCTGTTGTCTTCATGCAGTGATAATAAAAATCTGAGTCAGGTTTCTATTCAGCCCAATAAACGTACCCCCCTTGTTTACCTGACCATTATGGCGAGTAATATGAACTACTCTGACTGCAACCTAATCGTTTTTATCCCCCTCATGAGAACCTGTTGTCTTTATACAGTGATAATAAAAATCTGAGTCAGGTTTCTATTCAGCCCAATAAACGTACCCCCCTTGTTTACCTGACCATTATGGCGAGTAATATGAACTACTCTGACTGCAACCTAATCGTTTTTATCCCCCTCATGAGAACCTGTTGTCTTCATGCAGTGATAATAAAAATCTGAGTCAGGTTTCTATTCAGCCCAATAAACGTACCCCCCTTGTTTACCTGACCATTATGGCGAGTAATATGAACTACTCTGACTGCAACCTAATCGTTTTTATCCCCCTCATGAGAACCTGTTGTCTTTATACAGTGATAATAAAAATCTGAGTCAGGTTTCTATTCAGCCCAATAAACGTACCCCCCTTGTTTACCTGACCATTATGGCGAGTAATATGAACTACTCTGACTGCAACCTAATCGTTTTTATCCCCCTCATGAGAACCTGTTGTCTTCATACAGTGATAATAAAAATCTGAGTCAGGTTTCTATTCAGCCCAATAAACGTACCCCCCTTGTTTACCTGACCATTATGGCGAGTAATATGAACTACTCTGACTGCAACCTAATCGTTTTTATCCCCCTCATGAGAACCTGTTGTCTTCATGCAGTGATAATAAAAATCTGAGTCAGGTTTCCATTCAGCCCAATAAACGTACCCCCCTTGTTTACCTGACCATTATGGCGAGTAATATGAACTACTCTGACTGCAACCTAATCGTTTTTATCCCCCTCATGAGAACCTGTTGTCTTTATACAGTGATAATAAAAATCTGAGTCAGGTTTCTATTCAGCCCAATAAACGTACCCCCCTTGTTTACCTGACCATTATGGCGAGTAATATGAACTACTCTGACTGCAACCTAATCGTTTTTATCCCCCTCATGAGAACCTGTTGTCTTCATGCAGTGATAATAAAAATCTGAGTCAGGTTTCTATTCAGCCCAATAAACGTACCCCCCTTGTTTACCTGACCATTATGGCGAGTAATATGAACTACTCTGACTGCAACCTAATCGTTTTTATCCCCCTCATGAGAACCTGTTGTCTTTATACAGTGATAATAAAAATCTGAGTCAGGTTTCTATTCAGCCCAATAAACGTACCCCCCTTGTTTACCTGACCATTATGGCGAGTAATATGAACTACTCTGACTGCAACCTAATCGTTTTTATCCCCCTCATGAGAACCTGTTGTCTTCATGCAGTGATAATAAAAATCTGAGTCAGGTTTCCATTCAGCCCAATAAACGTACCCCCCTTGTTTACCTGACCATTATGGCGAGTAATATGAACTACTCTGACTGCAACCTAATCGTTTTTATCCCCCTCATGAGAACCTGTTGTCTTTATACAGTGATAATAAAAATCTGAGTCAGGTTTCTATTCAGCCCAATAAACGTACCCCCCTTGTTTACCTGACCATTATGGCGAGTAATATGAACTACTCTGACTGCAACCTAATCGTTTTTATCCCCCTCATGAGAACCTGTTGTCTTCATGCAGTGATAATAAAAATCTGAGTCAGGTTTCCTATTCAGCCCAATAAACGTACCCCCCTTGTTTACCTGACCATTATGGCGAGTAATATGAACTACTCTGACTGCAACCTAATCGTTTTTATCCCCCTCATGAGAACCTGTTGTCTTCATGCAGTGATAATAAAAATCTGAGTCAGGTTTCTATTCAGCCCAATAAACGTACCCCCCTTGTTTACCTGACCATTATGGCGAGTAATATGAACTACTCTGACTGCAACCTAATCGTTTTTATCCCCCTCATGAGAACCTGTTGTCTTATACAGTGATAATAAAAATCTGAGTCAGGTTTCTATTCAGCCCAATAAACGTACCCCCCTTGTTTACCTGACCATTATGGCGAGTAATATGAACTACTCTGACTGCAACCTAATCGTTTTTATCCCCCTCATGAGAACCTGTTGTCTTCATGCAGTGATAATAAAAATCTGAGTCAGGTTTCCTATTCAGCCCAATAAACGTACCCCCCTTGTTTACCTGACCATTATGGCGAGTAATATGAACTACTCTGACTGCAACCTAATCGTTTTTATCCCCCTCATGAGAACCTGTTGTCTTCATGCAGTGATAATAAAAATCTGAGTCAGGTTTCCATTCAGCCCAATAAACGTACCCCCCTTGTTTACCTGACCATTATGGCGAGTAATATGAACTACTCTGACTGCAACCTAATCGTTTTTATCCCCCTCATGAGAACCTGTTGTCTTCATGCAGTGATAATAAAAATCTGAGTCAGGTTTCTATACAGCCCAATAAACGTACCCCCCTTGTTTACCTGACCATTATGGCGAGTAATATGAACTACTCTGACTGCAACCTAAT
>CM034001.1:30106677-30258839 GCA_019603395.1 Cyrtorhinus lividipennis | reverse complement strand
ATTCAAATTGAAAAAAAAAAAAAAAAAAAAAAAAAAAAAAAAAAAAAAAAACAGTTCAACTGAATAGGACTTATAGCTAGGTCCCTTGTCCTGAACTTATCACAGTCACTCTCTGCACGAGCTCATGCGGTTGTGCGCATGAGACGCCTAGTTAGATCCTGCACATCGAGTAGCTTCACGGCTTCTGTGATCTCTTTTTGCCTGGCGATATGGACTTCGGCTTGATGACTTCGTCTATGCTTTGCCGTTAAAGTTCACGGTGGAGAGCGTCGTTTTGCGAGTACCATGGCGCAGCGGTGATCATCGCAGTATTCGGAAGCGTTTTTTTTTTTTGTCCTTTCAGCCTCCAACAGCAGGGCATAGGGCAGTTGCTGCCTCTACAGCACTGCGACCCTGGGTCTATTGTGCCAGCGTTACAGAAGGGAAGTTGGATGGCCTTCTGAGAGCCCTTGCTGATCCCTCCTCAACATCGGCGAGAGGATGCCGGCAGGGGCTGTACTGCGACATCCAACACCCCTCTCAACAAGAGGTGAGAGTTTGCCAACTTTTTGCAAGCTCCATACTAAGGCAGACATGCGTGTGCGTTAAGCCCCCGGACAACCGTATTCAGATACTTACCGCCGGTACTGAGTTGGCCTCACGACGTCGAGTAAATGCTGAGAGGATGTATTCGATCCAGCAGCCTCGAAACCTCGACCAGAGAAGTCTCGAGCCCCAGGACCAACGCCTCAACGACCTCGGCCACCCATGCCCTTTCTGAAAGCGTTGGATCATCTGCCTATTGGTTGGCGCTGAGCAAGCCCTAACGGCGCTCCATACGTTCAAACTGGCTTGAGTACTTGGTTGTACAAAAGCAGCTAGTTTCAATCGTCATTGAGGATCGCCAGCCGAGAAGCAGTACATTCTTCTTAACTTTAAAAATATTTCACTCCCTTCCTCTCGGTGAGTTGTTTCCACCTGAGACCAGGCTTCGTTCACAAAGGGAATCGCCATGTTGTTGAGGAAAGCAGAATGTAGTCACTTTTACAGTTAGTAAAATCAACATTGACTGAATTCGCCTCGTTTATTTTGATTCTCCATTTCGATATCCATTGACTGATTTTAGAGATGATCTATAAAGTTTTGTAATGGATTCGTTATTGCTATCACCAACTGCCCAGACTGCATGTCGTCTGCGAATGTTGCTGTTGTGTGTTCGTGCTACTTCTGGTAAGTCATCTTGTGTACAAATGGTACAGGAGTGGGACTGGTACACTTCTTTGCGGTACACCAGCATTAATTTTTGTTCTAGATTTATGTGTGACTAGCGGGTGAATATTAAAAGGCTAAATACTCAATAATTCTGTAATTGACGTAAGGTAAAACTGAACACGTTCCTCATACAATTCTAAACCATAATCCCCCTTATCGGGTTATCAGCACACACATGATTGCCGCTACAAGGTCTCTAAAAAATAAGGGTTAGGCCGGACGGCGACACGGCGATGAGTCTGGTTTGTCCTCAACAATTTTGTTGGTTCGAGTACGCATCGTTCTGTTTGATACGAATGTACCATCTGATAAAAAGAAAATGAATAAGCTAGAACAAAACCACTTATATTCATGATCCAATCGGTTAATGGCACGACCAAATCATTTCAACGTCCAAAATTTAGTAAAAAATGATACCTTAAACGTCTAGGTCACGTTCCACCCACCGGTGCTAACCGTACAAGTACATGGCCTAAGCTTGAAGCAATATACCGTCAGTCCTCTGAATGAACCGTGTTTCTACCGGATGATTGATTTGAATTCAACTGCTGCAGAAAGCTCACACCAGAGCGAAAGACTATGTAATATCGCTGCACTCAGATTCAACTCAAAACCTTTGTATAATTCATGTAAACCTGGGAAAACCAATTACTACAGGATTCTGTACCTGTTCCGTCGTATTTGGGCTAACATTTCGCCCAGATTCTCAAGTGTTAATGAGCTCCAACACCAGAGACAATCTAGCTACCACCTTCAACACTAGAAAATAACGCTTCATATCCCCGTGATAACAAGAAAGCGTCTTACCCGTAAACAACTGACCCCCACCATTTATGGAACCTATGAAGACGTCAGTGAAATGCTTAGGTTCATCTCGGCCCTCCCTTATATCCCCCGTCATCAAGACGTACGATGATTACGTTTTCCAGTAAGGAAGGAAAACTTTCATAGTAGAAGAAGCTTTCATTATACCGGGATGTTTCTTCTCTCAGTAGAGCCAATTTCTAGCGCCTTCAATGGATAAAACTGAGTATGCTCACTGTGCAGTTTACTTTTATCTTATCCGATAACGTTGAAAAGATTCTCTGTCTGTACCAAAGATACAAATTGTAATTTTTTATTCTCTATTCCATTTTCTCTTTGATTCTTTATTCCCATTGGAATTATTTAACCTTCTATTTTTATAGACAGAGTAAAGTGAAAAAATGAATAAAAATTCAACAATTTAATAATTTAAGTTGTTTTCATAATTTGGAAATTAACTGCAGAGTGGGTAGTGGGGAAAGAATAACCCTGCTTCTGTAGCCTTGATCCTCTTGTTGTGTTGGCAATGCTGCCATGGCGGCTGTGACATCAGAGATAGGCTGTTATCAGTACTTAACCTTTCCGCTGGTAACTGTTAACTGATATGCACCTTAATGTTTTTGGGGGCTGAGCAGCCAAGGTCATTGGGCTATTGTTTGCAAGTAGGGTTTTGAGACTGCTGGTTCAAATTCAGCACCCCTGGCGTAAACTCAATGTGTGGGGCCAACTCAGTGCACAGTAAGTGTCCAAGTACAGTGGCCTGGTAAGGGGGACCAACAATGAAGGATCCACAGCTTATTTGCTACTTCTTTCATGTAAGATCATGTCATGGATGATCAAATTGATAATGAAGGAAACAGAGCAATAGCTGCACAGTGGGTTTGGGCAGAGAGAAAATATAGATATCTATTTCGAAAATTAATGGGTTGTGAAATAACATGCCTATGGTTGACACATTTAGCATTTAAAACGGTAGGTAGTGGCACTCAAAAACCACTAAAATGAAAACTGAGATATTGATGATGATATTACAACCGCTGACCGAAAATGCGTTATATATCGAACAAAGATGTGAGTTAAACTGTTATCGTCACCTCAGCTGAGAAAAGAAGTCATCCGATCACACCCTATTAGCTAAGTGATCCCTATTACATCCCTTTGTCCGTTCGGTGGAACTAAAATACGACCATCGCGAGAAATTTATTCATTTTATATGACTAGATTAATCTTCGCGGAACGCGATACGGGAACACTTTTCACCTTCTGGAATTGAAATGAACTTCCTCGTTTCGTGTTGATAAAAATTAACACGCGAAACGAACGTGGTCTCATCTACTTGGTAGCTATTAACAGTGGCAGAACTGGAGGGAAGTATATATGAGGTTATCGTGACGTAGTAAATGTCGCAAAGCTTCATTTTTTTTCTAGGTTCGTGTTATAGTGGATTGGTACTCATCCGTTTCGGGACAAGGGGTTGGTTATTTCAAAAAATGAATTTTCGAGATTTTGGCGATTTAGGGTGTGGGCTATTATTTTCGACTAAATTTTGAACGCTGTGTAAGCCTCTCTCGAAAAAATGTGTTTGAGTTGACTATAATTTAATTCGGGTTTCTTCGGAGAATTTTGAAGGGACCTAGCGAGAGGATACGGGATGTAAGTCCAAGACTTAACTCCGCCATAGCCGGTCCCAAGCCCTGGTTGAGAAAGGAGGAGGGGCCCAATCCAAGGTGGAATAGATATGCCGAGGGATGCGTGGCCAGGGGGGCGCCTGGTCGTTATATGCAGACTCTGGGAACCGGGCGACACCCAGTTTTAGTATAGCCTTCCCCCGGCATCCCGGCTCTGCGGGGTGGGACGTCTTAGTACCGGCGATTCTCGTGGGACGAAAAATGGATGCTGAACAAATTGATAACAAAGACAAAAAAACAAAAACAAAAAACAAAAAACAGGGGGCTCCGTGGGGGTGGATGGGGGGGAGGGGAATGATCGCCACAGGCAGCTTCGCCGACTGGGCCTTTGTGCTCAGAAGGCGACCTCCAGGTGGGGGCATCCCTCTCGCCCGCTGCTCCTCCGGAGTACCCGGCGGAGGTTTCCCCGCCGCATCCGCCAGGGCCTCTGAGCTCTGAGGGATGTGGCGTGGGAAGCGAATGCTGAGGCTGGGAGCCATAGTGGTCCCAGCGCTCCGGAGCGGCCGGGGTCTGGGAGCCTTTGTGATCCCTTGAACCGGTTGCCCCTGAGCAGGAGGACATTGCGGACCTGATCCAGAGGATCAAGGTCAAGGGCCAATCGGGAGCCCAACGTAGAAAAGAAAAAAGGAAGAAACTTGAGGCTCAGGGGCTCCAATACAGGAGACCCGCACGTAAAAACCGACCGACTGCACAGGTCGGCCTAAAGGGGGAGGTGTCACGGTCGGGTGAATGAGGGAGCGGGTCCCAGTGGGAACCAACCCCATCGCCCGCTAGAGCGCCCTCGGAAACCCCCAAAAGGGGTAGACCGGTGGAGTCGGCGGGGACTACCCCCGATAACCTCCCCAAAAGAAGCAGCGGCAAGAGGGGGACCCACGGGTACCCTTCAGCGCAGTGGCCTCGGGGGGAGGAAAAATGGCCCTGGTTCTCAGAGATGACCCAAAAGGGGAAATCTCTGAGGAGCAGGGGTTAAAAATCCAACGGGAACTTATTAGGAGATTCCCAGCTGAGGAATTTGTACGGTTCTCTGGGGTTTTCAGGGAACAAGGAGCTCTGGTGTTCCTGTGCCTGGACCGGAGGACCGTACAGTGGTTAGAGGAGATGGTGGCGAGCCTTCCCTCCCCTGTAGCCCTGCTACAAGAGCCCTACATTGTTGGGGGCGAGTATCAGGACTCGGGGTATCACAGGGGGAGCTTGATATGATAGGGCGGCAGGGACACCCAGAGCGGCAATTTACGTTGCCAGGGGACTCAGACACCTACCACTCCATGACCATTGTTCACGGGATCTAGCGGCCACCCTGTTAAAAATGGATGGGCCCTCGGGCACTCCAAATATAGTAGTGGCTCCGGCTACCTGCCGGGGGAAGATACTGATCCACCCCACGGGGCAGTAAGAAGACTCGTGGATACGTGCAGAAGAAAAGGATATCACCTGATCCTGGGACTGGACGCCAACGCTCACAACACAGCTTGGGGATCTACAGACACCAACTTGAAAGGTGAGAAACTTCTTGATTATATAGTTAGGAATAACCTAAGTATAAGTAATATCGGTAGTGAACCCACATTCAGGACAAGAACCAGGGAAGAAGTCCTAGACCTGACCCTGTCCAGCAGTTATGCGGGGACACTTATCCGGAACTGGAGAGTGGACAGGGAACTATCGTTGTCAGACCACAGGTATATACGCTTTGAACTGAGGGGCTGCGCAAGAGAAACCAGGTGCCATCGGAAACCCCGACTGACAGACTGGGACAAGTACAGCCCCCTGCTCACAGCTAAGCTGGAAGGGATGGAACCTAACATCCCTAATAAGATAGGACTAGAGGGGGCCGCCGACACTGTCCAAGCGGCCATAATGTCCTCCTATGAGGAATGCTGCCCAGAGTCCAGGGTGAGATCCAACAGGGAGGTGCCCTGGTGGACTGCAAGCCTGGACAGGCAGCGAGTAGAGTTGCGACGCATGTTCAACCGCTGCAAGAGAGGGAGGGCTGGTTGGGATACCTACTATACCCTCCTTTCGGAATACAAAAAGCGGGTCCGCAATGCGAAGAGGGAATCTTGGAGAAACTTCTGCCAGGAGGTGACGGGGGTGGGGGAGACAGCGAGGGTCCATAAGATTCTCGCACGGATCCCCTCCCGCCCAGGGGGGACACTTATGAAACCCTCTGGGGAGTTCACACAGAATGCAGAGGAAACCCTAGAGCATCTATTAGATGCACACTTCCCGGGAGCCATAAGAGTGACCGGAGAAGAGAGGGCAACGGCACTGGATTGGGGAGGGTGGCCGCGCGGCGGTGCTGGGAGGTGGCCAAGAAGTGCGTCACCTTCGACCTGGTCCAGTGGGCAGTGGGGGAGTTTCTTCCCTACAAATCCCCTGGTCCGGATGGGATATACCCTATTCTGTTACAGAAAGGAGGGGCTACCCTGATCCGGACGCTGGTTAGAATTTTCAGGGCCAGTCTGGCCCTTCGACATATTCCAGAAGCCTGGAGGGGGGTGAGAGTGGTCTTTATTCCCAAACCGGGGAGGATCGACCACCTGAAGGCCGGGGACTTGAGACCCATTAGCCTCACCTCCTTCCTGGTCAAAACCCTGGAGAAACTGATCTGCAGATATGTGGGGGAGGGTTCCTTGTTAGAATACCCCTGCACAGGCGGCAGATGGCGTACCAGCCGGGCAAGTCATGCGACACGGCTCTTCACCACCTGACTGGTAAGATTGAAAGAGCCTTGGACTGCAAAGACATAGCTCTAGGGGTGTTTATGGACATAGAAGGTGCGTTTAATTACACAGGATTCGAGTCTGTAATGGTTGCTGCCAGGGATCATGGGATTGATGATACAGTTATACAATGGACAAAGACCATGCTCGGCAGTAGACGAGTCACGTCCCTCGCGGGGGGAGCGGATGGTGGTGCAAACAACCAGGGGGTGTCCTCAGGGGGGGGTGCTGTCCCCCCTCCTGTGGAACATGGTTGCGGATGGTCTCCTGAGACGACTGGAGGACAATGGATTCTGGTGCCAGGCCTACGCAGACGACTTTGTTCTCGTAGTGTCGGGCAGGTTTCAGGATACAATCAGAGACCTCATGCAGACGGCCATGGGGGTGGTGGAAGGGTGGTGCAGAGAGGTGGGACTCAGTGTGAACCCCTCAAAGACCACCCTAATACCCTTCACCAGGAGGAGAATTCCAGACAATTTCTGGAAAGTCACACTCTTTGGGAAGGAACTGGAGATAGTGAGGGTGGTCAAGTACTTGGGGGTAACGTTGGACTCCAAGCTTACCTGGAACACCCACCTTAAGAAGACATGCGAGAAGGCAAAAAAGACGTTCGTACTTGTGCGAAGGGCATGCGGGAAAACGTGGGGGCTGACCCCCAAAACAGTTTCCTGGCTATACACGACAATAGTTCGCCCTGGAATCACACATGGCGCTGTTGTCTGGTGGAATAAAACGGAGCAGGTGACTGCAACCAAGGCCCTGGAAACCATCCAAAGGATGGCCTGTTTGGCAATCACTGGGGCCATTGGGACAGCACCTACAGCTGGGATGGAGACACTCCTCGATCTCCCCCCGCTGGACATCTGGGTGACCTCGGTGGCAATTGGGACCGCATACCGCCTCCAATGTTACCGGGACTGGCGCCCCTCCAAGGGGAAGGGGCACGCAACGGTTTTGGACAGGGTAAGGGAGTGCCCTTTAGTGCACATGCCCTCTGACTCTGTCAAGAGGAAACCTCTAACTGGAAGGAGATTCAACGTGGTCATCCCAGGGAGAGGAGTCTGGACCCAGGGACCCCCCGGGGTGCTGCCAGGGGATCTGGTATGGTACACGGACGGGTCCAAGATGGGAAACGGATCCGGCCTGGGGGTGTACGGCCCGGCGCCAGAATGGGAGCTCTCGCTCTCCCTTGGTAGCTGGGTCACAGTATACCAGGCTGAGCTGCTCGCAATAAAGGAATGTGCTGAGGAGAACATGAGGAGGGCCTATCGAGGTAGGCGGATCCACATCTTCTCTGACAGCCAAGCAGCACTCAAGGCCTTAATGGGATCGAGCTCTGACTCGAGACTGGTGCTTGAGTGCTGGGAAGCCCTCCAACTGCTGAGTGGAACGAATAAGGTTGTCCTCGCATGGGTCCCGGGCCACTCAGGGGTTGAGGGTAACGACCGAGCTGACGCTCTGGCTAGGCGTGGTTCGGGGACTGCCTTTACGGGACCTGAACCATGCCTAGGAATCTCCCGCACCCTGCTATCGGGATGGGTGGCAAACTGGGTTCGCTCCCAGCACCAGAAGCGCTGGGAGCGAACGCCGCGGCAAGAGCACGGTCATATTATGATGACTGGTCCTAACAAAGGTAGGGCTACGAGATGCCTAAACCTTAATAGAACTTCCCTGAGACTCACCGTTGGCTTATTCACAGGACACGGGGACTTCAGGAGGCATCTCTGCAGAATTGGGGTGCGCAATGGTACCCCTGACTGCAGACTCTGTGGCGAGGACGAGGAGACAGCGTCTCATATCGTCTTCAATTGTCCTGCCCTGGAACACAGGCGTCTCAGAACCTTCGGGACTTTGGACCGAGGGGACTTCCTCAACCAGGAGAACCTGGTCGGAGCTCTGCTGGACCTAGTCGGGAACACGGAGCTTCGGCCTAGATGAGCTCCGGGGGTTAGCACAATGGGCCACTAGGTCTAGGTGCGGGGGGCGGGCACGATGATGGACGCCCCCTCTACCCCTGTGTAATTAAATCTAATCTAATCTAAGTCCAAGACTTACGACTGAGCAACTAGGGATACCAAGGATGAGCATAAAATACATTGATACAAACTGAATTATAATTGAAAACAAGGACACGTTGCAAAGGAGAATATGCCTCAACCTGGGCTAGAATTGATACAAGACAAAGTAATTCGACAAAGTAAATTAGACAACATGTGGAGCATAAAATACAATTAATACAAGATACATGAAATTATGATATACATGAAATACAATTTAATGAGCAAGCGCAACGATACCGGCTGATGAAAACGGCGTCGACATCAAAGGAAAAACAGGAGGGGGCACGCTGTCCCGAAGGTACACAGTGAGGCTTATTATCTTGAGTCCTTTATCATCTCATGGGGAACACAATATTACAGCTTTGGTCGACTTCAGCACGGTAGCAGAGTTCACTTTAGAGCAAGCACAGGACAAAGCCAGGATGGACTGAGTGAGATGCACTTGCATGACAGGGTTACAAAAATATTATATGACTCTGACATGTTGGGCGCCTCGGCACCGACGGGCGCCTTGACAATGACTGCCTGGTTGGACGACCTTCGCAATGAGTGAGCACTGGAGCTCTCTTCAAAATGTGACGTCTGAGCAGGAGCTGCGCGCGCATCCTGGCGCATGCTCCCTCCCTTCTGGCCTTCTGGAGGCAGCAAGCCTGGGGGCTTACAGCTGAATACAATAAGGCGTGCCTCAGAACGATTGGCGTCCACTGGAAGAGTTTATGGGTCAGAATTGGTACCTATCTACCTAGGTATTTCAAAGGTGGGTTTTTGAAATTTCTGGTACCTAGGCTTGTGGGGAATCATTTTCCATAAGTTTTGGACGCTGAGTCGATTGGAATGAGTCTCCAAGCTCCTGCTCCGAGGAATAAACAACCCCTGAATGATTTTGAGAGATTTTGAATTTGAAGAATGACGGCACAATTCGGCCATCGGCCAGATGAACGTGTTTTGTGGTTTGCAACGGCATGTTGTGCTTCTTTCTCCGTGAAACCGGTTTGATTTTATCTGTTGTCAAGAATGTAGGCTTCTACTCAGTATAGGCGCATATACAATACGGCTGGTATTTTTCCTCTCATCCCCTGTGAGCGATCACCTTTTCTTCCTCCAGTGAATAGCCTTAGCCCTCGATCCGGTCAAACAAGGGATTACTGACAACATGAGGGTGAATACTCCTCAAAGGGTTTCATTATAATCCGGTAAGATGAATTGGTGGTCTCTTCACAAAACGAAGTACATACCCGTTTTACATTTTCATCGGCCTACAGAAAGCGCATAATGGAATGCTTTCATTCAATATATTTTGCGTAAAGCGCTCAAGATGCAGAAACAACCAGGTCGGACATGTGGAATAAATTTCGCTTCATTGAATTCATCTCCAATTCAAAGTGGCCAGCACATTGGGTTACCAGATTGTTTCGGACCATATAAAGTTCACTTCGGCCTCAACTGAGGAAAAAAAACAAATGGATTGCCTATTCCAATAAAAGGGTTGATAACCCTGTAGAGTGGTGGTGGCCAACTGAGATTGTAGGTTAAAAGTAGTTTTCATTTAGCATAAGACTTGCAAAAATTTTAAATTGCCGACAAAAAAAAAAAAAAACCTCGAGCACTCCCCTTTCAATTGATTTAGCGTCCAAAATTTAGTAGAACAAGATACCTCATACGCTTAAATTCCCGAAAATATATTTTTCGAAATACAAATTTACGTCTCCAGTTGGTTCTCGAAACTTTTCAGCTCGATTGGACCAAATTTGGGGGAGGAGGGGGTCAAAATGTGTTTTTCAAAAAATGAATTTTCGAAATTTTCGGCGATCTTGGCGTGTGGGGTACCATTATCGACTAAATTTTGGACGCTGAATCAATTGAAGAGCTTTCTTTCAAAACGGCTTATATCCACTTTTAACTTTTTGTGGGGAAATGAGAAAAACAGATTTCATGAAGAAGCAAATTTTCCAGAGTTCCCAAATTTTCCAAATAGTTTGTATGAAGAACCGTCAACTACACCGTAAAATTTCGAAAATCAGGCTCTTGTTTTGGAGGAGGAACGGCCATTTGTAATTTGGATATAAGCCCGTTTGATGAAAAACGATGGATATAAGCCGTTTTGAAAAAAAAGGGATTTGTGCTGTTCAAAGAAAACTCACATTTCAATTTCTTTTTATGTAATATTAATACAATGTAAACTTGTAAAAAAACAGTGGAAAATGATAAATAATTCATATATAAGGATACATATATGATATTTTAATATAAATTCAATAAGCTCAAGTTCAAGTCAATAAGCAATTTTTGAGAAGTTCTAATCGGCATTTAATTGAGTAAATATTAAAATTTAGTATAAATACTAAACGAGAAAAAAATGGGTATTTAAATATGTAGTTCG
This sequence comes from Cyrtorhinus lividipennis, assembly GCA_019603395.1. Classification (NCBI taxonomy): domain Eukaryota; kingdom Metazoa; phylum Arthropoda; class Insecta; order Hemiptera; family Miridae; genus Cyrtorhinus; species Cyrtorhinus lividipennis. The sequence continues at coordinate 30,247,933 of CM034001.1, read as the reverse complement.
TCGCAGTCTAGGTCAAGGCAGTCACATTCATTGGCCTCATCAATCTCAGCAGATTCTTGATCCAGTAACGGTTTTCTACCTTTCTTTTTGGGTATGACGTAATTCGGGTCAACATCCAGATATTGCTTGTCCCTCTCGTGTTGACGGCGATCATCGTGCGTCGATCTTCTCTTACTTGAGCCCCGATTCAAGTCACTCACAGTACCTACCTCCTCCTCACAGTCCATCGTGTATGACGACAAAACTTAGAATGCGATGACAATGACACAACAAACGAAATCAAAACACGGAAATCGACGAATGGAAACCAAACAGTATCTAAGTTCAAAATACGCATGATCGACGGTAGTTTGTTTACAATCCACACTGCCATTCGCACAGGAAAAGCTTTGAGCGCGACCAGTGTTAAACAGAAGTGCCCAAGAGTGATGGCAACACCACCTGTTGTGAGAGTCGTTTATTTCTGATTTTTCTCGAGTCTTGTCTAGTGTTTCCCTCTAACAGTTGGGAAGCGAACCACATTCAAATTCGAAGCGGAAAATATTAGTTTCGATATAAGCCGTTTTGATGAGAAAGGAACTACTAACATACTAGTAGTGGATGGATATGAGCCACTTGATAAAAAATACCTTATTGAATATAACGGGGTGGATATAAGCCATTTTGTTGGAAAACAGATTTTTATCAAGCTTTTAGAGGAGGATAGGAACCGTTTTGGAAGGAAAGCGACTCATGAGGTGATAGGGCTGATCCCAAAGATTCAGAATCCGTAAAAAAAACTAAAAGTGTAAAAAGTGGATATAAGCCGTGTTTGAAAGAAAGCTCCTCAATTAAAATGAGTCTGTATGCTCCTGGTCCGAGTAATGAACACCCCCCTGTGAAAGAATTTGCAGCGTTTTTCCATTAGACTTCCGCTTGTTCCATTTTGTTGCTAAATGTGCTATATGGATCGATTGTGAACCGATTGCGGCACACCAAAATTTTTATTTATTTTCCATTTTATTTTGTACCTACTCAGAAAACCTCGAATATAAATAGATTTTCCCACAAAAGTGAGGACCACATGAAATGATAAGCCCTTTCGATATCACTTTATAACTTTCACTCTAGCTCCAGACACATTCATGTCACATTCATGTGATAGTTAATTGTATTCCCGAGTTCTGAATTTGACCCTCCTCTCCTTCCTAAAGAGAGTAATGTTCGCCTCATTAGGCACTTAACCTGAAATGCTCCTTTCCACCCCCTGAACATACCCTTCCTTGTATCCAGCCGGATCAGGTGGATGAGAACCACCCACGCGTTATACCCTGCACTAAAACCGCGATCACTTACCGAGAACTTCCCTCACCAATTCAGAACGCGTGCTATTCCAGGAACGGAAATTCTCTTATTGATCTATTCGATAAGTTATGAGTTCGAGGAAAAATACAGGTAAGTAATCAAATGGGGTGTATTCACCAACTTCGTGGCATGTTTCGAGCGAACATACAATTTATTGAGCTTTAGCTGAACGTTGTTCTATGATTCATAACGAAGACATCAGTAACTCGCGACAACATTCATTCAGAAAATTAAGATAAATCCCAGACTTCTTCCACTTTTCAATTAGAAGGTCGCTTTGAAGTACTCTCTCCACCGGAAAGAAGTTCTCCAAGACTCGTCTCTAACAACATTTTCCTTAAGGCGCTATACCGGCGGAAAACTCCGCGGCAGTGATAATAAATTGGGCAACTTTATTTTGGCCAACTGCCATAAAAAAATGCCGCGGTTTTCCTTTTTTTTTCTTCCTCTTTCTCTTTAAATCCTTTTCGCGGTCCATGAAACATCTTCCCAACTTTTTCTTGGGTTTTTGAACTAAGGAAAACAATACCCGCAATCGTGGATGGGAGATGATTAATTATGATAGATGTAGAAGGTTCATGGCCAAGGTTGAATCAATCGTTGGAGAAACAGGTCATAGGAAACGGCCACTTAGCGTAAATGTAGTGTTTTGAGGTAAAATGACAAACTGTTATTCAACCTAGAGTGCTTTGGTACACTCAATGAGCATGTTAAAATAAATAATTTTTCATGTATTATCAACCCCCTAGGATCTGACCCATTCGATGGAATAAAAGCAAAGCAAATCCTCAATCTCGATGTATTTTGTTTGGGAAATATTTTCATCATCCCCTGTTCAACGTGGAATGTTGGTGGGACCTGAAAAGAAGGGTAGCCAAAATTGGCCCCCATGAAACATCAAGGAGTTGGACGATGGCTATATTTTTACTCTTCCAGGTGATGATCATCTATCAGAATGGCAAGAGCCTACAGGGTGCCTGCACTCTCATAGTAGATTGGACAAGTGGTGCAATCAGTTTCTAACTCCATTTGTGATCGCGAACACAATAGAATTCTGGCGCTGAACATCTCGCAGTAAGATTGTAAACATCCGAATGTATAGTCAGGTGTGACGTCACCGGCTGCGAAAAGTAAACGAGCGCCCATAAAGGCTGCTTTGGATAAAGCAAACTGGCCCCAGTCGTCCTGCACGCCACCGGGGATGCTATTTGCGCTAGGGCGACCCTTTCAGTGGCAAAGGTGGGGCAGTATGTGCAGGCAGGAGGTGCCTGGCCAAGTGTCCTTGTCACAGAAGATCTTGACACCTTGAAACTGCCACAATTGGAAATTACGAGTAGTAGGAGTTCACCATGCCCAGACAAGATCTGGGTAAAAGCAAATTCTGGAACCAACGTTGACTGTATGGTAAGAAAGGATAGCTGTTTGGCGGCCAGTTCAGGCAGACGCCCAATCTTCCTGCCACCTCTGGGCAAGAAGGGCTCCCATCCCTCCTGCCTGCCACCACAAACCCCCTCTGGAGTCTTCCAGACACAGCGACACTCCCGCCTTGTCACTCCTGATGTTCCACTCCTCACACATATCAGTAGCTTGACAATGACGTCTTCACATCGCATGTGATTGCTTACTCCACCAATTAAGGAGGGACAGATGCTTCCTCCAATGTAGGAGCAGAAACACTTTTGGAAGGAACCCCGTTCCTCAAAAGTTCATCTGGATGAATCGATTTTGACACTCAGTTGACTGGAAAGAGAATGCAGTTTGCAAATCAATGCGATTTTTGAAGCTACTTTTGAACATTGACTTGTGCTATAAACCAATTGTGCAGTTTCGAATGGCGCAATTCTACTGGTATAAGGAACCGGAGGTGGGTATTTCCATACTCACGGTTTTCCCCCGTACTATTGCTGACATGACATTACACAGGTTTGTTCTTGTCAAAAATGATTAATATCACCCTCGATACATTTCTGCCTCCTGGGGTGTGTAAGGAACTGGGTGCACTTCGGTGGCTCATTGAGGGATAGTGTTTCAAGAAGTGATAGTTTACTGTATCGAGAACACTTAGACTTGAAGTCCACAGAGTAGAAGAATCCAAGAAAACAATGCGTTTCACGGGAACAATCTGGAAAGGTATCCGTCTTGAAGAAAAACGAGTTGGCCTGCGAAAGGTGCTTTCCCGTTCCGCTTTTCTTTCTGTGAGATAACTTAGTTCCATCCAGGTTTTTCGACTCCTCTGAGACCCTCCTGAAATGTAGATGTGTTGTTTCCCGCATCACTTCTCAAAACTCGAGTCTCCTCTTCATCGGTAGCTATTAATCGTCCAGTGAAAACACTGTGGGAGGAGGGAAAGACGAAAAATGAGTTCGTTCCTGTTTGAATCATTCATCTTCGAAGGAGAGACGGCCGACAATCGTTTGTTACTGGCTTCCATGTTCAACTGCCATTGCTTTTGGGAGACGTCAACTTTAATGATTCGCAGAGGGCTTTTCTCCTTGTCAGCTCGTTTAGTATTGTTCGAAAGCTAATATGATAGCGGCTACAAAGAGGGATAATGGCCTACAACGTAGGCTGAGCATTTCATTAGGCCTCTGGCGAAAATGTGGGATCCAAATTTCATTTGGTATCCCACTTGTATTTTCATTTGACGGTTTGAGGAGCTCCAATCAAAACTCGTTAGTGTCTAGATTCCAATTAAAATAAAATGGCCATTCTGTCTGACGTTCCATGCTGCCTTCGAAACTAGCATCTTTACTTATTTTGGTTTATCATAATAATAATAAAAATAAAAACAGAAACAATAATAAACACATTATTATGTTTTTATCGCCTGCGATCAATCCCTTCGATTTGCGTAAAAATCGAGTAAAATAAAACCAAATCCAAAATATTCATCAGCCATTCACGCCATTTTTCACCAGTGGAACACTTCTCAATTCACTGGAATTGATATAAAAATCTGAAATTTTGATCGACATAATTTATAAGCTTGTTGTATAAGTGTGTTTTTGAATCTTCCCAGCCCAACCACTCAAAACGAAGGGGATGAGTGAAAATGGGTATTCAAGATTTTTTGGGGATCCATGTGCGTAGAGTACAAATTTTCACCGAATTTCGGGCGTCAATGAGACTGAGATGAGGTTTAGGCCCATCACGAGGCAGAATAGGGGTCAACATATAAATAGTAAAATACGTTTTTAATTAAAAAAAAAAAAAAATTAATCCGAAGACCTCTAATATTGGTTCTTTTACGTACAAGCCTCTTTCAAAGGAACTTGGTTTACTGTAAATCGCAGGAAGCTAAGGTGCGAGCCCACAATAAAGTTTCATTGGCCGAAGGGGCTGACTGAGATTTATTGCAAGTAATTTTAACCGCGTCTAAAGGTGAAGAAGTGATGAGCTCAACGAATCTACTCACTACTCATTGCTCATGTCCTTAAAAACGAATTTTCTTCTTAAATTCATTCCAAACTAGTCTATGACGTTATGCTTGTAATTGATTTGAAGAGGTTATCTGCTAGTAAGGTTAGAAAGTTTATCACAGATTATCGTTCAGCGGACATATTTGAAGAAGTGCGGGTGGGTTACAACCATCAGCCATTCTGCCAAACTGCTTTCTCTAGAATGTTTAAAGAGCAAATGAGAAACCCAAAAGGTTTCTTGTTTCGTTATTTGAGAATCGTCGTACCAAAAACTGACGAAAAAACGAATTTTCTGCGACCATATCGAGCAAAACGTACTAGCTTGCCCAGGAAGGGGCCATTACTACGTTGGCAAAACAAAGTTTTGAAATGTTTATGGATAAATAGGAATGTCTACTCTTTTACGAAAAAGTTTTGGGCAATGAACAGGAGCATACAAAAGACGTAGCTGACAAAGAGCGATGCAGTGATAAGGTGATTCTCCTGGGAATCTTAGGGCACACATTCTCAAGCAAGGACGCTTCTCAGGAAACCCAGCAAGGAATGGTGGGGGAATTATGTCTGAACTTCTGCCCTTTTAGCACAGTGAGACCGAGGACTCACTCTTCACTCAGTCAAAGTACAAACAATTCCAGCGTCCCCCCCCCCCCCTATCTAGTGATTTGCAAGGTTATACAACATGACGAGGTGAGTGCTGTTGAGGTTCTAGCAGCAGTCTACAATTGCTGCTGAATACCAGTGTCCCTTCCAGGATAAAAGGGATGACATAGTGAGAGGAGCTGGCACATCACCGGCAAGGCCGTTCTGGCTTACATTGGATTACAGAATCGTACCTTAGTAGAGCAAAAGTCCGGTCAGCCCTATTCATGGTTCAAAACTTATCAGCTCCGTCTCCTGTCATAACCGTAATATTGATTTAGCGTTGAGTCATTATCATCATAGGTGGTCTCAAGTTTGGCTAACGCTCTACACGGGCGCCGTGTGTTGTGGATTCATACGTGGCGAACATACGGAAATTAACCGATTCATCCAGCGGGGTTCGTTTCACGTTCACTACGTCTTGTTCGTAAGTCGGATTCAAGGGGATTAGAGATATAATTAGTAAAGCGCTTCAGGCACCCCCATGATCATCCAATAATCCTCCGCTGATCTGGAGGATCGTTCGTCGAACGAAGTCGGATTACGTAGGACCCCAAGGGCGAACCGGATAATTCGATGGATCGAAACCCCGAACGTTTGGGTCCGGACGATCAGCTGGGCAGTAAATATCAACAGACTCACTCACGATGTGGCTAGAGACCGTGAGAAGGAGGATATTTTCAGTAAAATGGAGAAACTAATGCCAAGATGTGAGATCATCCATCTCCTATACGGGATGAAGGTGAAGAAGTCCATACAAACATTGGGAATTAATAATGTTTTTTCTCCTCAAATTTTCTTTTTCGCTTGCCGATTTCGTTTCTTAAAAACTTCGAGAATTGGTGGGAAATTACCAGAATGCGGGGTTTGGGGTTGGAAAATCATCAAGGAGGGTAGAAAAGGACTGTGTGACTCCAACAAATCCAACCACTTTGGCCAGCGTTCTTAATTTTCTGCGGAAAATGACCATTCTACCGCTCTTTTGAACTGCGTCATTGGTATCCTGTTATATCGTGTCTCATAAATTTTTATTCGTTGTCTAGTGAGTTACGCTTTGGCTGCATGGAAAATCATTTTTCCTAATAATCTGATTCAATTTGTACACCTCATTGCAACAGGAGATACTTTCTAGTAACAATGGGAATGCTGACATGAGATCATAGGATTAGGTGTTCGTTATTGTTGTTTCAAATGTGTTTTTTAAAAAAACGGATTTTTCGAGATTTTTGGCGATCCAGGGTGTGGGGTATCATTTTCCACTAAACTTTTGGTCGCTGAATCCAATGAAATGGGTCCCGGAACGATTAGCGCCCTCTGGATGAGGTATGGGTCAAATGGGTACTATCTATCCATTTTCGATATGTGTGTTTTCGAGATTTCTGTTACCTAGGCGTGTGGGTGTCATTTTCCACTAAATTTTGGAAACTGAATCGTTTGGAATGGGCTCTGGGACCGGCCATTTCCACTGTTTCCCTATTTCCCCATGTTCGAAATTTTCGACAAATGTGGTACCTATGGTTATTCAGTAATTTTTGGATGCTGAATCGATTGAAATAACCAACCCCTGTGAAAGAATATGCAGCAGTTTTTCAAATCAACACTAGCTGCACATCTAGCTTATCACGTCAAGTCGATATCGTGGATAAGCCGCGCAAATGTTGAAACCAGTTAGTTATAAAGGGAGGCAACCCCAAATGATTTTTTCCAAATAAATGCATACATTTATACCAAAATCTGAGTCGGTCTAATCGTTTTCTCAGTATTGACTCTTGAAGGAAAAAAAAATACATAAGAGGTACAGGCAGCTTCATGTCCTAAAAATGTGTCGTGGACGTGGTCAGCTGTCTTTCAATTGGGGATCTAGATTCGTTCTGGCCGTTTTGCCCAAATTGGAAGGTGAGTTAGGGGTCAAAATGTGTCACATAGATAAATGGATTTTCGAGATTTTCGGCGATCTAAGCGTGTGGGTATCATTTTCCACTAAATTCTGGACGCTGAATCCAATGAGACGGGTCCCGGAACGATTTGCGCCCACCGGAAGAGGTTGTGGGCCAAAATAGGTACCCTATCAACCCATTCAGAGTGTGTGTTTTTGAGATTTCGGGTACCCAGGTGGGTGTGATATAATGTCCCGCCTAAATTTTTGACGCTTAATCGATTGATATGAGTCTACATACTCCAGGTCCGAGGAATAACCAATCCCTGTGAGAGAATTTGCAAGTGTTTTGTTAGACCACAATTGGAATGAGTTGAACACGACTGTTTTGCAAATTAATTAATATTGCGGTTCTTCAACCTATGACTCCTACTCCCTTTTTTGCGTTATACTTGAAAATTACAATTGAATAAGTTTATCAATTTCTCCGATGTTTCATAGCGCACTCCAAAGGAGCTTCATGTCAAATGAGTAGTTTCTATAAGATTCTCGTCTTAAATATTGAGTACAGGTGAAAGAACCACCTCAATCACACTATCCACTTGTGAAGCAAGCGAAGGTTTACGCTGACGATTTCAGTAATGTAAACGCAAAATGAATTAAACCCTTTCAGTTTAATTAGTTATTAACCTCGGTTTAAGAATCCCGTTTAATTCGTTTACTTCCAAAAGCGTGTGCCGTGTTGATTATAACTGTTCACTAGCGTTATCCTCAATATCCATTACCATACAACCTTTTACGGGAATTTTATAGCCTCTGCGCGTTTTTCCCTCGAAGCTTTCGGTTTTATCCGGCCTAAAAGAAACTGCCGTACTTTACCGAGCTTTTTTTTTTGTCACTGGGTCGATACAAGTAAAGCTTCGAAACCATTTTCAGCCCTCTATTCCATACAGTTTTAGATACCGTTAAATCTGAAAGGGGGATCACGGTAGAAGAACGGTTGAACGTAAAAGGGATGTTACGAACTCCGACTGAGCTTTTAAGCGCATCGAGTGAATAGAGACATGTACGCATAGTGCAGACATTATGCGCTTTCCCGTTATTTCATAGTGAAGGGATTGGTTGATTAAATTACTCGTTTAATGGAATTGAATTAACAAAATCGCATCTGATGCGATGTTCAAACCAAACCCACTGAAACCAATGTTCGCTCGTCCGAATCGACCGCACTAGTCGAACAGAATGAATTAAATGATGAAGCAAAATTGAATTTAGCCGTGTTATTGTCATTCCTTTTGCTACCGAGTCAATTTTCAGGCACGACTGCTGGAAATATTCTCATAGCTCGTTGAGAAATTTTCAGATTGATGACGAGAGAAAATGAGGCTAGATGGGGGCAAAGGTTTCTACCACCATTTGAAAATGACCGGGAAGATTTACAATGAAAATCTAGTAGGCTGTGCCCCGTTGTTCATTTCGAACAAGTGAAGAGAATAAGGCCAAACTTCCCCCCCCCCCCCATTTTGATGTAATTTTTTTGCCATTTTGAGCATCTTACAGACAAAAACACAAAGACCTGAACAATTTTCAAAATATTCCCCACATTTGGATGGTAAATGACCTTTTATTATTCCATGTGATGTGGGCTAGCTTGAAACAATGGGGCCATTTTCACCTAGTTCTATTTGACCTCAAATGGGGTAAAAGTTACCACACAGCGTGGGGCAAATGTTTCCATAGGTTACACCTAATAACTCTTTCCCTTCAGGGGAAACATATGCCCCTCACTGAGGTTTTTTTTCATTTATATCAAATTTCCATTTTGTGGGACCGTGGGTTTGCCTTAAGAACTGTAACAGTTAATTGAACTTTTAATGACTGATCGAACGGATACAGATTTTATGAACAGCGATACGAACACGTTGGAGCACAGAACAGAAGTAACAGTAAGTGATAGGTTTCCTTGACGGCGGAGGGTTACCCCCCTTAGTTCCCAGAACGAGCGAGCGCTGATGTCGGGTCATCTTGCGCGAGCAAAATGTCCTACCCGGCCGACCCAAACGGCGGGTAATTTGAACTGGCTGTTCCTTGGCATCTTTCAATCTAAAGGGAATCTTATAGCCAAACACATTTGAATTCATCTTTCATTCATCTTAGCAGGCAAAAGTAGAGGATTATCTTAGTATTTTACATCTGAGAATAATTATGAACTGGTTACTGTAGGTATCTCCATTACAGAAATTACAAATGGAAAAGTGACCGGGCGCCGCTCATCCAGGCCCGAACATTGATGGACCAATCTTGTCATCAGGCAGCCACCACCACTGGTTTTTCAGTCCCAAAGCTTGGATGTTTTAGAGAGACGTTTCACAATAAAAATCTACAGTTTGTCACTGCATCGAGTTGGACAAAGGGTTCTTTGGACTTCTCAAGTCGTTGGGGTACCTTCTGTACGCGTATGCCAAAAAAGAATGACAATTTCCATTTTAGCAGATTAGACGATAATGGCCGGAAGGGCACTTTTATAATGAACTAGCCTTCCGTTGTAATATGAAAATAGTGGTCCAAATACTTTGCAAACCCATTCATTTTTTTACCGAAGGTATAGGAGATTCCCCCCTACAACAGAGTTCTTTTTTCGGTCCAATAGGATCATTTGGGGGCCTGAAGAAAATCGAGATGCCTAAACTGGTAACTTTTGCCTCCACCTACCCAATCAATTCTTGAGCAAACAATTGTTTACATGATACACAGTTCAAATTTCCAATGGTTAAAGAGCACTGAAATACTTTGAATTTAATACAAAGTGGATAGCTTTTTAGTTGATTGATTCGTAGAAAGGCATAAAGTATATTTTCGTTTCATCTGACCCTGTAAATTAATCGAAAACACGTCACTTTTTACGGTGAATGCTTGATGCGATTTCATATTCGACGTCTCGCAGTATTGCGGGCTGAATTCGAGAATCCAGCGATCCAACGACGATAAATTTCTCTGAGTAGATTACGATATGCATGGCATCAACTTTGTTACCCTGGGTGAATAATAAATTAGTCTTTCGTCTGTTTACAAGACTAATATATATGCCAAGGTATTTGAAAAGACCACAAAACATAGTTTCTTGTCAAGTCTAGCTCGTTTTCAACCCGACAGGATGAGGGTGGGTGCATTTTAAATTGTTTCTTTTTCTCAAAAATTCAGCGTTTGAGTCAAAATTGGGTTTTGAAAGTTTTCGGCCCCCACACGAATGGGATATAATTTTCCACTAAATTGGGGATGCAACTAGTCAAGCAGAGTATGGTTATAATTGGGCGACCTCCAGTAATTGAAAATATATTCATTCAAACTACATGATTTAGGTATTACATTACGTATTTACAGTATTACAATATATGAACACTGATAATAATATGGTTGGAGAAATATTTGTTTCCTGGGCGTTTCTAGGTGTCTGGATCAAAATAAGCACATATGTCCGTCCGCCTTCCACGCCGACTTTGGTAGTGGACAATTTTCTAAAAAGCTAAAATTTGGGTCAGGGGTCCGTTCCCGGCTCCAGTTGATCCTCGAAACTCTTCAGCCCGAGCGGACCAATTAAAGAGGAGGGGGGGGGGGGGGTCGAAACGTGTATTTCAAAAAATGAATTTTTGAGATTTTTGGCGACCTAGGAGTGTGGGGTACTTCTTTCGACAGTGTTGGACGCTGTATCCAATGAGACGGGTTTCTGGAACGATTGGAGCCCCCTGAAAGAGGTTATGGGTCAAAATGGGTATCTATTCACCAATTTCGAATTGGTGTTTTCGAGATGAAACCCTGTGAAAGAATAGAATTTTCAGCGTTTTTTCAAGTACTTGACCATCGGATCACCAATGTTGAGTTTTTCATTGAACATAGCCAGTAATTATAAGTCATTATCGGAGATTATAAGTCATCATTATCTCCACGGATTTCCGTGGAGTGTAGGCTTCAGCCTCATCATCAGACCAAAGAGCAATCAACTGGCTTGTAAACCAGTCTGGTTTGGGGGTAGTGTTGCGTTTTTCTCAGTAACATCCTGCCATGAATAAAGTTCATTGTCTGAATCTTTACTCGTACTGCTGTTAACATCTATACTATTCTTGAAAAGACGTACAGGATATCCTGTTATGTTGACAACTTAGTCATGGAGGCCGTGGATGTGACGTCAGAAAGAGGGCTCCTATCAGTCAGATGATGATAGGGTGAACATACATTTTCTCACTGCTTACGTCTTATACTTCTCCATCCTCTTGACAAGCTGCTGCTCACTATTGACGGCAAATTTTTGCCGCAAGGCAGTTTGAGGACCACTATTTTCATTTAATTGTATTTAATAACGTTTTATCTTGTTTTGTATTTTATGGTTAGAAGTATATAGTTTTCTAGGACACAGAATATCGGACATCGAAATTTAAATCATAATTGGACTGACTCGTCTCTGGATTTGCAATTAAAGCAGCAGCTTGAAGGGGCGATTCCGGGTGTTCAATTTTACCCAAAGTGGCCTCTTCTTTTGGTAGAAGGGTGGACCAAATAGGGACGGAAGCGGTCATTAATCACACAGAATAAGAACACAATTTTTCATCGGACGATGAAACGTTCTAAGCTAATTGCACTTCGGACGTCAAGTGTGGTTTCCTAAGAAAAAGTGATGGAGCTTGCTCCAATGAGGGCCGACTAATTAAAACAGTTTTTTGACCAGCTCAGTTTTAGGTTGGGATATATGGAAACAGGGTTTTCATCACTAAAGAATTATTAATTGAACTTTTTATTCGATTATTTCCCTATTTCAAACAATATTCTTGGCGTGGAAGGTTGCGAAACAAGGCAATTATTTTCTACTTCTTGTTCTGGAATATAGGATCGATAGTATGTGAGTTGTAGAATATTGACAAGGGGCGTGTTAGTCTCATTTGAAAAAAACAAACTTTTGAATTTATTTGTGTTGTCAGCAGTTTTTACGTTCTCGGGGATATGTTACTCCGAGACTCGTTTCTTCCGCCAGATTGCTCTTATTTTTGAACAAGAGGTCAAACACCGAGTCAAGACTAGCCAAACACGGGAAAATACCGCCAGGGGTGGGAAAGAAACGAGGAAGCGAAGCTTGTAAAGAACTGTAACATCAACCAAGAGCGATGAGCAACAACGAGACCACAAGGGTGTTACACCCCTTCGGACTGTCGTGTTGCTCCCAATATCCCACAAATGGGTTCGTCCCACTTCCTCCGTCGTTCTCTTCCTTTCTTCTGGGAGAATGATACTTTATTACTATCCATCTAGTTGGATAAACACGCCAATTTATTTTCTCGGTTATAGTATGCCAGGTGAATAATTTACTGAATTTGGGAAGCAGAGGTAAATACGTGTGTGTCCAAATAGTGATATTCAAATAATGGTCGAAGTCTCTGCACAAATATTGGGAGAAGGTTAACCCTTACATGAGGGTAGTCAATGTAGGCGAAATTTGAATAACATTTCCCCGACAGTCCTGCAAATCATACAGGCAATCGGTATAATCCAGACACCATGAAACGCCCAGAAAAGTTTTGGATCGAATCTGAGAGATTGACTTTATGCATGAAAACATAGGGATATTATTCAAGGAATAACCAACCAAAAGGAAGCTGTTGGAAGTGGATCATGGAGGAGTGGTTGGTTGCCGCGCAAGGGGAACTGCCCTGTCTGGTAGAGGGGGTTACTAGGCAGGAATAATCATCAAACTTCTTCATTTATCTACAACCCATCCTTGATGTCATTGACGGAATGGGGGTTTATGGTAGTCTTCTCGCTCTGGCTGTTACCTTGGTGGCAGTGAGCTTTGTGTTTGGGTTGGCGGAGTCACCTCTCGTCGTTTCGTTGCCTCCTCTGGAGTTCCGCTGGGTTCACATCTGGGACCCATGCTGTTTACACTGGCTGTTGATAGCATTGGCTCCATCAACAAGATCTCTTAGTTTCTTATCTATGCTGATGACCTGAAGCTCTTCAAGTGCATCTTGGATCCTGCAGACTCCAATCTTCTACAGGCTGATCTCCATTCTGTCTCACGGTTTGGCAGCCTTGATGGCTTGGCTCTAAATCCAGCTAAGTCGCCATCTCTACTTTCAGCTGCTCTCCCAACCCACTTCTTCTTTGCTACCACATTGATGGCACTCCTCTTTCCCGCTCTTCCCTGACTCGTGACTTTGGTGTGCAGCTTGACCCGCAGCTTTCATTTTTGGAGCAGGTTAACCAGGTTGCTTCTCGGGGTATGCGGGCCCTTGGGTTCCTGAAGCGCCACACACGCGAATTTTCGCAGGTACCTGCTCTCATCACCCTCTATCGCTCCATCGTATTGCCTGTGTTGGAATACGTGTCTGTGGTGTGGAGCCCTTTCTACGCATACCATGTGGATCAGATCGAGCGAATCCACAGGGCGTTCCTTCGGTACCTTGCCAATAAGATTGATATTCCACGTAAACCCGCACTCAACAATCGACACAGCCTCTGCTTGCTTAGCCCATGTTAGCGCAACCTAGCGAATGCTCTCACATTTACACTCCCGCCATTTAGAGTATCTCAAATTCAAGCTTCCAAGGGAGACTCACGGCCTCTTTTTTTGGTTGGTTATTCCTTGAATAATCAACCTATGTTTTTTTCCCCCGGATTAGATTTGGTATATTTCTGCTGGGTCCCACATGGCCGCTAACGAACGTTTCCATATGCTTCAATCATGGGCTCATTCCTGGAATTCCTCGTAGTTTGTTGGCACCATGACGTTCTTACAGCGCTTCATCCCTTTGATTTTCCATTCCTTTTGGAACGGTTGCGTAATTGAATTTGTAGTTGCAATCAATATAGAACGGGTGAGACGAATGTAGTGATTCTCGTTAAAGGTTACTTTAACAAAAATTGATCAATTCCCACACTTGTTTTGATTCTGCATTCTACTTATTTGAAGCCATCTTCTCGCTGTTGATAGAATCATGTTGGGCTGAATTATTCTGTCAAACTAGTAGCTGCCTACACGTTTGGTTGATAGAATATTCTCCAACGCCAGGTATATCATTAGACAATTTGATTTTATCGTGTACCTTGTATGCTAGACAGGATGGATCCCTACTAAATCATTCATGATCTCAATGAATGAGGCTAACTCTTTCTAATCAGCCAAAATTGGATGGAGGCACTCTGCTATGGAACCTGGAGGATTTATGGAGGTTGTGCCACAATGCCTGTGAAGATGTTAGGATTAGCGGATGCCGTCCAGTTCCATCCTACCAATCTACCTTCCAGTTAGGTTCCCAACCTGGTGCAGTTTTTAGGATACATAATTCCATCGCTCCAGACTGGCGACGTCGTAATAGTCCAGGACCCTGGCTCCCAACCTGGAGTCCTGGTATCACGCAATCTTTGTTGGTGATTGACAGGATGAGATCAGCAACACGGGTTTCTATTCAAACTTTCTGTAAGTATTCTCAGCACCGCACTATGGTGTACATAATCTAGCAGACATGTACAATGTGCCATAATTTTGACCAGCATGGCATCAAAGCTTGATTATAAACACAAGGCTCATTACTCCTCATTGCCAGGACGTTCATATCATTCACTTTGAAAAGTGACCAGATTGGCAGGTCTTCATCAGTTATGAACAAAATTAGTTATATTTCTTGGTTATATTGACCCTTATCAGATGCCCCAAACCCATTTGCTACCTCCAAAGTACCGCTTGCACCAAGGATCTCAGGCATTCAAGATGAGACATGGAGGAGGTTTCAAGTGAGAGAGGCTGGTCCTGAAAACAATGCCCTCATGCCATTTGCTTCAGGATGAACATTTTATTTATGGTTACCATGCAGATAAGGTCTATAAGAGATCACGGATGAATCAGGCCTTATGAACCAAATCCATTGAACAAGCAATTCGATGTATCTTGTAGCTATCCCAGCTCAGTTAGTCGATATTAGCGCTACCTGGCGGATCCGTCAGACTTATAATTCGGCACACGGCCATCTTATGTCTCGCTTTGAATGTTTGACAAAAGTGATGACTTGTGAGTTACAGGATGTTCCTTCGTATTATGAGTGACGTCCATAGCGGGTCAAACACGACGAATAATAAAACCGTGCGCTGCGGCAAATAGGATGACGGTCACGAAATAATACACTCGTTCGTCAAAGAAACGTCCTTATGAACATTCTCTGGGCAAACTGTTTTAGTATACATGTCAGATAACACGTACCTCACGTACCTTTGAAACAGAATCTCATCCGCCACAATTACCATAATCATAAAGAGTTCCCTTCCCAAGGCCGGGATGAATGATAAACGTAAATTTTCCACAAAGGGCAGCGACAGCGTTGTTTTTATAGTTAACGATATCTTAAACGAATCTACGAAGAATGGAGTCAAATAGACTCGTTTTCTTTGATACAAGATAGAGATTTAGCAATATTTCAAAAGAGAGTATGATATTTTTTATACATGTTCATTTCGGCATACAATTGTAAAACTTTACATTTGTCTAATTTTTTTCTGAAAAAAAAAAAAAAAATGCATTTTTTGCTGATAACTTGCTCGTAGTCTCTTACGACTCATTATGTTTGATTTTTGATAACTAAATTTAATTTTGAATCGATTAATATAATGGTTTTAAGGTTCACGACCCCTAGAATAGTTTTCAAAACTTCCAATGATGACATCCCTTGACGAGAAAAGTTGGAATTTTGGAAAATAGTCGCTCATACTTAGAGAATCAGACAAAAATATCTTTTTCTATGTCCCGAGCAAAGCAATGAAAGACACACTGTTGAAAAACTGATTTCTACGCCAAATATCGATCTTTTCAGAAAAATCGCTATTTTGACTGTTGATGTTCTATTTTTCCAGGAGTAAATGAGATATTTTTACGTTCTTTTTTGATTGGTTATTCATTGAGTAATCAACCTATGTTTTCATGCAGAAAGTCAATCAAGTTCCAACGTGTCTGGATCAAAAGCAGCAAATGTCCGTCCACTGTACGCCGTCCACGCCGATTTTGGTAGTAGGAATTTTTTCTAAAAATCTCACATTTTGATCTGAGACCCGTTTCTGGCTCTATTTGGTCCTCCAAACCTTTCAGGAAGCCTTTTTCAGCCCGATCGGACCCAATTTGGGTGGGGTATGGGTCAAAATGTGTTTTTCGAATAAAGGATTTTTGTGATTTTTGGCGATCCAGGCGTGTGGGGTATCATTTTCTACTAAATTTTTTGGGGGGGGGGGGGGGGGGTAATCCAATGGGATGGGTCCAGGGGCGATTTGGCATGGAAACATTGGTATATTATCCATGGAATAACCAACTAAAGAGTGTTCTTTCAAGGAAGTAGCAATGGAGAAGTGATGATTTTTGGTGTGAAACTCCCATTCAATTGAAAACCCATTAAAACTTCCTCCTTCCTCCGTCATAACATGCAAAATTTATGAGCAATTACCTTAAAAATCGTATATTCCACCATTTGCGTCCAATAATCTAAGTGCTGCCACATTGATTCGAGGTTACGAACAACTCGTGAGCACTCGTGCCACTGGTGCGTCGCTTTCATGCAGAAGTGGATCGGAGGTCTCGAGAAAGCAATGATGGAGAGTTATAGCGTATAACTGAGTTAGTGATGAATTATCGAGGGACTCGAGAGGTATGTTTGTCTCATAACTCGATCGCTGCAGACCCTAGCAGGTGAATAACTGGGAAAATCGTCGCTATGCTGGAAAGAGAAGTTATTCTCCGCGAAGGTTTCCAATAAATAATAATTTGTGGACGCTTTTTTCGATTGGTTGTTTCAGCAAAAACTCGCTACAAATCAAATCACTGCCACAAATTACTGTGTTGCAAAGTTCTGTAACTCTGTGGGCAGTGTTGATTGATTGGGATTCTCTATTTATACTCGTGAGTGCCGCAAATACATTCCTTTCTCCAAAGACCAATAATGCTAAGTGATGACAACAAATTGATTGAAAAAAAAAATATATATATATGGCATCTATTCGGTTCAAGCTAATATAAAAAGTGAACACTACGAGCAATGGTTGTGTACTGCCAAAGCAATCGCTCAGCCCTTTCAAGCAACTTGATCACAGCAGGCGTTGACAGTTCACAGCATTCTGAGAGAAAATATGAATCAATCGGTGGGATTTTATTTTCGCGTCACTGCCCTGTCTGGTGATGTTAGCGTTTTGAGAGCTCTCACGTGATGGATTGCAGTCTCATCGATCCTAAAAGAAGTTCCGTGAAAGTTTATTTTTTCACTTTTCTTCTACCGAGAATAGGAACTTGGTTTTAACTTTCAGCTGAAGCGTAGGTGGGTAATGTGACTTTGATTGTGACGAATCGTCCTTCTATAAACTGTACAAAGTACGCTCGCTCTTGATGACCAACTCATTACTAACTTAGCCTATTCAAGCGTTCATTTTGTCGAACGAGCCGAGAGCTCCAGCACGAGAATTCAACCTGGGTTGTTAGGCGTGTCTTGGAAGGTGAGGGACTGAGGTAGGGTGTGCCTGGTTAGAGCGATATTACGTTTTGTTTACTTCCACTTTGATGCAAACAAACTTTCATTGCTCGTGTTTCCCATGGTAGGCGACGAAAATGAGACGCTCCTCCCACGGTTGAGTTTCAATTTTATCACAAAGACTTGTCTTGCATCATTATCCTCTCCTAGGTGAATGATGAACTCAAGGTGGAAAAAAGATTAATTCGTGTTTGAGACGCGTACCTCATTTACCGGTTTTTCTTCCACAAAATGGATGAAAGGCGTTGTATGTTTATCAAAGAAGCAAATTCAACCTGTGGCGTTATTTTGGAACCCCATTATCACATTTTGGAACTATTTAGGACTGGTAACTAGAACACGGGTTATCAACTGTTCAGCTGAACCTCAAGTTAACTTCTGATCCGGCTCTTATCAGTGGAGCGTAACTGGAAAATCTTGGGGTTAACTCCCAGGTTAACTCCTCAATGGTCACAGTGTTGCCATCAATCTGCTACCCTGAAGTGTTAGTGTACATTTATGTTGTTGTGCTGGTAGCTCTTCAACTCCTGATCCAGAACGTATCCCCCCTTGCTGAATATTAAGGCTTCCAAGAAGCGTTCAATGCTCCAGAGATCAAGGCTGTCAGTCAAATACAGACGCGGTCCCCTTGAACGGTTAATTGAAATCGCCACCAACTCAAGAAAATCTTTGTCGTCCATCAATTGCTTGATTACCAAGTGATGTTGATCCGTCATGAAGAAATTATCACTTCACAATACACACAAAAATTCACACACCGCCTTTAAAACTTGACAACTTTTTTAACAGTGAAATAGGTATTATTCTTCAAATTCCTGCTTGTAAGGTAACACCATGAATGAAGGAGGGTAACACTGTGTAACTTTACCTTCATTGAAAACAGATACAAGTCTCTTCTGTTGTGCAGAGATAAACTGGGGCAATGGCAGACTCGCATTATTTGTTTACATATGAGGAAGAGGTTAGAATTGATGGGTTACCAAATGCTGGACCCAGCAACTGGCTGGTGAGCCGCGAGTTTAACCCCTAACCCATGTTCTAGTTACCCGCCCTTAGGGCAGCTCAATTGCTCCATGCACCAAGCACCTACCTAGCGGGAAAAGGATAAACTACTGAACAGTGCATAGCAAAATACATTGATGAGGTCCTACAAAGAATGTTGATTCTTGAAAAATAGTGAGTGCTAACCACTCAACTGAAACTCATCTCCACAATAGCCCATACATTCTAAACTAAGGGATGGCTGAGGCTAGAACAAATTATAATGTATTTCTATGATTCTTTTCTCCGAAACTACTAAATTAATTTGAACACGTGTCTTTTATTTTTGCCCATCTACTTACATATTGATAATATATGATATGATATTATGTATCGATTTTCGATTCGATGTTGAAATGAAGCCTGGTGGACACACTTGGAATGTTCACAACGAACGTCCCGTGCTTCATACATAAGTTGGGAGCATATACTGAAAACGCTAAATTTTCATCAACAGGGGTTGGTTATTCCTAGGACCAGGAGCATGGAGACTCATTCCAATCGGTTTACCGTCCAAAATTTAGTTGAAAATGATACCCCACACGCCTAGGTACCAGAAATCTCGAAAACACACATTCGAAATATTTCATTCACTTTTGGAAAATAGGATCATCAACGGTCGAAAATCGATTGCTCATTAAAGCGATTTCTGAAAATGATCGATTTTTGGTTTACAAATAACATTTCAACGTTGTGTCTTTCATTGCTCTACTCGGGACATAGAATAGGATATTCTACTAGACGCTTCTTGTTTCAATTTTAATATAACTTAATTTTTATTTTTCCCAGATTTTCTGATTTTACAAGTGAGAGCGACTATTTTGCAAAATTGTAAAGATTATTACTGGTTGATGTCATCTTTGAAAGTCCATAAAAAGATTCTAGGGGTTATAAACCTCAAAACCATTGTATGAATAAATGCAAAATTAAATGATGTTAGGAAAAAAAGAAGGAGCTGAAAAATGTAGAATTTTTTAATATTGCGTGCCGAGGTGAACGTGTACAAATATGGAAAAATACTCTGTTTTGAAATACTGCTCAACCGTGAATTCCTTCCTGCAATAAAGAAAACGAGTCTATATGACTTCATTCTCCGCCGATTCGTTTATGATATCGTTAAATATTAAATTGAATACGAAACATTTAGAATTTTCCCTGGAGCCCGGTATTACAATTGCGTTGGCACAATAATAATGATATTAATGAACGTTGAAACGTTGATGAAATCCTCACAAAGCTCTGTATGCTTTCCATGTCGTGCATTTAATTATAGTGCCCGCTATTCATTTGAACCTGAAGTTTTAAAATGACCTCAATGTAACGTACTGCGTTCATAACGTTATTTTGAATGGAAAGTGGGTGGGGGAGGTTTTGTTGGTCGGAAAAGGTCTATCGCTGGTAGGAAAAGTTATTCATCCCGAAAGGGAGCAGACAGGTGACTGGTAAAGGAGATTTGAGTTCGGTTGTTAACCATACCATTATGACAACATTTCCCCGGAAGGTGCAGAATTTGTTGTTAGCCTTCCTTCTAGGGGGTGACTTTCCTGCCATGAGAGATTCCAGACAATTTGACACTGGGTCAGGCTGATTACCACGTCGCGTGTTTATCCCTGGTTTCCCTTTGGCGTATTGTGTATTCATTCGGGCAACAGCGAGAAGCTCTCACCGGCCTTACAAATGTCAACCTGACATGTTTCTATACTCGACTGTTTCTGTACCCAAGGGCAAGCTCGGATTTTCACTGGGTGAACTAAGAGGAAAAACGCTGCGAATTCATTCTCAGGGGATGGTTATTACTTTGACCAGGAGCATGGAGACTCATTCCAATTGATTGAGTGTCCAAAATTTGGTGAAAAATGATACCCAACACGACTAGGTACCAGAAATCTCATATTCAAAATTGGTAATAGTACCCATTTTGACCCATATCCTCCTCCGGTGGTTGCCAATCGTTCTGAGACCCATTTCATTGGATTTAGCGTCCAAAATTTAGTAGAAAATGATACCCGACACGCCTATATCGTCGAAAATCTCGAAAACCCACTCTCAAAATAGGTAGATATGTACCAATTTTGACCCATAACCTCTTTCGGATGGCGCCAATCGTTCTGGGACCCGTCTCTTTGGATTCAGCGTCCAAAATGTTTTCCAAAATGATGGGTACCCCTCACCCCGGTTCACCGTCCGCCATCTACGACGATTTTGGTTGTAGAAAAATTTCTAAAAATTTGTTCACATTTCCGGCTCTAGTTGGTCCTTAAACCATTTCTGCGCGTTCGGACCAAATTGGGGTAGGAGTCAGAATGAGTATTTCAAAAAATGAATTTTTGAGATTTTCGGTGATGTAGGCGTGTTGGGTATCATTTTCCACTAAATTTTGGACGCTGAATCCAATGAAATGGGTCCCAGAACGATTAGCACTCACCGGAAGAAGTTATGGGCCAAAATGGGTATCTACCCTGGTGTCTATTCGGCTCAATCTATTCACCTAGAATATTACGAGTAAAATCGGGAATAATTTGCAGCAACTTTGCTCAGTAATTTATAATCTTTTTGCGATTTTCTCGCACCAACCAGGATGACAAGCGATTAATAAATTAGGTATATAACGCAGAATCAATTGGTTTGACACGCAACCTGATTGGGCCGTTCGTAGTACTTAAATTGACCTTTGGCTTACCAAAAAAATCTCTAAGGAGTGTATTTTTTTTTTTTTTTTCCATTGTTGTCCGCGGTTTTTGAGCTGGACATCAAGATAGCCTAGATAGATAAATGTTGTCGGATCGATCATTTTTGACGAGGTCCCATTATGACCGAAGAAAAACACCCCCCTTCCACGAAGAGATCTCGTAGGGTTGTAAGGGTATCGACCGAAAGGTCTAACGTGTTTGTCTCTGCGAAGTCAACGGTCGTTCCGGGGCCTGGGACTTAAACCTTCAAGCGGAAACTGAGCCATTCCTCCGATCCCACCATTCCCTGGCTTTTCATGTGAAGTCTCACGAGGTCTCGAGCCGACCTCTTCACCTTTTTCTACTGTGAGCCTCTTTCCTTGAGCTTCTCTCACAATAACTCCGAGGATTACCATTGGTTCTCCCTTTGGATGAGGCCGCAACTCCTATTTTCCGGTAAAGAGAGACCATTAGAGGTTGATTGTTCTTGAAACGGCGCTCACTTCCCCTCGAGCCCTTAATTACTACAACGAAGAGGCGGTTACGCCATTTAAATAAGGTGCTACATTCTAATAACCGCAAATAGGGGAGCACTTCTCCACGTCTCTTGGCCTTCTCTAACAGCAGTGAGTACGTGATTACGTTGAAAAAGAAGAGGGACTAGAGAACGTCGTCAATAATTGAAGATGTGTTTCATGCTACCATCACATTCAAAACATGCAGACACCCCAATTTAATTTAACCCAGTAAGAACCACGTATGGGTGGAATCCCACCCAAGCATTTTTCTTTTCAAGCTGCGCATGCGCCAACGTTTCCTATCTCCCCCTCCATTTCAGTACCCTCCCATACGTGTCAGAGGAACATTTTTGAAAACCTTGGCCACTGATTTAGTTGAACCATGTTTGAAGGTGAGAGCCCAAAATGCCAGAATTCCCAAAATGCTTCGCTTGTCAATCAAACATTATCTAGGTGAAGAGCAACCTCAACGTCCAGTTCAACCACAGGGTACAAGGAAACCGAGAAGATGTGATGTGTGTAATGAAGGGAGCAAAACAAAGGATAGGAAAGGCTATGCATTCTGTGAAAAATGCGGAAAATGCTTATGAGGTGAGCATAAAAAGTAATTTGTAATGGCTGCCTGAATAATGATGATTCAGATTGAAACTATGTACCTTTTTTCGTGATTTCCAACTCGTAATAAAAAATCAATTGACAGAAAAATGTTTTATTCCTTTCCTACCAAATATTCTTAGGATTCAACTTGAAAATCATGGAATATCATGCTGGGTTAGATTCCACCCAACGTGGGTGGTTGGGTCCAGGGAATTCACGTGGTTCCTGCTGGGGTTAAATTTTTTCAGGCTATCAATCTCACGTGTCGGCTGATAATACTGAGTCATCTCCCTGCTTTGCTCAATAGACAAATGTATGACAATGTCTGATTCGTTTTGTCGGCACCACTTCTTTTTGGAGAAGCACGGACCATGATTATAGGGTTTGTTCTTCGCATAATTTCATACACGATTAAAATCAGACCAAATCCAGAACGCCCAAAGACTGAACTGGAGAACACAATATAGATGTCAGAACAGGTGACTAGACAAAAAACAACCACTATATTTGTGGACCTGTCTTTGTCATGAAGATATGTTAGCAACTAGGCATTGAATACTTCAAAGGCATCGCTACCACACTAGGTAAATACACTAGTGTAAATGTGATGGTTCTGCACATTAGTAGCCAGCTGGAAAGTTACTGATGATAGGTTAGCTCTGATGTCAAAGCGTCCATGATGCATGTGTTGCCAACACAACAGAAGGATCAACGGCCTGAAAAGGTACTAATCTTTCCTCTCATTAGGCAAAAACGCTGCAAATTCTTCCACACGGGTTGGTTATTCCTCGGACCAGGCGCTTGGAGACTTATTTCTTCAACATGGGGAAAATGGGGGAAACAATGGTAGTGGCGGGTCCCAGACCCAATCTAATCGAAAAAAAAAACATGTTTTTTTTTTTTTGTAGGGAAAATGATACCCCACCAGCCTAGATACGAGAAATCTCGAAAACACACTTTCGAAATGGGTAGATAGGTACTAATTTTGACCCATGGCCTCATCCAGAGGGCGCCAATCGTTCCGGGACCCATTTCATTGGATTCAGCGTCCAAAGTTCAGTAAAAAATGATACCCCACTCGCCCAGATCGCTAAAAATCTCAAAAATCCATTTTTCAAAAAACACATTTTGACCCCTACAGGATCTGGACACTTTTAAACGTCCAGAAAATTTTTTTGGGCCAAATCGGAGAGATTGACCTTTTGCATGAAAAAATACGTTGATTATTCAATGGATAACCAACCAAAACATACTTTTCCTGGTTAACTTGAGAATTGTAGTTGCCTTTGTCCTACCCCCAAACCCAGAGAGAGAGCTGAGACCTGTGGCATGTGACCATCCAATCTTCCTGCATTATATTATTTAATGTTGGGTGCACAGATAATTGAGACTAAAATCGGTCGAATCCATTCAGGAGTCCATTATGACCCTGTTTATGGCGTGACAGACAGACAAGTGGTTGATAAGCAATGGGCAGATAGCTCTACCACAATATGGTAATGCCCTAGGTGGGGTTAGTTCGAGGAATAATACTTATACGATAATGTAGAGCGATCGTGAAGAGGATCACCGAGAAGTTAGATAGAGGGACGTCTAGGGAGAGCGGTTGTTCTCAAATGTTTCATAAAGATAAGTTCACTAAGTGGGTGTAGTAGGGGACCTCTCTCATCCTATCTTGGCTGTTATAGTCACCGAAAACCCAGGAAGTCACATCCCTCGAGGCGTTGAGATAAGCACGTTTTCTGGTTGGTTTCAGCTTCCTAGTTCAGTCCTATAGTTATCAAAACACAACTGCAGTTAGTATTCAGGTGTCGATATTGTCCACCGATCTGCTGTTTCTGCCCTCGTTGGGCGCTCCTTAAATGAGCTTCTCTTCATCAGTGCGAACTGTCTTGCAATCGAACACCGCCGGTTGGTTCCCACAAATACACGCCATCGCCACATGTCACAGACGGCTCAAAACGTTATATACATGAAACCCTCTGGCGCATGATTCCATAGGAAACTGATCACCCGACACCCGCCTGCTAATGGATTACCTATCCCCACGTTCCATTGTCCTGAGTCAACAGTGTAAAGTCCTTGTGTAATCCTCGTCTACAAACAGACGCTATACCTATCGAAAGACGTCCCTTACACCAGCGGCAAACTCTAGCTATTAATACCACCCTGGAAAGGAAATTAACCGGTAGCTATAATGTGTCAGCGCGAGGAAGTTCATATAGAATTGGACACATTTGTAGACACAGTACATTTTTCAAATGAGTAAGATGTTTTTGGTCGCTGAATCAAAATCTGAATTTTGATCCTGCATAACATGGTCAGCCACAGGTCATGACATGCTCAAAACGTGTGTTGTTGTAAAACTTATTGTAAACGTTGATTGAATTCTATGGCGGACATGGAAAGAATTGTTACTAGCATAACATAGTTGGATAGCTTTCAGTTTAAGTAATGTAGATAATATTTTTCCAAAAAGGTGAGAAGGTTTCAACCCCAACCCCAGCTAAGCCCTGCCCCCTCCCCCTCAGGTATCAGGGATAACATATTGTATGTGATCAAACCGTAAAAATTAGTGTAGGTGGCTGTTGTAGGAATTCTCTCTTCTAGTTAAATGAAAAAAAAAAAAAAAAAATTGTATTGTGCAATCCATCTGAATCAAGTCCTCGATTTGTTTCCCTCTGTCAACATCCTTACAGCACCATTGGTTCTCTTTTATTTTCTATTAACATTGCCTATTCATATTGTTTATACCGATTCATACCTTCATATCAAGGGTTGGATTATTGACTCCTTTGTTTACATTAAATGTATTTATTCTCTCAAGAACAACTACAGAAGAACAACAACAAGAACAACTACGAAAAGACAACT
This sequence comes from Cyrtorhinus lividipennis, assembly GCA_019603395.1. Classification (NCBI taxonomy): domain Eukaryota; kingdom Metazoa; phylum Arthropoda; class Insecta; order Hemiptera; family Miridae; genus Cyrtorhinus; species Cyrtorhinus lividipennis. The sequence continues at coordinate 30,222,415 of CM034001.1, read as the reverse complement.
ACGCAGTTTTGTCTCCTCAATAGGATTGATATTAGCTCTACCTAGCGCATATATTTGAACATACTATGGTGGAGAGGAAATTCAATTTTCCAGTAGTTGGCCGCCTAAATTTTGACAATTGGTTTAGAATTGCTCATTTCCTACCTATTCACAAAGGATTTCCTATATTGATTGGGATCATTGTTATGTTGGTAACAACACTTTCCTACCTGTTGCGTCCATCACTGGATTCAATCAACACTACAAAATAGGACAGCAACACGTTCCTATTTATCATTATCAGTTGTGAGGGAGCACTGATTGGAACTACTGGTAACAGTTAATTCATACCTATTTGTAGAGGATTTCCTACTTTGCTTGGAATCCCTGTTATGTTGGTAACAACACATTCCTACCTGTTGTGTACATCACTGGATTCAATCAACACTACAAAACAGGACAGCAACACGTTCCTATTTATCATTATCAGTTGTGAGGGAGCACTGATTGGAACTACTCGTAACAGTGAATTCATACCTATTTGTAGAGGATTTCCTACTTTGCTTGGAATCCCTGTTATGTTGGTAACAACACATTCCTAGATGTTGTGTACATCACTGGATTCAATCAATGCTACAAAATAGGACAGCAACACGTTCCTATTTATCATTATCAGTTGTGAGGGAGCACTGATTGGAACTACTGGTAACAGTTAATTCATACCTATTTGTAGAGGATTTCCTACTTTGCTTGGAATCCCTGTTATGTTGGTAACAACACATTCCTACCTGTTGTGTACATCACTGGATTCAATCAACACTACAAAACAGGACAGCAACACGTTCCTATTTATCATTATCAGTTGTGAGGGAGCACTGATTGGAACTACTCGTAACAGTGAATTCATACCTATTTGTAGAGGATTTCCTACTTTGCTTGGAATCACTGTTATGTTGGTAACAACACATTCCTAGATGTTGTGTACATCACTGGATTCAATCAATGCTACAAAATAGGACAGCAACACGTTCCTATTTATCATTAACAGTTGTGAGGGAGCACTGATTGGAACTACTGGTAACAGTGAATTCATACCTATTTGTAGAGGATTTCCTACTTTGCTTGGAATCCCTGTTATGTTGGTAACAACACATTCCTACCTGTTGTGTACATCACTGGATTCAATCAACACTACAAAATAGTTGAGCATCACATTTCTATCATGATCAGTTGTAAGAGGGCACTGATAGGAAGGTGATAGATACTGATAACACTGAACTCATACCTATTTGTAGAGGATTTCTTCTTTGTTCAGAATCCATGTTATGTTGGTAAACCACACTCCTACCTGTTGTCCATCATGGGATTCAATTAACGCTACAAAATAGGACAGCAACACATTCTTCTTTATCATTATTAGTTGGGAGGGAACTGATAGGAACTGATAACAGTGATAGATACTAATGACACTGAACACATACCTATTTCTGAGGATTTCCTGCTTTGTTTGGAATCTCTGTTAAATGTTGGTTTTAACACATTTCTACCTGTTGTGTCCATCACTGGATTCAATCAACACTACAAAATAGTACAGCTACTTATTCTTATTCATCATTGTCAGTTGTGAGGGAGCACTAATAGGAACTGATAACAGTGAATTCATACCTATTTGTAGAGGATTTCCTGCTTTGTTTGGCATCCCAGTTATGTTGGCAAAATCACATACCTACCATCATGGGATTCAATCAACGCTACAATATAGGACTGCAACACATTCTTATTTATCATTATCAGTTGGGAGGGGGCACTGCTAGGAACTGATTATTGTTTTTTCCTATTCTGAATATTCTGTCACAACACCGACATTGATAAAGCGCAGCATCCTTCTTGAAAACGGTTTGTTACCGACTCAGAATGGGTGGAAGTCCAAAAATATCTCCACAAAGATGAAAATGGAAGTTCATAAACTAAATGAGGTCAACCCACAATCAATTCACATCACAACAGAAAGAGATTGAGGTTCTCGGATAGAAAATAATGCGAAAGAAACTGAATACATCCCATCCACGAGGGATGTATTATTACAGAAGAGATTCTCATTGGGCAAAAGCGTCTTCTTCAAACTTCATTCATCGAGAAGAGACGAAATAAAAGAAACCCGGAAACGTTGAGTCCCAACTTGAAAAAGTTTTTGAAGGGTTTCCGGGAGGAATAAAGCGGAAGTGGATTGTTGTTGACGTGGGATGGCCAACTCTCAGAATCCATTCAAAGATTTAATGGCTAGCTGCGGAAAATGAAGAACGCGTTTCGACTTAAATCAAGGGGTGTTTCGTTGATGGTTACTCCTTAAACATGGTTTTCAAACTTTCTTCGGGGCACATCGTTGACGAAGATTCGACGTTTCTCTCTCACCTGCAAACTTTCAGCACTTTTTTCATAATAGGACGACAAAGTTGTGAAATATTAACCCCACCTTGCTCTTGTCCCTGAAGGCCGGTATTCTTCTTATAAACTTCGCTTAGAAGCAGTTTTTATGAAATGTGTAGTGAAAAACTCAGTTCTATTCAAATTGATAACTGATACGTGGAGGCTTTGGTATCACTACTGCATATATTTGTGTCCTCTACAGCTCGGGAAAAATCAGCCCAGCAATCATTTTCTTCATAGTCTGATTGTCACAAGAGTGGTCAACACACAACTTGATGAACTTCTCTTCCCTTGGTCCATGCACCTGTGTCAATGATAACCGATTACATGTAAGAATTTCGTGTTCCACTGCGTACTCTGAACACAGTCAAGTATTTGGTTGGTTATTCTTTGAAAAATCTTTCAAAGTGTCTAGATCAAAATAAGCAAACGACGTCTGTCTGCCGTCAACTCCGATCTTGGTAGTGGAAAATGTTTTCAAAAAATCTAAAATTTTGGTCGGGGACCACATTTGTTGGTGAAAAGGAGGGGGGGGGGGGGTATGTGGCCATAATCTGTTATTTCGAAAAATGAATTTTCGAAGATCTAGGTGTAAGCCCCCAGGCTTGCTGCCTCCAGAAGGCCAGAAGGGAGGGAGCATGCGCCAGGATGTGTGCGCAGCTCCTGCCCAGACGTCGCATTTTGGAGAGAGGCCCAGTGCTCACTCATTGCAAAGGCGTCCAACCAGGCGGTCGTTGTCGAAGCGCCCCTTGGGGCCAAGGCGCCCAACATGTTGGAGTCATATATTTTTGTAACCCTGTCGTGCAAGTGAATCTCACTCAGTCCATCCTGGCTTTGTCCTGTGCTCGCTCTGAAGTGAACTCTTCTACCGTGCTGAAGTCGACTGAAGCTGTAATATTGTGTTCCCCATGAGATGATAAAGGACTCAAGTTAATAAGCCTCACTGTGTACCTTGGGGACAGCGTGCCCCCTCCTGTTTTTCTTCAACGTCGACGCCGTTTTCGTCAGCACTTGCTCATTAAATTGTATTTCATGTATATCATAATTTCATGTATCTTGTATTAATTGTATTTTACGCTCCACATGTTGTCTGTTTTACTTTGTCAAATAATTACTTTGTCTTGTATCAATTCTAGCCCAGGTTGAGGCATATTTTCCTTTGCAACGAGTCCTTGTTTTCAATTATAATTCAGTTTGTATCAATGTATTTTATGTTCATCCTTGGTATCCCTAGTTGCTCAGTCGTAAGTCTTGGACTTACATCCCGTATCCTCTCACTAGGTCCCTTCCAAATTCTCCGAAGAAACCCGAATTAAATTATAGTAAATTCAAACACATTTTAATTCGAGAGAGGCTTACATAGGCGTGTGGGGGTATCATTTTCGGACGTTGAATCGATTGGAATGAGTTCCGATGCTTCTGGCCCAAGGAATAACCAACCCCTGGGAAAGAATTTGCAGCGTTTTTATCATTATAATCTTTAGTGAATCCAAACGGGATTATATACTACGTAATAAGTACACATTGTAAGAGAAATTCATCGTTCGATTAGAATTGCTTTCAACCAATCGCACCAATCGTGAAATGAGTTTTGAACATTGTTTGATTAGTATTTTTGGTGACCTAAGCGTTTGGGGTAACATTCTTTTCCACTTTTGGATGCTAAATTAAAGGAAAAAATGGATATAGTTTCACGAAGGTTTTTGATATTTTGGACAGTTTGTTAAGTATCATTTCCCTGGCTTTTTGACCGCATAGTCGATTGATATTTTGGTCGAATCGCCACGAAAATGAGGTTCCGAAATTTTTTAGTCGATCCACACATATCCGTGACGAGACGTGACGTGGCGTGCCGTACCGCGACCTTCATTGGAAAAAAATATATCGGCGGACGAAATTCGTAGTAACCTAAAGGTAAAACGGTGTGTTCAGACATGAACGGCAACGTGACTCTGCGACATGTCCCGTTCTCTTCCGGCAGCCACCGTGAAAACTAAAAATACGTTCTCGCCGATATTTTAGGTAAAATACGGACGTGAAAAACATTTTTACTTTTCATTCTCGTTTCATCTTTGTTTCACGTTTCATTTTCTGTTTTACCTCATTCAGGTAGGTACTGTGTGAATGACAAGGAAAAATTTATCACGGATATCACAGATCGACCTTAGGTTGATTCACACATATTCGTACCGTGACCTTTCGTGAAAAAAAAAAAAAAATACCGGTGGACACAATTCTTAGTAAACTAAAGGGAAAACTACGGTGTGTGTTCAAACATGAACTGCAACGTGACTCTCCGACACGTTCCGTTTGATTCCGGCAGCCACAGTGAAAACTAAAAATGCGTCCTCGCCGATATTTTAGGTAAAATACGTACGTGAAAAAGAGTTTATTTAGTCGATTTTACTTTTAAATATTTTCTATTTTACCTCAGTATGGCCAAGAAAAATTTATCACGGATGTCACCGGAAGCTACGAAACACGGAGAGCAACGGTGCCGTCCCGTCACATATGTGAGGATCGACCTTTTGACGCGTAGGGTCGTTTCCCAGTAAATTCTGTGACACCGAACTGATGCAGGGGTCCCCGAACCGAACAAATGAGAAAAGTAATGTATGAAAAGGGTGAGTTACGTTTTCCGAATTATGTACTTTGGAGACCCCGGGTATACGCCTCCCCACATCACGATTGAGGTTCACCGAGAATAATAAACCATTGTGGAATCATACGCCGTACGTTTTAAGTAAACTCTCTCAACACTCATCACTTGATTTTTTTTATCTTCAAATATCTCAACCCTCAATGATCGTTTGCTGACCACTGTCGGTTCATAAAATATATTTCATCGTATCTCAGTTCTTTCATTTTATGAGACCACTCGGAATATAGTGAGTTTGTGCGTTTCTCTAGATCGGGGAATAAAAGCGAGGTACTCGAAATATTTCGCTAAACTGTTCTCATTCGAGTAGAGTATAACGTTCGCTCGAGGGAACTCTTAATAGAATGGCTCGTTTCCCGGTATTTCATAGGTTATTTCCTCTCAACATCCCTTCTCATACATAAAGTACAAGTAGTGGAATTGAGTACTAGTTGTATGAGACCCTTTTCAAACGTGCTTCATAGGAGACCATTTTTTCCTTCACCCTCATCCCCGTACTACGATTTTATTTTATTTTTTAAATTTTTTTTCTCTGGAGGAAGGTGAGGGAAATCTTTATCAGATAGGGGGGGGGGGGGGGTGCCGCAACCAAAGACTCGGGCATGTGGAGATTTTTACCCACTATAATCCTCATCTCCTTTCTCATGTTGAGGCCCAGCCCAGAACTGTTTGGCACGTTCTTCCTGTTTCTGCCTGCAAGCCAGTCCCGTTTTCCTGCAGTTCTCATTGCCGGGCCATTTCCTCGACCAGCTTGCCTTCCAGGGTATTTTGGACGTACCCTGCCACTGCATTCCACTTGGACTCGCTCTCGAGAATCCTGGTCATCATCTCCTCAGGGGTCCCCCACCCTGGTCATTTCTAGCTTCCTTGCAATCTGGCGACGCTCTCTATCCCACTTCTTGTATTCAAAGAACGTGTGTTGAGCGATATCCTCTTTCACTCATGGAGATTCCACAATACGCATCCTATGAAGGTACTGGTAGAACAGCCCGTTGACCTAGAGGAACTGCGTTAAATGGTAGCTAACTTCACAGAGTTTCCTCTTTAGCCAGGGACGTATATTGGGCACCAGTCCAGCCACCCATCTTCCTCTTGTTTCTGTCTCCCAGATTTCCTGCCAGGAGTGTGTGTTCCCGCTAATTGAGGCCAGGGCTACTCTTCCCGTCGCTCATATATCCTTTCCCTCTCCCTTGCTAGCAGATGTATTGGTATCACTCCTGCCAGGAGGAAAACAGCTGGCTCTGATGCTGTCTTTAGGCCCCCATAATGCGAAGCACCCCTCTTCTTTGCATCGTGAGCATTCGCTTTTGATGGCATTTGGCATTCATGCCAAACCGCCCATGCCTCTACTCCATATAGCAGGATGGAGTGTACCGCTAACACTAATATAGTTGTCTGTTACACGGTCTAGGTCGACTCAGGGCTGCGGTTGTCTTTGCTGCCATCCCTGTGTTCCTCAAAGGTTATCTCGATGTCCAGCATTATTCCCAAGTACCTGACTACTGTTTTTTGTTTCCACCTCAACTTCCCCTGCTCTAATTTGTATGATATTCGGGATGCGTTTTTATGTGACCAGTACACCCTCCGTCATGGCAGTGACTAGTGAAGGACTGCCCTTCTATCCATGCTCCCACTCAGGACATGGTCTCGTTCAGCTTCTCTTTCGCTTGCTCCTTGGCACCTCTTGGCCAAGATTACATCTGCCACATATCCAACCAGGAAAGTTTCACCCGAGAGGGCCGCATGGAATATGCTGTTATAGGATGTATGTTCCAGTGACTAGGTCCAAGTATTGACCCCTGGGCTGCTCCTGATGTAATTGGTACTTCTCGGAATCCATGTGTAGAGTTGTATATCAGTGTTCTGTTTCTAAGGTAGTTGTCCAAGATCCTCAGAAGATACTCCAGGAGGTTGGAACATTTTTTTTTAATGTAAATAATTCTTAATTTAAATTTGGTCGGATTCTACAATATTTTGAACATCACATTTCTCTTTAGGTACGTCTCCTTTGAAGTTGGCCTAGTTGGCTGGAGAAGAAGATACCTTGGACGTTGCGCCTCTTCCTCCTTAGTCTTTATATTCTTCCAGCGTGAATTCCTGTACAAACTTTAACGTAAAAGCAATCTTTCCTTGCTCTCTCTGAAGAATATGTCCTTCAACTGCGTAGGCGCTCACCTTTCAAAGCTCTCCCTCACGTATCCTTAACACTGTCAGGAACACGAGGGCAAAAAAAGAACGTCCAAATATGCTAAAACTCTTACACCGGATGTCTCGTAAAAAGTAGACGAGCCATAGAGAGTTTTTCAGAAGGTTCCATTAGGTTGATGGGGTCGTGCAGAACGATACGCTCTGTTTTATCTGACAGCACTCGGCTCCTAAGTTGGAAAAAAGCACACCGGAGGCGGGCAAATAGAAAAGGAAAACCTCCTAGCACTTGACTTGAGCCACAGGATCCGCAAGACTTCGTCACTGTGTGATGTAGAAGCTTACTGTCGTTTTAATTTCAGCTTTCTTTGCATTTCACAGGTTCTTTTTCCCTCCTTCCGTCCCACAATTTGTCTAAAGCATCGCCTGGGGGGAAATTGACGAGTTAAACCCAAGAATTCAAGTGGTATGTTTTTCACGGTAGGATGGGTAAACTTCAGGTATTCGACGTGAAAAAAGGGAGAATCGCGTATTTTACTGACTGAGAGTGTTTCACGAGAAAGAGGTTCTAGGAATAAATATACCAAAGGCGTCAAAGTGAGGAACTCTTTAGTGCAGATGAAATACGATATCAAGAAGTCACAATACGCAATGAATGTTTCGCTTCGGGTTCCATGAATTTTCCGCGGAAAAGCCAATCAACAGGCACTTCCTCTCGGTGCGTTTCGTTTTTTTTTTTTTTTTTGATAAATAATACATTGCCAGGAGTCTTCCAAAAGCGTTTGAAGCGTGAGGCTTGACACCAACGGGAGATTAAAAGACCGGTGAACCAAAGTGACGCTATACCTGCAGAGGTGAACTCAATGAGTGACGGTACTAAGGATAACTTGATGAACGCTTCAGTCGCCATTTCACGCCCCTTTTAGAAACGGCCTCTTCGAACGAGATCAATCCACTCTTTGAGCGAACTGGGTTCAATTTACGATCGAGAGCTTTCCAGATTTTATCCCTCGTCAGAGGCTCGCCGTTTTCCAGGCGGTGGAAGGGGGTTTCCATTTCGAACGATGAACGTAAATTGAGAAGTAAAAATCGTTGATTGATCGCACTCTTCGATTCAACACTCGAAAACAATCCCATTGAAGCGATCCGCATCATTTCTGCTCCAATAGCCTTTTGCAGTTTCTGACTACACGGTATCTAACGCTACTCTTTGATGGCATATCTAATTTGTTGCATAAACACGTTACGTACATACCAGGTTTGCTCAAAGTGCACCATTTATGAGGGTTGTGTTCAAAGAAAACTTGATTATAACAGCTGCTTCCGCATCATCATTAGTAGGAGGATAAAACATAAAAGATTTCTCTCCACAGAACCGCAATTCTGTTGAAATCCACTAGAAAATTCAATAACTGGACTTCATAAGGCTCTTGAGCAACATTTCCTAGCCTCAACTAATTACAAAACCAGCGATTTTCTTATTGTGTGACGTCACAATTTATCTTGCAATCAGAGCATAGCAATGACTAATAGTCAATGACACATGGAGGGCTAAGGGTCACTCTGGAACATTTGCGTGTATCAAATTGGCTGGAACCTTCCTGCTTACTCAAGACAACACGTCGAGTTCCCAGAACCAGGGAAGACTCAAGAAGGTTCTTGGCCAAGGGAGCGAGCATAAAAAGGGACCAAGGAACGCCGCAGAGTGCAGTTCAGTTTGGAGTTTGAATATAGAGGCTTCCTGTGCCCTGTTATAAATTAGTGCAACAAGCATTACAACCATATATTGTGCCTTGTAATTGTGTAAGTGTGTGAATGAGGACAGTGTATTTGAGTGAACAATTGTAATAAATTATTTACAAAGAACATAAATCGTTACAATATCTATTATCCGATATCTCTGAAATTGACTCCCTATGAGACGATAGATTGTATTGTGCAATAAAAAGCAATCGATTTTATTCAAATGTCATTAATTTTTCGGACGCTTATGAAATCTGCTTCATTGATTGGCAGTCATGCTCCCTCCTTTCTACAGCGTAAAAGCAATATTCATCGTTGCTGGCATTAGTTTAGCAGCTCATTCAAGTCGATCTGTGCATTTTCGGGGAGCAGCAGTGAGGTTTTTGATTGTCATTCAGACGTCAGTTTTCTCGATTTCAAAATTTCTACATGAATTTCACGATAATTTGGCTCAAATCGTGGCCGAAAGCCCGAAGATTTCAAAATAATGTTGGCAATGAGTGGCTAACATTTGCCAAAAGCCGTCGCTGTTCCGTGCTAACCCATACCATTTATTCAACTAAAAGTTTTAAGCTACATTTTTCTTCAAGCGAAATCAAAATTTCAAATTGGATAATGAATCTTTTATGGATTAGTAAAGTTCTACACACGAAGGAACTGCTAAAATCATTGGTAATTTTGCACTAAAATATTAACAATCAAGCGGCCAAAGTACCCATGATAGTCCATTGTATGAGTTTGAGCAAAAAAATACTGTCTTATATGAAATACGATTTGGAAAATGCGATTACTATATCAGAAATATTGAATGGTTGGTTGTACTCGACGTGTAAAGCCCTCTCAGGGGCACACTACTCGTAATTCATCGGTGAATGGTCGGTCGTGATTTATCGCCTGACATTTGCATATGAATCGCCATGTTCTCTACCATTTGTCGAAATAACTTTCTGAAATACACTTCGGTTACTTCATTCCATCTCCGTGTCCAAAGGATTCTCGAGCTACTGAATAAACGGAACTGTTAGTTTCAGAACTTCGCGTGGTGCTGTTGCTCAATGTCGTTCTCTTGAGTGTTATTAGTCTCTTCCGGCAACAATAGACCCGAGAAAACAGAGTTTGAAATGGGGAAACGCCTCATTCGGCAAGACATCTTGCCAAGGAGAGGAAGTTTCCGTTTAAACAGGCGAGGAGGTTTTCCTCATCGCAATAGGCCTTCAAAATCACAATACATTTTCCCGTGGCGATGCTAATTTTCTAAGTTATTGCATCGTTTTGAGCTCCACCGTCTTGCGATGATGTAAATTCATTATTCGTTTTTCTTCCTGATGAATGAGGCACCAGTGAAAGCCAGAAGATGCTCCTTCTTCGGGCTATAGGCCTAAATGGGACTCTCGCATAAATTTGTTTCAATTTTCCACCCGGAATTTTAATCTGAACATCTTCCGATTAACTTCACTTCCCAAAATGTTAGAGCACCGGGAACGGGGTTGGTTTGAAAAAAGGCGGGACCATTCGGCGGGTTTTCAGTCAGTCAACAGGATGACCGACAAAACAGGGAGGACAATAATGAAATCACACCTCTCAGGGCAAGAAGTTTCTAGTTTATTAACTAATATATTCCTACAGACAGAGAACAATTCCCCTTTTCTCCCAAAACACACCCTCTTCAAATAATTATTTAGATTCTAGATCCAAAATGAGTATTTGCAATCTATGCCAGAAAAGCTGTTCAAAACGTGTCGTAAAAATCTGAAATTTTAGATAGTTCTCATTTAGACATTAAATATTTAGCAGTGTATGGGTGAAAATGTATTTTGAAAATTGTTTTTTGTGGGGATTTATAATTATTTGTGTATTGCCACTGGGAGGAAAATTTTCCATTTAAACCAGCGAGGAGGTTTTCCTCGCAATAGGCATTTAAAATCACAATACGTTTTCCCGTGGTAATGCAAATTTTTATGTTATTGCATCGTTAAGAGGTCCTCCGTCTTAATAGTATGTAAATTCATTATTCGTATTTGTTCTTGAGAAATGAGGCACCAGTGAAAGCCAGAAGATCCTTCTTTGGGCTACAGGTCTGAATGAGACTCTCGCATAAATTTATTTTAATTTCCCACCCTGAACATGCTTCCCAGAATGTTGGAGCACCAGGGAAAGATGGGGTTTGAAAAATGGCGGGATAATTCGGCGGGTCTTGGACCAGTCAACAGGATGACCAACCAAACAGGAGACAATAGAGAACTCACTTTTCAGGGCAAGCTTCTAGTTTATTATTCATCATATTCGTATAGCTTGAGACTGAGTATGCTTTTCTCCCAAAACTTTCCTTTTTTTCAAATTATGTAGATTCTAGATCCAAAGTGAGCATTTGCAATCTATGCCAGAAATACCTTTCAACACGTGTTGTGACCATCTGAAGTCTTAGATTGTTTTTAGTTAGGCCTATATTGGAGGCAAAGTACGAATGAAAATGTATTTTGAAAGTTATTTTTAGTTTTGCCATGAGTTTTGCAATTAGGAATCGATTCATCGGTCTTGGATCAGTCACCACTAACAGAGGTAGGTAGTTGAAAATAGACTTCCGAGAATCATGGGGGGCCAAAGCGTTTGGGGCACCATTTTTCAAGGACTTTTGGAAATCGGGAGATGGTTCTGCCCCCTCTCTCCCGATGGTTCTTTTGTTATGCATTTGTGTCAGCCATGCCGTCCAGACTCGCCCGTAGAGCTCCTTAGATCGACTTTGACAGCGAACAAACTCATCCGAAGTGATGAAATTGTGAACGTGAGTTCAGGCGGCCACCCAATTGTCGAAAGAACATAAAGTGACAACATTGTTTCCAAGAGCGGCCAAAGTACTCTGCAGGTTGTGTGACGGCAACTTGGACGGCAGAAACCTGCCCCGTCAAGTAATTGGTCAATTAAGTCTTTTCAAGCTCAACCCTCTACGCTCCCCGAATGACATCTCTGAAGCTATTCATTAACGGCGACCGTGTTCAAGGGCAACTTACTTAATCTCAAAATCAAGGACCAGAACTTTACCGGTGGACCAAGCTTGACGTAAGTTGCCTGACCTTGACACGTCTGCAAGTGATTTATTTGTCGACTGGTTCAACGACTTACCTCAGATTGTTGAATTTTCGACATTTCATGCCTTTACTGTGAACTACAAACCTAAACAATAAGAAAGCAAGAAAGTTTAATGGTTAGCAGCCTTTTAATTTGTACAGGGTGTTAACCAATAAGGTTAGAGCTCTCAAGGGGTTGATTCTTCGACTCATTCGTGTCTCAAGGACATTTTTTTAAGGTCCTCGTTTCCGACTTATTCACGATTCACGATTCTTTCGTGACGTCACTAAAACAGACATAAATTTCTCTATTTACTAAATAATAATCAAATTTGAGTATTCCTTTAGTAATAACGTCAAATTTCCTTTCTGATGGGCTCCTCAACGTTTTTGAGTTCTGATATTCACTATTTTAGCCTAAACTTTGAAAATGAATAAAACGAAAAATTTTGTCAACATTCAGCCGGGTAAAATAAGCATTTTTTCATAAAAATCCTCGCGTTCATTCATGAAAAAACTTTCCCAAAATACCACTTTTCCCACGGTATATTCGAATTATTTTTGTGACATAATTTAAGGGTGAAAATTTCGTTTTAAGTAGAATAAATGATAAATGATTTTTTACCAAAATCGTGGTCTTCACGAAGTAAGAACCTCACAAGTAAATTAGGTTTTGCGTCTTTCTTCACGCCAACTTTTCCGCTTGCCTACTGAATGAAATGGTCGTCTCAATTCTGTACTGATAGCTGTAACCAATGATTAGAAGAGAAAAAAGAGCAATTTGAACGCAAAACCTGACTGAAAAATTTAGCAGGAACTGGCCAGAAAATTTGAGCTCGGCGGTTGGCAACACTGTAGGACTCCAACCTCACTATTTTAAAGCATCGCGCATGACAGCAGCACTCAGCAGGTTAATGATGAACGTTAGGGGCCCACGACCTTGCAAGAGAAAACTACTCACGTCAGTGACCAATTCGGTCATACTGTATGGAGCAGAGATATGGGCAGACGCACTATCTATTGCACAACACCCGAACCGAATAATGGCGGTACAACGACAAGGAGCGTCAAGGATAGTTAGTGCAAACAGAACGGTATCGGAGCCAGCTGTTCTTGTACTGGCTGGGGTCATGCCGATACATTTGCTGGCTGCAGAAAGAAAACGGAATTATGATGGAAAAATGGAACCAAGGAAGGCAATCGTGATCGAGGAAGAACGAGAAAGGAAACTAATAGACTGGCAGACCATCTGGGACAATGAATCTAGAGATCGATGGACAGCGAGATCAGTACCAGAAGTGAGAGGCTGGCTGGAGAGGCCACACGGCAAGGTATGCTATTACCTCAAGCAATTCCTCACAGGACACGGACTTTTCTATCAATACCTACACCGGATGGAGCTCTCAGGGTGTTTACACTGCCCAGGCACGGACGACAGCGCGAAACACACCTTCTTCGACTGTGAGCGATGGCGTTTACGACGAGAACAGCTTTGGTCAGAACTAGGTCAGAACTCATCATCTCCGGAAGAGCTAGTGCAACGAATGTTATCATGTGAACAAGCATGGAAATGAAGGGCAGAATATATAGCGTTTCCTCAGAAGAAAGAGCCCGGCAACAAGCCACACGGGCAGACAACTGAGATTGACTCCAGGTCCAACAATAAGACATGTGATAAAATAGTACCAGGTTGGGCCGTTGGGAGGGTGAGGTTTTACTGGATTGGACTTCCACATAACTGGAGGAGGCCGACCCCAGTATCAAACCACGAGGCATCACACCTGGCCTCACTTTATGAACCTGAGGTATTTTTGCGGGATCTTATCAAGTATCACCGATTCTCGACCAACTGAAGCAATCAAGTAGGAATTCTCGAAAAACTTACTATCTAATAAACTCAACCAATTCAGTCAAGCAATAGAATATTAGCGGAAAACAGCGAAAAATGTTGAACACTGCTTTGAGATTGTATTGTTCATACGAAATCTACTGCTTAGTTTGTTTCCTCATAAATATCTCATCTTAGATGCCAGTCACGTCAGATCTTTGTCAGTTATGTTGTCTCTGAGGAATGAAATGTACCGAATCGCTGATTTTGATCTGTCAATTCTCCATGGGAATCATCCTGCATTGATAAGCTTCATTGAACTCACGGAAGTTGACCCCATAAGTAAATTGGATAGTTTGTGGTCGGAAAGTCTCGAGGGAAATCGGCCTTTCGCTCAAGGATATTCCTAGTTCATCATACTCGATTACGAATGTCTGCCACGGCTTGCGAGCCATCAATCTTCGGCTTTTACTGCCCCTAGTCGTCGTTTATATTGGAGTCACGTACAAATAATTTGAGGACCTCGTTGTCGGAAGTGTTTAATGTTTCATGTCAGCTTTGCATCTCAAGAGTGGGATGAAAAGGCGCAACAACGTCAATATATCACTCGGCATCTGCCACCTACTTTGAAAACTGTAACTGCCAAAATAAGTTAATCGAAAATGTCGGCATTTACCCTTATTTTTGGCAGGTTATTCCTTGAATAATCAAAAGTCAAAATAAAAGTCAATCTCTCCGATTCGGCCCAAAATTTTTTTCTGGACGTTTCAAGGTGTCTAAATAAAAATTAGCAAATGTCCGTCCACTGTCCGCCGTCTACGCCGATTTTGGTAGTAGACAATTTTCTATAAATCTGAAATTTTGGTCAGAAACGCGTTCCTGGCTCTAGCTGATCCTCGATACTTTTCAGCCTGATCGGGCCAAATTTGGGCGGGGTAGGGGTCAATACGTGTATTTCGAAAAATGGATTTTCGAGATTTCTGGTACCTATGCGTTTGGGGTATCATTTTCCACTAAATTTTGGACTCTGAATCGATTGGGACCCATCACACCCACAGTATCCCCCATTTTCCTCACGTTTCGTGGAATAACCTACCCCTGTGATTTGTAAATGATATGATGCTCGTTGCAAGTTTGAAGATTTTAAGGTAATTCCCTGGAAAAGCCTATCAAATTTTATTTCATTTTATTTTTATTCTTGAATTCTGTGTATGCGTTCCCTTCCAATGCCCTAAAATCGGTTTGAGACCCATGTGAGTCAACTCTGCGTTCGAATTTTACTGGAAAATGATGTTCTACACGCTCAAAAGATCTCGAAAAACCGTTGAAATTCCATACTTTTTAACCATCACCCTGGCTCCCCTTTAGAATGATTGGTCTAAAAACTTTCAATGTCCAACTGAAGCTAAACGGGTGTGTAGCAATTAATACAACTCGTGCTCTCCGTTGAGCAGAATTTCATTCAATGCGGTTCAACGTTGGTATAATACTCCTTCCAATTCACGTTTAATTCGTTCTCTGAAGGAGAACAACTTCAAAAAACTCTTATTGATTCAGTAAAGTTAATTGAAACTTCCCTTCTGTTTTATTCCGCACCGTATTCGGTCTTTGCAAGTTTCTTCTTGTTCCGTATGGTCTTTGAAGAGCAGCGAACCCCAACTTTGCCAGAGGGAATGTTTTCTTTTTGGAATATACATTTTCATGCTCCAATGAAATTATACCTTTAAAAAACCTTACAACTATTATTTTATTTATTAAGCTGTTTCTGAAGTGTTATCTACCTAATATCTGTCAAGAAATTTTAGTATTTCCTGGATGTAGTACAGTAAGATCCAAATCAATGACGCCTGGTTGACAGCTATAGCACTAGGTACCTACACGGTTCATGATTCCAAGGCGGCAGATAGTGATTTTTGATTACACCATCATTAGAATTAATAATATACCAAACAAACAAAAAAGCTGCAAATTCTTTCATAGGGCAAGGGCGCCAATCTCCAATAAGGGACCCATTTTTTGGATTCAGCGTCCAAAATTTAGTGGAAAATTATACCCCACACGCCTATACCGCCAAAAATCTCAATTTTTCGAGATTTTCGGCTTTTTGAAATGTCCGCAAGCCGTCCGTTGTGCGAGTCAAAATTCACCAAAAATCTGAAATCTTACACTCAGTTTGGGTCAATGTTGTGCCTGCTTCTTTTTGAGCCCCAATCACCCTTAACAGAAGCAAAGCAGAAGTATAAATGTATATTTTGAAAATGGTTTTTCGACATTTGTAAGGACGCAGGCATATGGGGTATAATTTTTCACCACATTTTGAGCGATGAATCGATTGTTTTGTCACGATTGCTCAAGCGGGGACAGGATTATGGTCGGATAGTGGTATTTTGAAACTTCAATTCTAGATATTTAAAAAAAAATGTGTATTCCTCTGTTGAAAAATTACTGATTTGAGACTTGAGATTTGCCACTCTTTACCACCAGAGCACACCGACTCAGCTTCCCTCTTGCCGACTTCTGTTCTTTGAATTGCTGGGGACGTTGTATTACGAGAATGCTCCACGGCAGCTACACAACCACAACTTGACAATCTTGGATCTTATGTAATGTCATGTCTTGCTGCTATAATTGTAGCTCAAGCAGTGGCTGCCTATTGTTGTTGACCACATGGATACAAATCCCACAGCCGGTTTTCTGTATATTCGTCTTTACCTTTTACCTCTCACACCAATTGAGGCTGAACCTGCCCTTAGTTGCGCCCTGCAGAATGCTGATGTTGCCTAACCTGTGCCTGCAAAGTGTGTGGCTACAACGGACCAGCTATCAATCCTGATCGCAACACATCATTGCTCTCTTGATGACGCAATCATGAAAGAATGATACTCACTTGGACATTCCAATCCGAGAGTGGTGAGGTATTGAAATCAGATACAGATGCACTTTTGGCGTTAGAAACATATTTTACTCGACTCTTGTGCTTGATTTGCGCACGTTAAGTTCGTTAATTACGATTTGAAAGCAGCACAAGAGGGGAATAGGTGGACGACAGAGCTAAATGGCTTCACCATTTCAAACTTATGAATGGCCGGGTTGAAGCCACCTGTAAAAGCTCAGGCGGCGGTGCAGAAATGGTGATGATGGGAACGGCTTCAGCTGGCGCTGGTGTTTATCTTGCTGAGATGGAACGCGACTCTACTGCATTTGTGAATTAGTAATGCTCACATCCTGCACTGTCCTCCGCGATACAAGATACAAGCCTGTTGGCGTCTCATTTACCGAACACATAAGCCAGCATTGAACCCATAACCTGAGCATGAGGGGAATGACCTAAAAATCACTTGTTTGTGCTATGTGCTTTCCACGGTCACGAATATCGTCGAACCAAAAACTAGGTGCTCTGTTTCGTGATAGATAGTTGCAGTAATTTGACCATTCTATCAGTCGGGCTCCTTGTTTCACGAGCCATAAACTCCACCGCTATCAATCTAACTAAAACGAAAGCAGAAAATGGCCTTTTTTCCCGACACGTATATCTCCAACCCATTAAAAAGTTGGTAGTGACGGAGAGATATTTCAACCATTGTTTGAGATTTACGATGGTGCATATAACTGATAGGATCTAAAACGACGTCTTGTTCGATCGATGAAGCGATTCATGTAGCAGCGACACACCTGCTTTTTTTAACAAATAATTTCGTCATTTTTTATGAATTAATTTTTCATTTAAAGTAAATTGTCGTACTTCCTACTTTAGGCTCTGTTGCATTCAAGATATAAACTCCAGTTTACGAAGATTGTATCAATAAGCCCCCCAACCTTGTTTTCGGTCGTCAATCATGTTACTGATTCTTCTAAATGTATGAATAGAGTGCAAGTTTAAGGAAAAAGCTTTCATAAAAGGAAATCGTGAGTTCATGAGGTTTGTTTGTAGAACCATTATTCAGCCAGTGTTTATGAAAAAGTTCCCTGGTTAGGACACGATTATTATAAACTTTAAAACAAGTTTGATTCGTTGACAAAAAATGCTGCAAATTCATTCACAGGGTAGGTTATTCCTCGGACCAGGAGCACTCGTGGAGACTAGTTCCAAACGATTCAGCGTCAAAATTTAGTAGAACTAATGTTTCCCACACACCTAGGCGGCAGAAATATCTAAAACCCACGTTCGAAATGGGTTGAGAGATACACATTTTGACTCATAACCTCTTCCAGTGGGTGCCAATCGTTCCGCGACCCGTCTCATTAGATTCGGCGTCCATAATTTAGTCGAAAATGATACCCCACATACCTAGATCACCGAAAATCTCGAAAATCCATTTTTCAAAATACACATTTTAACGATGTCAAGGTGTCAGATGTGCCCATCTTACCCCTGACCAGCATACCAGCGAGTGACCAGTATACATAGATGTGAGGGCTCTCTCTCTTAGAAAAGAGGTCGGCATTCTCGTTCCCTTGATTACCTTGGCGGCCTGATATCCAGAGAACCATCACTGAGTTACTCTTTGAGAACCTTTCCAGGGACTGCAGGCACTCCCAGGCCAGCCGTGAGGTGAACTTGAAGGGCGCAATGGCCTCTAAAGCAGGCTGGCTGTCTGAAAGTATTGTGATCGTGGCACAAGTGAACCCTCGATTGTGGATCTCCTGCACACCAGGAGCAAGGCACTAATGGGAAGGACCTGTGCATGGTAGACAATAACGAACCGGCCAAGGGGGAGGATAGCATGGTTTCTTCACCCCAAGGCCAGTTCGCTCTTCCCACCATTGATGTTGGCCCTGGAGAACTGCAGGTGGGCTTCCCTCCCAGTGCTGTCAGTCATTTTGAATGGTATGTGGAAGTTGGTGTCCTCTGGCATTGCATCAGAGACCTGTAGGGCTGTTACATCAACTTAAGTCTTAAATCTCAATTAGGTCTTTCACTTGCACTTTTTATGTCCTGTGAACGCCATCATCCCTGCAGCCTGGAATGCACATTGCTGCACAAACAGGTGAAGGGGATGAGGCCCATGAGGGCTTCTATTGCTGCTGTGGGGGTGTTCATAAAACCTGTGATGCTCAAGCAGGTCAGTCTTTGCAGTTTGAGCAACCGCTACTTCCCCAGGCACTGTTACATCCTTGGAGGCTTCACACCACACGTGACAGTAGGCCTCACGATGTATGCCCAGACTTTCAACTTCGGTGTAAGTCCCCACGTCTTGCCAAACATTCAACTCAAGACTATAGTAGACAAGATAAAGTTATCTGCGAACCTCCTAACCCTGGAGATGGCTAGTTCTGAGGAAAGCCACCTTGCAGCGCTTGTGTTGAGTGGATGGAATGCTTTTTCTCCTTCAACTCCTATCACACTTTGGGGTAGGAGCGCTCGTCATAGATTATGCTCTGAGATCATTCCTATGCTTCAGTCATCCAGGCCATATGAACAAAGGATACTTTGGTGATCTCAAATGCATTTTTCTTCTTATCAACAGTAGATATAAAGAAATCTAGCTAATCTGATAGCTTTTGATCTGTGAGTACACTCTTCTGGTTTAAGATGTGATTTGATCTATAATTTTGACATAAATGCTCAAAGTTTCCTCCATGCTTGTTGATAATTGATTCATTCATTGTGACTTCACAAAATACAATTTATACTATTTATATCAAAATTTTACTGGAAAACAAGCGTGGTATAACTACACTCTGGAAGCTCGAGCATTCCGACTCCTGGAATGGCAAATAGTTCCCTCTGTAGTTCTCTCCTCATCTTGTACCCTTCTGTATTTTGCGCTTTCTCTCGTCTTATTTCGGTTAGGAATTTATTATGTCAGGATTCCTGAGCAGTCCAAGCTCCTTGTAGAATTGTTGTACGTTCTCGAGACATCCGTTGGTTTAGGGCTGTAGGACAAAGAAACATCTCAAGTGTACTCCTCGTTTCAATACCTTTTACCGAAGGGTTTTTCAAGAGTTCTTCGACGATGCTCTACTAATTCCGCCGCTACCCCTTTCTGCTGGTGACATTCATGAAATACCTACCTTAAAAGCTACGACGTCATTTTTCTTGAGTACCACCTTTCGTACTCACGAGTGAACGTTCGAAGTTTGTATGTCCGAGTAAAAATATTTTTTGTAGATTCAATCGATCTGAGGGAAAGTTCGTCTAACAATCCCCAAAATCTCATGACATTTAAGCTAACATTTCGTCACTATTAAGGGTGGAGCGTCCGTAAGAAGGAATGACCTTTTAAATACGACAGTATAGAAATAACCCAGTTACGGACTTTTGTCTTGATGAAGACTGCGGAGAAAGTTCAGCCACGTTAATGTTCCTCGTAGACTTATTTCAATGAATCATACATTTGGAGGTGATGATTGTCAATTAGCGAGTAATGGGTTTATCGAGTCGAATTGCCCTACAGAATTCTGCAGAAACTGGAAATGTTGCTCATACACTCGCGAGTCATAGTTGCATTGATCTCCACAGAATTAGGTTGAATTGAGGTAAAATTGAGAATTATGAACGTGGGCACCTCATTGAAGACAAAATGGTCTGTATTATTTTTCTAATTAGAAGCTTGCTTGACCACGTGGATGCGCTCTTTTATAGGAGCAAGGGAGTGTGAAAGGCACATTTCATACATATAAATGCGTGATGAACTGCAACACGAAAAACTTATCGACATATTAAAACCGCACCTGCCCGGTAACCTGGTGGTGCTTATACAGAACTACATAGCCAGACTTACATTCAGGGTCCCTATTGGCAATCCGTGTTCATCAGTCAGGTCTATATCGGCAGTGTTTTGGGACCATACTATACCTCCTTTACAACCGAACATTTCCAGCAGGCGAAAACTGTGTGGTGGCGCAATTTGCAGATGACACTGCCATTATGCTAACTGGAGGTTGATATACCCTCCGCACGGCTCCCCAGTGCGCGCTGAATAAGGTCTCAGATTGGATAAATGAGACAAACACAAAGATAAATCCCTTGAAATCGTCGTTCGTCACTTTTTCCCTGAAAAGGAAAAGGGTGGTCAGGAGGTACTTGCTTGGTAATGAGTACCTACATACCATAACCTAATTTTGTCAAGTATCTAGGATTAATACTTGATAATAACTTACTTTCTTGTACCATATCAAGCACTTGAGCCCACACATTCCTTGTTGAGGTCACGTTTTCTAGTGAGTAGCCGAGCCTTACTACGGAGAAGTGTTCATCTTCCTATCCATGATTTATTGCTGCCAAATAATTGAATTTTTCAAAATTCGTTCTCAAATCGTGCTGACATGTTCTTACAGAACGACGGTGACCTAATCGAGCCTGTTGACGGATCGGATGCGTGAATAATGATCAGCAGTCCTCCAAGCAGACATTCAATTGATACCTCAAAAGCTCACCGTTTGAAGATAACAGTTGTACCTGCGTTTAACCTACATTTGACTGATGTGAATCATGAACATGTACTAAGCAGTGGTTCCGAGCTTCAAACTAAGCCCAAAGAAAGGGTCTTGGCATGCGCCATTTCCAGCTACAGGACGAACTTACTGACGGACGAAATAAATCTCCAACTGGCGAAGCACAAGACTGAGGCAGTGCTTATTACCAGCAGAAAATCAGTAGAGACCATCAAGCTGAATGTTGGAGACCAAGAAATCACATCACAACCATATATCCGATATCTGGGAGTGATGCTTGATGCTCTCAACTTCAAGCAGCAGGTAGAACACGTCAGTACCAAAGCATCAGTAGTAGGAGCTAGTCTAGCACGACTGATGCCTAACGTCGGCGGCCGAAAGAGCAGAAGACTTCTACTATCATCAGTTGTCACATCGGTGCTCACTTATGGAATACCCATGTGGGCAGATGCGTTGGAGCTGCAAGAGTCACGGAGGAAAGCTGGACCAATATATCGTCTGAACGCCGTAGTAGCCAGCGCCTTCCGCACAATATCAGAGGAAGCAGTTCTTGTCATTTCTGGGACTTTGCCTCTCAGAGCCCTAGCGGAGAGAAGACGGAACCTTTATTATCGAAAGAGGTCAACCACGCTAAGTGCCGAATAACTCAGAGCGGAAGAACGGCACAAAAGTATGGCAATCGCAGTGGGATGCCACAACAACAGGAAGATGGACATACCGTCTTTTACCAAAGATTGACATTTGGCTGAACCGGAGTCATGGCGAGGTCAACTACTATTTGACGCAGATGTTGTCAGGACATGGTTGCTTTCGGACGTATCTTCACCGCTTCAAGCACGATGATTCACCGGAGTGCCCGTCCTGCCCAGGAACCAATGAAGACGCAGAGCCCTTTCTACAGAGTTCGTCATATATGTTTCATACAGATCTAGGTAATCATGGTGGTAAGGCATGAGTCCGAATTCGCTTTCGTTGCTGGCTTATTGACGACGACAACGTCAGAAGAGCTTGTTCACACGAGGTATAAGTAAAGTTTCAGCACTTATCGCTCCATTACGGTTTAGAAACCCTAAATTGATCCTGACAAAACTGTTCAGCCATTACTACGGTCCATGTCCCTCGTTATCCAATTGATGTGTAGATCCCTTGGGCCCACGGAGTTTCCGGTAACTTTCTCGGATTAAACCAGTTTTCAGGAGCAACAAGTTCTACCTACGTACAACTTTTCAACGAACATGAACCTGTTGCTCGATGGTCGAGTCATTACCCAACCACCTGGATGAAATGTGACCCGAGGGTAGCGATCTGAACTGGTGAACTGAGGCGTTTAACGAACAAGTCCGTGTTTTCTCCTCCAATTTTCCTGTTTCCTCTTCCTCGTCGATTCAACACCAAGTCGTATTGCATATACATTTAACGTCGTGAGTCCGTACGACGCTGAATACAGGTATATATGCGATCAACTTCCGGTACGGAGAATTCGATCAACTAGCAAATTGGATTAGAGGCCAACTAACGTAGTGCGTGAAATTCCCGTTGTCCCATTACAATTGTGACTCCATAATTGCACGTAAATTCCTATCACTGTGAAATCTCATTGCCAACCCGTTCACGGTACTGATTGCCACTTTCAAGTTTGATGGAAATCCAGGTACCTAGCAATGGGATTCCTCTATCATCAGTTTAATTACAGTGCTCTTGTACGTATACTATACAAGGTCTGCTAAGAGGTGCATGGATCATCCTACATGGCTACATAGGAAAACGAGACGACATTCTGTGTAGAAATATATCTGGAACTTATCTAAATCGATCCAGCCTGTGAAATGCAGTGAAAAATGCTACCTCGCACTCCTTGGTCCTCCATCATCTTGGATCCTCCGTTTTGAGACACTAGACTGAAAAGTTTTGAGGACCAACTAGAGCCAAAACAGAGTCTCTGATTTTTTGGGAAAGTCAGAAGGAGAGGTTGGGAATTAATGTACCTTGAAACAGAAAATATTGAACTATTGGACAAATCTGAAGATAGGCCTCAGGCATCAAATACACTACTTACTACAGGACAGGATTATTGTGAGCCGTCTAGCAAAATCCAAGGTATTGGTATTTTGGAATGGTGGATGATGTAGGAGCTCAGCAGTCTTGGCCCAGAAAGTGTGAGTATGTGTACCTTGGTGTAGCATTGACTCCTTTCTCAGGGCTTTCTTAAAAAAAAAAAAAAAGGCACGGCAAAATAAACTGTGCATGGGTTGCAGCCAGTGAATATCATGGGGTCCTACTGCCAGCAAAGATCAATGCCTTTGATGCAGCTGTTTAGGTCATCCTCACTTATGCTGCCCCAGTGAGAGGGTTCTGGGAGTTGGTTTTGTGGAGAGTCCAATTTCATCTGCTATAGTGGACTCCCAGTTACTTGATTCGCCAAGAAACTAAGCTGAACCAATCTATACATTCGTACTTTGTCCACAAGTGTGTGTATTGTCAGATAAGTCAGAGTGTGGATGCTCGCTTCCCAACAACCACAACAGGTTGCTGCAGTGTTTATTGATTCGTTGGTTCGTTTTTGCTACTTTGCGCATCTTTGTTCTGAGCTGATATCAAATTGTTGGTTTTCGGGCGAGAGAATGACAAACTTTGGAGAGAGGGTGACACATAAGGCCATAAAACACAAGTTTCAGGGGTGTAGAGAATATAGAAATGATTGGAAATGTCTTATTGGGAGCGATTAACCGTTGAATGATATATATGTGCCAGGGAGTTTTCCAACATGGTGGAAGGATACAACGTTAACAACTCCCTTAGGCGCTTTGACCTAAATTTGCTGACAGCCTGCACCAATGAAATCATACCAGCTTACGTCAATGATAAGACTATTTTTGTGTTTTCTGAGTGGATCACGCTCTACAGAAATTGGTTTGCGATGTCAAATGTGCAATGTTGGAGTTGGATTATGGTTTCTCGGCGTATACGTCAGTGGGTGTTCAAGATCAAGGCAAAGCTGCTCTTCCTAAACGCGAAGCCTTTTGCCTCCCGTCAACAAGAGGAATGCAATCTCTGAGGGAGGGAATATGTTATCCACTTTTTCTGCTTGTGTCCCATCCTCTCGTTTATTTGACTGCATATGGCTGTGGTCCTTCACCCGCAATGCTGCAGTGGCGTTGCAGTGCCTCCTGGTGAGCTAATTGGGCTCCGCTGGCTAGGCTATTTTGGTATTTTTGACCAATATTTTGGACGCTGAAATCTTTAAGATTGGGTCCAGACCGATTAGCGCCCGCTTGAGGGGGTTTGGGTCAGAACGGGAACTACCTATTTTGAAAGTGGTTTATCGAGATTTTGGGTAACTATCTAGGCGTGTGGGGTATCATTTTCCACAAAATGTTGGATGCTGAATCGATTGATATGAGTTTCCATGCTCCTGGTCCGAGGAATAACCACTTGTGGAAGAATTGGCAACGTTTTCTTGTTATATTCTTGTTAGAGGCTGTGGTGACAGCTTCACAATAAAAATTGGAAAAAACCAAAAAATTTAGGACTTTTTTAAACAAAATTTTTTATATGTTGAAAAATGTGCATTCTATTGAATTTAT
Source organism: Cyrtorhinus lividipennis (assembly GCA_019603395.1). Taxonomy (NCBI): domain Eukaryota; kingdom Metazoa; phylum Arthropoda; class Insecta; order Hemiptera; family Miridae; genus Cyrtorhinus; species Cyrtorhinus lividipennis. Next base: position 30,197,587 of record CM034001.1, on the reverse strand, counting down.
TACTATCCACAAAATTAAAGTAGGCAACATTTGTTTAAAACTGCATTGGTCACATTAAATTTTAAGTGCAGGGAACCACCGCTAGAGCGCGCTAAAAAAGATCAACTTTTTGGCGCTACTGCAAAAGTGAGAGAAACTCTGCCCCAGACGCTTTCTTATCATATTTCCTTCATAAATATTATTTATTTTTATTTATTTATGTTCTATGGTGGTTACAAGATTACGGAGCCCTTGAAATACATTGCCCTCGGAGTGATGGGAATTCATAAAGGATCGAACAATCCATTTTATTATTTATATAAACAATGAAATGAAATGACTATATAGAAAATGAAATTAGTAACAATTAGCTATTAATAAGTTCTTATTAAAACGTTTCTATTATTTAAAAAAAAGTGAAATTAATACATAAAAGGAATGTATTAGGTAGCAATTAACTATTCGTACATTAACTATTAAATGGCTACAACCGCTGTTTTTTTTTTATCACTACTGGACAAAATAATAATTCATCAAATCAGCAATCAGAGGCAATGAGCACGATTATTTGCGCGCTTCCATTGGAGGCTCAACGTTTTCCAGTCGTGCTCGGAATAACATCCGTCTAATCCTCCGAAAAGGGTGAAATTAATACAATAGGAGCTGTATCTTGAGGAAAGAGACCCATTTAGAAGAAACCTCCGAAAAGATAGGCTGGCAGGGGACCAACACAGTTTCACCTTCATTATTCCGTAACCCCCTGCGACCCGACTTTCCGTTTGAAAGCGATTACACTTTGGTGTACTTGTCCGTTATTGCTAGCCGTTCAGGGGCGTCCTTTCCGCTCAAAATGAGCTTTTGGTTCCCGTTACGGGTCTTTTGAAGATTCCCTCCTTGTCTCTCTCGTATTTTCTTTTTCATCTTTTTCGTTTCAGGTTGTTTCAGTCTTCTACGAGCTCATCTCCCGAACACGAATGAAGGAAGGATTATTCTTTCGTACCCGAGCAAATTTATACGGATGGGGCCATGAAAAGGGAAACTTGTGGAAAGATTAAACCCGCTATCTCAAAGGGTGATATTTGTTTCGCCAAGTTTCCATGTACGTAAATATGTCTTCCCTCTTGTAGTAAATCGGTACCCCCTCCTTGATGTCTGTTTATAAAACGTAACTTCCACGCTTCCGATCGGAAAGTGGAAGGCCGCCTTTCTAAGCCTCAACCCCTCCATTCAACCTGACGAGTGTATCGTCTGTGGAAACGGTGTCTGCTGTAGCGAGTGACCTGGAAAACTCAGATCGATCAAAGGTTTAGCCTTTTCGGCGAAGATTTCCATCGTCGACATGAGAAAAGGGGGTTCTTCCCACGCGCTTGGCACATGCCACACTCCCCTCGGAGTAAACGCCTACCTTGTCGGTGTTCCATCAGTGAGGCGATTTGAAAAGGGAACGGGTGACGTGCTAATGTGGGTGGTTTCAACGTGCCTGAAAGAAATTTCGGTTTCATGGCTATTCAGTGTGTGTGATGAACGATATAGCTAATAGGTACCCATGTTGCTCATCGAGAATGTAGAAAACAACGCTTCAATTTCAGAACCAATCAATGTCCTTGCTGATCTTATATTTGATGTGTGGAGTAGATGAAGAGAGAATTTATGCGGTGATTTTGAGTACGTGTGGCGTTCGTCGTCATACGAGTCAACAGTATTTTTTTCTGCGGGAAAGCCCAAGCTTTGGAGGTCGACTGATGATTTGATTGGCTTTGACGGGGAGCAAGACCTCAAAAAGAGAGGGTAGGAAAAAAAAAAAAAAAAAAAAAAAACGCAGCAAATTCTTCCACAGGGGTTGGTTATTCCTCGGACCAGGCGTATGGAGACTCATTTCAATTGATTCAGCGCCCAAAATTTAGTGGAAAATAATACCCCACACGCCTTGATTGCCGAAAATCTCGAAAATCCATTTTTGAAATACTCATTTTAACCCCTTCCGGGGTCCTTGGGCTCTCCGTAAAGCCCCTGATCACCCAATATAGATCCTGATAATTAAATACCCAAAAATGCGAGTTTGGGGGCTGGCCAACAATTTGGACATGTCACTCAAAATACTACAATCCTGTAAACCCCCTGATCACTGAATATTGATTCTGATCATAGAATACCCAAAAATGCGAGTTTGGGGGTTGGCCAACAATTCTGGCAATTGACTTAACATACTACAATCATGTTTGGGCTCTCTGTAAAGCCCCTGATCACCCAATATCGATCCTGATAATTAAATACCCAAAAATGCGAGTTTGGGGGCTGGCCAACAATTTGGGCATGTGACTCAACATACTACAATCCTGTAAACCCCCTGATCACTGAATATTGATTCTGATCATAGAATACCCAAAAATGCGAGTTTGGAGGTTGGCCAACAATTTGGGCAACTGACTTAACATACTACAATCGTGTTTGGGCTCTTTGTACAGCCCCTGATCACCTAATATCAATTCCGGTAATGGAATACCCAAAAATCCGAGTTTGGGGGCTGGCCAACAATTTGGGCAACTGACTTTACATACTACATATTGTGTTTGGGCTCTTTGTACATTTCCTGATCACCCAATATTGATCCTGATAATTAAATACCCAAAAATGCGAGTTTGGGGGTGGGCCAACAATTTGGGCAGTTGACTTGACACACTACAATCGTGCTTGGGCTCTCTGTAAAGCCCCTGATCACCTAGTATCAATTCCGGTAATGGAATACCCAAAAATGCGAGTATGGGAGCCGCTCAACAATTTGGGCAATTGACTTGACATACTACAATCATGTTTGGGCTCTCTGTAAAGCTCCTGATCACCCAATATTGATTTCAATGATAGAATACCCAAAAATGCGAGTTTGGGAGTGGGCCAACAATTTGGGCAGTTGACTTGACACACTACAATCGTATTTGGACTCTCTGTACACCTCCTGATCAAACAATACCTTACTGAGGAGAAACCTTCCCGTACCTAGATCCTTCCAATTACTACGAATAAAATGTGTTTCAACCTTGCTAAGCCAGGTGCTGATTTGCATCTCAGATTGCAGATAAATTGGGTCACAGATGTCTGGTATTTCCAATATTGTAATATAAAAGATGAGAGAAGAGAAAATTTTTCCGTCTCAATTTCGAGTTAGAAGAGTTTGTTCTTCACCTGAGTACGAATTCTAAATCTTTTTGTCCTCTCCCCCGATTAATCACAAAATCCAAGGTTTGTTTGAACGGGAAACCAAATCTAACGTCCCTCAAGAGTGACAAATCGTTTCATCGTCCTCGTGGAAAACCTTCAGGTTGTTACCCGTTGAACAAACGGAAAGGAGTCCGCTTGTTTGCTTTTTATTTTCATCCCCGCTCATCCAGATCGATTGGTTTTAGCCAAAGTAGGAAATCGAAAATCTCGGCGTATTTGCTCTGGGAAATCGTGGGAGTATAATGAATTGACCCAATTTCTGATAAGGGATGTGAAACAGAAGAAAAACCTCTACAGTGTTCGTATCTTAAATTAGACAATCAGAGCCACTTTCCTGCCTCACAAACCTCATACTTTCTTTAATGATAATCATTTTATTATTTTTTTTTTCTCCAGGTGTATTTTTCACTTACGTTGGCCATAATGAGCATATTCGTGAACGAAGAATGGGGCATCGTGATTGGCGAGAGAGATTCTCCAACGACGCCCAGCTTCCTGGAAGAGAACGTCGTTTCCACAGGTGAGCCATTAAGCTACATTATTATTTTCATTTCCGTCAATTATACCGATTTTTTAAAAAATTATTGTCAATTATTACGTAGTAGATGGCTCACCCCTTAGATGTGTGCATCAATCCTCTCCTTTCTATGAAAGAAGACAATTTTCTATGAATCTGAAATTTTGGTCAGAGACCCATCTCTGGCTCAAATTTGGGCGGGGTAGGGGTCAAAATGTGTACTTTGAAAAATGGATTTTCGGCAATATAGGCGTGTGGGGTATCATTTTTGACTAAATTTTGGATGCTGAATCCAGCGAGACGGGTTCCGGATCGGTTGGCACCCATCGGAAGAGGTTATGGGCCAAAATGGGTATCTATCTACCCATTTCCAATGTGTGTTTTCGAGGTTTCTGGTACCTAGGCGTGTGGGGTATCATTTTCCACTAAATTTTGCACCCTGAATCGATTGGAATGGGTCCGGGGCCCGCCACACCCACCATTTCCTCCATCTTGAAGAAATGAGTCTCCATGCTCCTGATCCAAGGAATAACCAACCCCCGTGAAGAATTTGCGTTTTCGTGTGGGAACCCGTCAAATTGAGGTTTTGCGATTTAAATGGAGTCTTTATAAATCTATTTGGAGATTTCACAGCGCAACATGCTAGTTTTACGCGCCTATTTAGAGGCGTTACTTACTTTGAGGATGTAATTATCAAGCTATAAGTTTTATGCGTCTAATTAGAAGATGAATACATCAATTTGGAGGTTTTTACGTCAATTTGAGGCTTTGAGCGAAGGTTTTATTTGTCAATTCGAGGTTTGGCTCGTTATTTATGAAGATTTACGTGTTCAGTAGGAGGTCAATTTGGCCAATTGGCTAGTTACTAGTGAAATAAGATCTTTGTCTGTGTAGATGAAGTTTTATCCAGCCAGTTAGGTTATTGTTTTCAACGATTTACCCATTCCATGTGGGGTTGGTAATATTACCATTTGGCGAATCTCAGCCATAGGTTCGGATTCTGAGGTCGCAGAATGCGATAGGTTCCAAGGGAGGGTCTCGTGAGGTAGAATCGTGTACAGTATGATTACAATGTTATACTAGTGAAAACCGTTTACGGATCGGATACTGCCTGAAATTCAATCAAGACTTGAGCGTCCAAATAGTTGGATTTTCTAGATCACAAAAATTAATTAACAAATTAAAAATTACCTACTCTTTGTACAACTCACTCTGTACCAACAGGAATGTATTATGTAATTTGTATTGAGTAGCCGGGACAAACAATACTGACGTAAATCCAACCTCATTGAAATCTGCATCTTAGATAATGGTTTTAGCGTTGAAGTGACGATAAGAGATTACAGGATTTTATTTATATCTGATTAATCGATTTTTGGAATGAAATTTATGATATTTCTGTAGTTCATTGCCGGCGTTGGTTCCACCATGGTTCTGTGGGTGCTGTTCTCGTTTATGGTTTTACTTTGTGAGGGATTGAAAGTTTCTGTAGACTCTCAAGTCGACCGCATACTTGAAGTTTTCAACGAGGAGAAAAAAGGACGAATTATGCCTTTACTGCCATTTGTACAACATTTGGATCCGGTGATTCTTCCGGGCGTACAAACTTCCTGCCTGTTGGGACATGCAATTTCTCCTTTCATGAATCGGTATGTATGGTAAGTTTTCAATGCCACCAATGCCAGGCCGTCGAGGTTTTGAATGTTTTAGGATCATGTGCTCGCTTTAATAACACAAAATGTGATTGAATTGGTGTCAGCTTTGGACATAATATTACCTCGCCGGTCAAAACCATAATTATGTCGACGACCCCTTGAATACACTGTAGTGTCTTAAATGTGAGAAGGGTTTAGTGAGCGACCCTGCTGAATTTGAATTTTCATGACTAGTAATGAGATAGGGACTGCAGTTGATTTTGAGAGTTTGCTAAGGCCGAGTCTAAAGAAGGACTCGGGTTGAGGACAGTAAGGGTTGGTGTAGTGGTTCGACTATAAGTGGGATGAGCTTCAGTGTCACCAACGTTGATGCGCCTGCTGAGAGTTGATGTAAATATGGCGAATTCTTGCCACTCCCGAGTTGGCGTTCAAAACTGTGGTACATTGACGTAGAATTACTGTGGGCTTGAAGTTGGTAGCCCTGAACGCCACAGTAAGTCTCTATGCGCTTAAGACCATCGTTGTAGGGGTGTCATTTTTCACAAAATCTTGGACACTGAATCGATTAAAATGAGTTTCCATGCTCCTGGTCCAAGGAATAACCACTTGTGGAAGAATTGGCTGCGTTTTCTTGTTGGCAACACTGTGATGGAGGCTGTGGTGACAACTTCACAATAAAAATGGGAAAAAAACCCAAAAAAATTTCAAATTTATTTTGAACAAAATTTCTTATAAGTTGAAAAATGTGCATTCTATTGAATTTATTACTATCTACAAAAATAAAGTAGACAAAATTTATTTAGAACTGCATTGGTCACTTTCAATTTTGAATGCAGGGCACTGCCACTAGAGCGCGCTAAAAAAAACCAACTTTTTGGCACTGGGCAAAAGTGTCCTGGTAAACATAGCACAGTTTTGCCACTACCAAAGTTAACGTTCAAAAATGTAGTAGATTGAGGTAGGATTGCTGTGGGCTGGAAGTTGGTAGCCCTGAACAGAGAGCCATGTGAGAGAATTTGCAGTGTTTTTCTAGTCTTTGATGTACCTGTGCCACTATTCCCGCTTAGGATGAATAGGCAATGTAATTTTTGTATTTTTTGCAAGCAAATTTGTAAGCAAGAAATATCACAATACGATCGATCTTGGAATACGATGATGGAATACATTTATTCGGCATCTATAAATACGAGAGTAAACATAATACCATCGTAATGCGTAGTATCTTAACTTTATCTTTCAACTGTGAATGCGCATTTATCTGTCAGATGTTTTCCGTATTGTCGTAACTGTACGATACGTTCATTCAGTTGTGAAATGACAAAGGAGAGCTTTTATGGACCTCTTGAATATATTCCACACGAGCGGAGACAATAAAAGGAGCCTAGTTGATTGTGGACCTGTTGCTCCGACGTAACGGAATCCCTCTTGCGTAGCCACCATTTGATATTGGCAATAGAACAAGAAAAAAAAAAAAAAAAATGGGTCGCTGGGTATTGACATGGGTTTTTCTGACATTTCCCCCTCATCTCGAGCGCAGTATCGATGTCAACGTCGATGCTCATATGATCAACATAATCAAAGAGATGAAAGCTTCTGTCGATGTTCGAACCAATGGGAGGCTGACTTTCATTTCTATACACGTTGGCGTGAATGGGTCCGTGCTACCGAGGAAAATGGATTTCGTGTGTTCCGAGGGATATAGCAGAGCTCAATACGTCCAAAAGTACATATTAGTAATAGTATTAGGAAGACAATAGTGAATACAAACCAATATCAGAGTTACAACGCATGCTGAATTCTATTTCAAGAGAACCTGATGAAGATAATCATGTGCCCCGAATGCTCGACAAAGTAACCAAAGTTACTTGTTAGACATCAATCCCAACTTTTCAGAGTTAAATGAGTCCACCGGAGGACCAATAATAATGGACATGTGCTCGTAAGTGTATTCCTTTGGATTATTTATTTGGGCTTAGGAAATGTTGCAGAAAACGAAGGTAGGATGCAATAAATAAATCACAGGGGTTATTCTTCGGATTAGGCGTATGGAGACTCATTTCAAACGATTCAGTGTTCAAAGTTAAGTAGAAAATGATACCCCACACGCCTAGGTGCCAGAAATCTCAAAAATCCACATTCAAAATGGGTGAATTGATACCCATTTTGACCCATGACCTTTTCGGGTTGACGTCAGTCATCCTGGGACGCATCTCATTAGATTCAGTGTCCAAAATTCAGTCGAAAATGACACCCCACACGCCTTCATTGCCGAAAATCTCGAAAATCATTTTTCGAAAAACACATTTGGGCCCCTACCCTGCCGCGATTGTGTCCGATTGGGCTGAAATGTTTCGAGGACCACCTAAAGCCAGAGACGGGTCTGACCAAAATTTCAGATTTTTAGAAATTTTTCTACCACCAAAATCGGCGTGGACGGTGTACGGTGGACAGACATTTGCTAATTTTGATCTATACACCTTGAAACGTCCAGAAAAAAGTTTTGGGCCGAATCGGAGAGATTGACTTTTTAAATGAACAATAAATAACCAACCAAAACGGGTATTTATAACATGGGATTTCGATATTTTCGAATGGCTGTCTAGGAATGGGGATTATATCTCATCAATTTGTGGACTCATAATCGATTAATACGAATTATGGAACGAATGTTGCACGTCAGAGGACGTTACATTAGAAGCAATGTTAAAAGAATGAAATAATATATACGAGTATAATTCATTCAAAAGAATGAAATGAATTTGCCATTGAAGCAGAACTCAATAAGTATGACTCCACATCAGACAAACTGAGTCATTCTAAAAGTGTGGGGTTACTAAAATCTATTTATGCGAGAAACTCCCATTATCAGTCGCGATCAAACTACTCCCATTTTGAATGTATTAATATTATAAACCGTTGCTGATACAATTTGCGTGAATATATTTTAAAGTTGAAGCGCTGCAAATTCTTTCACAGGGCTCGGACCAAGAGCATGGAGATTAATTTCAATCGATTCAGCGTCCATAATCACTTCCAATGGGTACCCATTTTGACCCATTATCTCTTCCGGTGGGCACCAATTGTTCTGGGACCCATTTCATTGGATTCATCGTCCAAAATTTTGTGGAAAATGATGCTCCACACGCCTAGATCACCGAAAATCTCTGAATCTATTATTCAGAAAACATATTTTGGTTGATTAGGAATAACCACATTCAAGGAATATCCAACCAAAAGTGTTTCTTCTAGGTGGATACGCGGAGCAGGACATTCAAAAAGTTTGTCTCGCAAGTTCTTGAAAATCCATTTCATCTTGATTTTACTTGTTTTCTAAACAATAGGGTTGCAATTTACGAGTCACAAGCCATTAACAAGAGTATCGATCAACTGATCGAAACCAATATCTTTTCCAGATATGGGAATCACTCATGTGAAGTGCCCAAGGAGTGCCGGTGTTAACAGTGCCACTCACTGCCTCAGTCGAGGACGCATCACTTCCGACAATGTTACGGATTTCGACCGTGTTGAGTCCACCATATAGTATATTAGCCGCGTTCATTTGTCACGTGACGTGTTCGCAAGTCAACGTTGACCCTCAAGTGTCAGATATGTTTCACCACATAAGAGACTTACGTGTTCAATTGCCCAACGGATTTCCTCTCGCACCAATTAAGAAGTTATTTCCTCTGAATGTTCAGCTCAGTTGTCCTGAAGGTCGGGGCATGCCATTACTTGAAAAGTGAGTTCAAATTCCCCTGAAGAAACGCTGCGAATTATTACACAGGGGTTGGTTATTCCTTGGACAAGGCGCATGGAGGCTCATATCATCAACATGGGTAAAATGGGGGAAGCAGTGGGTGTGGGGGTCCCGGACCCATTTCATTGGATTCAGGGTCCAAAATTTAGTGGAAAATGATACCCCACACGCCTAGGTACCGGGAATCTCGAAAACACACATTCGAAATGGATAAAATAGGTACCCATTTTGACCCATAACCTTATCCAGAGGGCGCCAATTGTTCCAGGACCCATTTCATTGGATTCAGGGTCCAGAATTTAGTGGAAAATGATACCCCGCACTCCTAGGTACCAGAAATCATGAAAACATAATACAAAATGGGTAGATAGATACCTACCCATTTTGACCCATAACTTCTTCTAGTGGGTGCCAATCGTTCAGGACCCATTTTATTGGATTCAATGTCCAAAATTTAGTGGAAAATTATACCCCACCCGCCTTGATCTCCAAAAATCTCGAAAGTCCATTTTTCGAAATACACATTTTGACTCCTACCCCGCCCAAATTTGGTCCGAACGGGCTGAAAAGTTTCAAGACCAACTAGGGCCGGAAATGGGTATCTGACCAAAATTTCAGATTTTTAGAAAATTTTCTACTACCAAAAACGGCGAGGTTGGTGGGCAATTATTCAAGGAATAACCTACCAAAACTTCGATTTCAATTGTTTTGAAGTTTTCAAAATGTTCGGAATTTATTTCTTTCGAAATCAGTGTCACCGGTGACGTTCACTAGTTGTTTATACATGAAGTAGAACAAAGGGAGGCACACAATCATAATTCAGGTTCGTTTCAGAAACGGGTTTCGCTTGGGACATCCCAAAATTTGCTGCTCCTCAAATCGATTTTCCGTCAGTGGAACTGTGAATACCCATTGGTACCAAACCCCTCATTAACTCGATCCCTTTGAAGCTGGTTACTGGCCGATTGATACGCACAGCTCACCCTCCAGCTCACCAATAAGCGTTTATTGGATACCTTGCCTACCCGATGAGCCCTCACTGAGCTGAGAAGGACCCGGTAAATGTTTCCCCCTGCGGCTACAATCCCTCAGTGAAATTACACGGTATATTTCCCCAAATCGCCAAACTCTTCTCCAAATAGAATTTGAACTGTTTCGAATTGATTAATTTGTTCTCTTAAGCATCGTGCTGCACAAACGCCTGAGGATGTGTCAATTAATCAACCAGATTCCCCTTAGCCCAGGCATTCTATTTTGAGGAAAATCTCTTATGAGCGTAATCAATTAGACTACAGAACCAGGTCTCATAGAATATCAAATGCTTGTTTAAACGAGTGCCATTTAAGCCTGAATACCGTGCCTCAAACAAAAACCACATTTATCGACACAAATTGTAAGCCTGATTAGGAAAATTTCTCCTCTTAAGGGTTTCCAGAGTAGAAAATCTCACAAAACCTTCCATTAATAAATCGCATTCTTTCTCCTTGTTACTGCAAAATGTCTCAAAAAGTGCCTGTGGGTTGATTTAATCGATGATCATTGAATTCCACGCCGAAATCAATTTTCATTTTGAAGGGGTTCGAATCAGGTGAATATCCGTCCTCTTGAAATCATCATCATATCATTAATTTGTTTAATTAAATAATTCTATGCTGCTAATCCGCCGTTTCCCATAGTCCCGGGCGGAGAATGTAGATTGAGCCTATACTTAATTAATTAAGGTCAGTTATAAATTTTGAAACCAAATAGTTGATAAAATGCTGCGAATTCTTTCACAGGGGTTGGTTATTCCTCAGACCAGCAGCATAAAGAATCAATTTAATCGATTCAGCCACCAAAATTCAGTGGAAAATAATACCCCACGCGCCTAGATCGACAAAAATCTCAAAAATTGATCAATTTTTTTTGAAAATCTATTCTTACCCCTATAGTAGTACATACGATTGGATTGTGAATAATGGGGAACAGAGTCTGAGTCAGGAAATAGTTTCTATCAGTCTAGCTTATTCATTGGTTAGTCTCTGATTTGTCAGCCATTTTCCAGTGGATTTGATAGAATTTTGCTTCTTTCTTCGGCAATATTGCAGTGTGTGAATTGGCTACCAACAATTATTCCGACATGATCGATATTTTTTATGTGAGACCCAAGTTTAGCCTACTGATTTAGAGCAGCTGATGCAGCAGGAATGGAGTCTTTTAGAGGACATGACCAGACAGATCAAGTGGACACAATTTTCGGAGCCAATCAATATTGTGATCATTAGAGGAAGGGTCGCTAATACTCATCTGTTTAGAGAAAGGGGCGCCCACTCCGTGTTCACATCACCTAATAGCACTAACCTGGAAGTGTTTGTCACTTGTGAGTTTTGGTAGGCGAGTTTATCAGAGAATAGTTGATGTTGAAAGGGTTTGAGGGAGTAGTGGAAAATTTTTTAGTTCTGTACATCAGTAACGAGCTGGAAGGTACCTGATTACACTTTCCTCTGACGTCATAGACTCAGTAAACGCCGACACAAAAAAAGAACGGTGCAAATTATTTCACAGGGGTTAGCTCATTCCAATCGATTCAGCGTCCAAAATTTATTGGGAAATGATACCTCTCTCGCCAAGGTACCAGAAATCTCGAAAATCCACTTTCGAAATACGCAGATCGATACCCATTAGGGAATTAAGGAATAACCAACCAAAACGAGAGTTTAGAAATGATGGTTACCCCTTTTCCCTCCATATTTCACTGCAATATTTGATCGTAGTATTTTTGTTAGAATGATGGGCCAAGAAATGTTACCGCCAAATTATCGGTGTTTCTTCACTGAATTTCATACACATGAAACGAACCACTTCTTATTTACCTATTGATCCATGAATATGGATAATACTGGATTTGATAATTGAACAACACTTCATCACTTGATGCATTATAATCTTGGTTCTCAACAAGCTCACAACCACAACAGGAAGACGCCAAGCGTCAGAAGAGAGAGAACAAGATGGCCTCGCAGTGTTGACAACTGTGAGGTGAACTTCATTATTTTTATATGACATTATAAATTAGTATTGCTTGTTGTTTATGTGAGAGTAATATTTCTTCTATATTTTCTTGAGGTTTTTCTTCTATCAAGACAGGTAGATCTCAACGATGTAAGGATTTGACTGGTTCAGTAGTTGATCCTCCTCCCGCTAGGTGGGTAGTTGGTGCAGGGAGCAATTGAGCTGTCCCGAGTGGTCAAATATTTAACGGTTACGCTATTGAACATTAAAATAAGTTAGCTTTACTCGCATTATGGTATGGACGTGGTATGCCTTCCTCCAATGAAACAATTGGAACACGTTCTGACCTTTACGCTATTGGATCCTCTGTTTAGGAGGCTTCTCAGTCGACTGGACCTGCCAGTGGTCACCCATCCAAATAGTAACCCCGCCTGCAGTTTAACATCTGAGATTGACGCGTTTGGGTTTGTTCAAAAACCCATATCACCCCAATAACGAACCCCTAGAAACCGTCAGATGCTCTCTCACTACCCATCGATGGACAGGAGTGTATCAAATTGGTCCTCTCTAATCGGTCCATCGCATTACCGAGGGTTGTTTCTGGGCTCATACCATGACCAGGTCTCTTTGGGTTCCCCAGTTTTGATTACCTACAGCGTGGAAAGTGTACTTTCCCATGGATTCCCCTACAGCCCTGTTTAGTATTTCGTATCTACCCCCAGCACGCCACTTCTCTTGAACGTGCGTTGCCTTGGTCCCCTTCGTTAATTCTCATCGAGATGACACGCGGTTCTACGACACTCCAAACTGGAATATCATCCACAAAATTCCATCACTCCGTTCACGTTAAATACAGATCATTATAGTCAGAGCGAACTTTGTTCATGAGACAATTTTCGTCTAGCTCTACAACAACGGAGCCACACTATTTATGCGATAGAGAGAAATGAAGCTCTGGATTTTCGTTCGGGAATATCCGGCAGCAGAGCGGATAAATTGAAACCTTCCGCCAGGACGTTGGCAACGCCGTGTTTCACCCACCTATATTGTTTGCTACACAATAGCCCCCTAATAAAGGTAGTGGTGAAAGTCTAGTCTGACGCGACACGCGAATGTGAATACAAACTTGGCTGGTGATGTTGTGAATGCTGAGAATATGAAAAGGAAATTTAATTGCACGCGGCTGAGCTTATGAAACCTTACAGAAAACCTTCTTTCAAAAACAGCCCTTGGTCTTAGCAAAGGTAGCAATGTAAGCATACAACCAGTGGTGGATACACTTGGTAAAAATTCATTGAAATTTGGCTTTGAATGGTTTCTTGAAGTGGTACATGTTCAGGGCGTGTCAAGAAGTCATGTGAAAACCCATTGGACAGGAAAGTTACTTTAATGTCTTTCGTCATATTATTTGCTCAACAAAATCAAAAAATAAAATAAAAATTATTAGAGAGAAATTAGATTATTGACCATCCCTCTGAATATATGGTACTGTGTAGAAGGGTAGTACTTTTATAGGTTCATGGGAGAAGTAATGGGCATGCGTATGCAGTGAGCTGCAATAAAGAAGGATTTAAGGAACCCACCTTGTGCCAACAGCTTCATAACGGTGAGGAACCAGTATTGGTAACCAGTGAGAAGGTTACCGCAGTGTTGACGCTCCATTAGGGTCTGAGCGGTCACTATGAGAACTAATATCGACTACATACTTTGCCCTGTCTTGGATATACACCTGATGAGGCTTTTTGATGGAGCGTTCAAGCAATGCATCAACGAGCTGATATTGACGTCCAGTAGGGGCTTGGTAAAAAAGCAAGAGTTAGGAAAAGATGTTAAGGAAGTAATCAATAACATGATTGCAAAACTCTTCTACATTTTTAGTGCCAGTCTGAGAGGTATAGCTGCTCATCTCACCTACCTAACCTGACTATGCTAATAGGACCACAGAAAACTCAATGTTTCGTTGATGAACACGGCGGAAAGTCATAATTCGAGCAAACCCATTGTTTAATTTTCAGACGGTCGGGGAACACTCTGGACATTATCAGCCCGAATCAAACGGTCTTGAACATGAAAGTTCGATGTGGCGAGGCTCAATTCATCTACCCCAATTGTACAGTTGAATCAACGTCCGACTTATTCACGGGCTTCGCTCTTCCGTTGGAGGGCGTTCTGACAAGCAGCGATTTCGACATCACCGTCAATCTCGTCCATGGCCCCCTTTGCAACGCCACTTTGGCCAAAGTCGAAATGGTCGATATGAGCAATATGTCTTTCAAATTTCTCGAAAATAAATTACCTAAATTCATCGCTGACATGGTTTCGAAATTTTTAGCTAAATACAATAAAAATTTACTGGACGAGTGCGTCGTCAGAGCAGTAGAAGAGAGTATAGATCAATTAAAGGGAAAAATTGACTTGTGCCAAATATTCCATCCTGATCTCCGCGTTAATGATGAACTGTGACATTTCGCTGTTGGCGTCACTAATTATTCGCTAATTTTTCCATTGACTGAATAATAAATCATCGAATTATTGTAAATTGTATTAAAACTCTATTCATGTATTGCGTTGTTCTGACTATTTCCGTCCATATAAGTATGTTATTGATCATCAACCAGGCTGACCAACTGAGGCAGACTTTGATCTTGTAGTCCAATCATATTTATTGAGTTTTTGATCTACCCACGCGGGTTATCTGGGAGTTGATTAAAAAACGCTGCAAATTCTTTCACAGGCGTTGGTAATTTCTCGGACCAAGAGCATGGAGACTCATTCTAAACGATTCAGCTTCCAAAATTTAGTGGAAAATGATACCACACATGTCTAGGTACCAGAAATCTGGAAAACCCATTTTTGAAGCAGGTAGATAGATACATATTTTGACCTATAAGCTCTTCCGGTGGGCTCCAACCGTTCCGGGATCCGTCTTTTCGAATTCAGCGTTCAAAATTTAGGGGAAAATGATACCCCACACGCCTAGATTGCCGAAAATGTCGAAAATCCATTTTTTTAATATGGGGGAGGGGGAGCATAGGAGTGAGGGATGAACTTGTAGTAGGTGTGGGGAAGTTTTGGAAGGAGCTCAGATTAGGCAGCACTGGAGGGGATAGGCAAGAAGCTAGGCTGGAGGGGGTATGGGGTTGGGGTGGAACATTGGCTGGGTGGCTGGGTGGAGGCCTTTTACAGGGCCTTAGTGTTTAGTAAAATAGGGTAACCATCCCTAACACGCAAATGTTCCAATTACTCCAATATAGCTGCACATCCTGAAATATTAACCCCTCACATTTAAATGATGTACGTGTATCTTTGTCAAGGTCTGGAAAGTAGGTGAATACCTAAATGAACTCTTTTCCTCGAAATATTGGTCACATTTAAGTATTATAAAACTGGAAACAACCGGTTCTAGCATCAGGGAATCATCTAATGAGGTGGTATACTTACTAATTGCCTGCCAGTGAGTTTGATATCTTTGTCCAGTTCACTGCTACATGACTGTAACCAGTAACTAACATTCCGCATGTGGAGAACGTATCGCTGATTTCACCCCAATGAATTTAGCACGGGACCTCAAGAGACTCTATCCCTGAAAATCTGATCGGAGACCGTTCAAAATACTCGGAATTTAAACCGTAATGAGAAAATCTCGATCGAGTATTCTCTAAGCGTACCGATGAACTCGATGAAACTGATAGGGGAGCTCGAACCCGCACGATCCCTAAAACTTTGATAGCAATCGGATAATATCGCTTAGAACACAAAACCAAATTTGTTCAAGAAGCTCTAAAACTCTAATCTCGAGTGAAAATCTCTTATCATTTTGATATTGCTAAACAAAGGCTCCGCCGCAACGCAGTCTGAAAATGATACGACTTAGTACAGGAAGATATTGGGGAATTCAGTCTGTCTTCAAGAGGACCTGTCTAACCTTTTTAACCGACCTGTTTAACCTTGCTGTGTCAGTCAGGTCCAGGTGGCACGTTGCTTTACAAATCCAGCCAATTATGCAGATATGCAGACGACATAGGTATTCCATCGTGGAGCCTTGTCCGCTCGGAAGAGCTGCTCGGGCGGATTCAAATAAGATTGGCGCGAATGGATGCGTCACTGAATTTGAGTACCTAGTCTTCTCGATAGTGAGAATAAGGTCAGTGACAAGATCCAGAAGCGAATAGTTGCGGAAGGAAGGGCTGATTGCGCGGCTGTTAGTTTTCAGGTCCAGGTTACTGTCCAGGGTGAGGAAGCTGAAGCTGTACAGGACGTTGGTACGGTCACGTATGGTAGTGAAGCATGGACTATGACTGACAATGTCGAAAGAGCACGACCGGCTGATAGGACGAGGGAACATCGTGAGATTCCTGAAGGCCAAAAGACTTCGATGGATAGGACATGTGCAGAGAAAACCCCCTTCCCCCTCCAGGAATCCAAAGAAGGTGATGGATCACCAGATGGTTGGCCAGGATGGACGAGCAAGAACAAGATGGCTGTAGGACGTCACTGTGGACGAAGAGACTGACAAACTAGAGAGAATCCATGGAGGAACGAGTGCGCTGGAGGGCGCTTGATTGGGAGGTAATGGCCCGTACGTTGGTAATGTCACGTATGGTAGTGAAGCATGGACTATGTCTGACAATGACGAAAGAGCACGACCGGCTGATAGGACGAGAGAATATCAAGAGATTCCTGAAGGCCAAAAGACTTCGATGGAAGAGACATGTGCAGAGAAAACCCCCGTCCCCCCTCCAGGATTCCAAAGAAGGTGATGGATCACCGGATGGTTGGCCAGCGGAGAAAGGGCGAGCAAAAACAGGATGGCTGTAGGACATCATCGAGGACGATAAGACTGACAAACTGGAGAGAAGCCATGGAGGACCGAGTGCGCTGGAGGGCACTTGTTCGCCCACACTGGGCTGTAGCACCGAAAAGATGGAATCAGTGACTGCTTGGACTTGGGACTCTTGTTCATCAGATTTATTTATTGCTTCTAAAGACAGAAACCCTCAAAAAGGAGACAAATGGCATGAAAAGAAGTCAATGTCATCCAGCAGGTGGTTGTCGTTCCGATAATCTAGTCGTAAGTAAGCGCATCAAGACCTCAATTTATTCAATGCCGGGAAACTGAAAGCAGTGAGGAAAGTTGAAACTTGGAGAACGATTTTTTAGAAATATTTGACATTTTAAGCACGCCAAGAGTCAAACGTTCACCCAGATATTATTATGGTGGCTTATAGTAGGCATTTTACCAATAGAATGCATCGTTCCTAGGAATTTGAACTGAAGAAGATCAAAATGGTGGAAATTATCGATGTAACAGGGTATCTGGACGGGCAGACTTAAAACCAAATTTGCTCTGTAGATCTCAAAACGATAAATTTATTGTCGGAAATTTGGGTTTCGGAGCTGCTTTTTTCGGTGATCTAGAGGAGTGTGGGTTGTCATTTTCGGCTGAATTTTGGACGGTGAATCCAATGAGATGGGTCCCAACTCGATTCCACCCGCAGGAGGGGGTTTGGGTCTTGATACCTACCTATTTTGAAAATGAGTTATCGAGATTTTCGGGTACTTAGGCGTGTGGGGTATCATTTTCAACGAAATGTTGGACCCTAAATTGATTGGAATCAGTCCAGGAGACTCCACACTCACTTTTGACTCCATTTTCCCCGATGTATTCGACGATTTAGGCGTGTGGGGTATCGTTTTCCACCAATTTTGGGATGCTGAATCGATTGGAATGAGTCTCCATGCTCTGAATAGATGAGCAAACTGACGATGAGCCGAATTTGGGGACAACTTTTTGCACGACTCTGGGATGACGCAACAAATGGCAGATTTCACGAGTCAGTCAAAAAGTGGTTTAACGCATCAATCTTAACGTAAAATAAAAATCTGATGAGTATAATAGAAAATTTACGGCTTTACAGCTCCTCAGAAGTTTCTCTGTTAAGTTGATTTTGTTCTCCAATCGAATTTGAGCTCATTTGAACGTTCCCTCTCTCGTGGCCTGGAACATCAGACGTCTCCAAAGTAGCCTGACTATTCATTTCACCAGACTCCCCTTTATCGTCTTCATCGTCGAATCGTATCGGTGTCATGCGTCCCATCGCTGGAAATATAACGCAAGGATTGTACGTCGCCGTCAACTGGTTAACAGCGTAATGCATCGACTGCGAGACCGTCTTGAGGATCTCTTCTTCGGATTTTCGAGTGATTCTGTCCATGAACCAGTCTTCCAAACTGCCTGGAAGCCATTTGAAGATGTTCAGGGACATTTTGTCGTACGAGAGAAGGTCGGCTTTGTCGACGACGACGTGGCATTTGGGATTGTAGTAAATTTGTCCGCTCACGTGGTAGTTAGAATTGATGAGTTTCCCTCTTAGCCTGGACACGAATTTATCTGATAAATGTAATTTATTGTGAATCATGAAGAAAGTACAAAGTGTCAAAAGCGTTTACCAGATTGGCCAAGGGACTACAACGGTCATCCAGCAAAGATTGTACTTGAACGTCATCTCCTCAACGTTGAACATGATGTTGATCCTCGACTCATTCATACTGACTGCTTCCATGTAAATTTGATCTGGCCGAATTCTGCAATTTACAAAATGACTTGTTGTTCGCCTAATCACGAGATGCTTAAGGGATTCCATTTGATATAACATGATAGGAGGAGAGACAAGAAATTGTGTTATTGCACATGAAATAATTTTGATTGAAACACGATTGTAAAACTCAAAAGTAATATTGTTATCAATTGTTGGTTGGTTATTCCTTGAATTCAATCTATGTTTTCATGCAAAAAGTCAATCTCTCCAATTTGGCCCAAAAAATTGTTCTGAGTGTTTCAAAGTGTCTAGTTTAAAATTTTTTTAAAAATCCGAAAAAAATCTAAAATTTGAAACAGAGATCTGTTTCCGGCTGTAGTTGGTCCTCAAAACTTTTCAGCCCGATCGGATCGAATTTGGGCGGGGTTGAGGTCAAAATGCGTATTTCAAAAGATGGACTTTTGAGATTTCTGGCGATCCTAGGCGTGTGGGGTATCATTTTCCTCTAAATTTTGGACGCAGAATCGATTGAAATGGGTCCGGGACCCACCACACCCACTGTTTTCCCATTTTCCCCAATTGAAGAAATGAGTCCCCATGCCGCTTCGAGGAATAACCAACCCCTGTGAAGGAATTTGCAGTGTTTTTGTCTATGTTTACCCGCATAGCTCGTGTAAGTCATACCATACCGTAATTCCTACACGGACTCACCTACTCATACCTTCGAGATACAAATGACCGTCCCCGCATTTGACGTTAACTGCAACAGGAACGAAGTAGTCGAAGTTTGACGGGGACAAATTTACTTCCAGCCCACTGATTCTGAACCCTTTTGTCGATTCGTGGACTATTTCAATTAATTGGTCGACTTGATCGGAAATGTTATATTTGATCGAAGATGCTCGACAAATGCTGTCAAACGTCACGAGTAGCGGAAGAAGGAAGGCAGCCATGGAGGAGTGGAATCTTTTCATCTGTGAAAATCGTGTTAAAACATATATGAAGTAGGTAGAAAGTAAACTCGGTCTGCTCTTTTGGGCAAAATCACTGCTAAGTTCCATTCATCGCCTAAAAATAAATTTTGACTCAACTAAGTACAACAGTAAGGCTGCCGCCATTGAGAAAACCCACTATGGAATTTACCTTCAGCACATTCATATTCTTAGGGGGTATCATTGAATTCACATCAATCTGATGTTGGCTACCACAGTAGCTATATTGATATATGTTAAGCCCCTACGTCTCTAGGTAGAATAGCCTACAGTAGGACAGTAGTCAGAGCTACAACCTACTTATAGCTAAAAGTTGTCCTCCACTAGTTCCCTTTCCTGGCACTTGAAGCGTGAGCGTCGTCAAGAGAAGCTACTGTCAGATTCTGAATTTGAATGTATGAGTTCAGATTTGTTGGCAACACTGACTGCTACCTATCTGGCTGTTACCAGTTTCCGACTCTAGTTGGTCTTGGAAACTTTTCAGCCCAATTGGATCAAATTTGGAAGGAGGGGGATGGCAGAGGTCAAAAAGTGTTTTTCAAAAAATAGATTTTTGATATTTCTGGTACCTAAGCGTGTGGGGTATCATTTTCCACTAAATTTTGGGTGCTGAATCCAATAACACGGGTCCCGAAACGACTACTGCCCACTGGAAGAGGTTGTGATTGAAAATGAGTGTGTATCTACCTATTTCAAAAGCCATCAACCATTCACATAATCTGCAGTAAATGAAGGATAAAAGAGCAAAACAGTATCCAGAAAGATCCATTTTTGGGTATATTTACTCAAATCAGAAATGTCCCACTGGAAATATTGGAAGTATCCCAACAATCATACTAATCCAATAAAACAAACGATAGCTTTTCTGGTTTTTCCTGGAGAAAACTTTTTGAATAATGATTTGATTGGACTTGAAGCTTGCGAAAGACAAGCAAAAGGCTTTATAAGCTCTCCTGAAAACATGGAGCGCGCAAATTGAATTTCACAGATGATAAACCTGACGTGGGAAACCTAAATGATAAACTCACTTCTTATCCGTGCGTGAAAATTTTACCGTTCAATGCTGCCCCGACTCGGAAATAAACTGAAAAAGATCGTTGTCAAAGGTAACATCACAGGTTTCTCAAAAGGAAAAGCAGCTGAAATAGTCAACGCGTTCCCGTCGGCGGAAAATCAAAAGAATTAACGATGCGGAAACCAACGCGCGTTCAAATTGGGAATCTTCTCGTGAAATTTGATGAAAGCCTTCGACGCATTTCTATGTAGATTATTAGGAGAAATAACTTTGAAAGACTCGTCAGTATGTGTGTACAATCACGACGCTAATTAACCCTAGAAGGCCACCCTGAAATTCCCACTACTAGACGCCACCCACACGTCGATTTGACGTACATACCCGAAAAATGCCTGCTGAAAGCGCAAGTGGGGAGTATATGACATTATTACGAATGAAATAAGAACAGACTTTATTCATAAATTGAGTGGTGAACATTTTGGCCCAGTTAGTAAACAATATTATAATGACTCGAACGCATTTTACATTACATACCTATAAGACGAGGGTAAATCACAGTAGGTTTACTGCATATTCTTCTCAAAACGACTATGAACCAGTTATACCTCAGTCTCAAAAGTGCTCCTTGAACTGAGCAAATAAAATTTCGAATTCAAATTTAGAAAATCAAAGACACAGAAAGGAACTGACAAAATCGAGAATAATTCAAATTTTGCGAATCTCTTACATATTATCACACATTTTTTTGACTTACTGGCAAAGTCGACACAAATTTTGGAGTAGTGTTCACCACACTCATACTTTTTGCATGCGAAACAGTAAGATTTAGTCATTATTTTCTTTTTGTACGAACAGAATGAACAGTAGTGCCTTTCCCCATCTATATGACGCAGTGCAGCAGTTTGACGTTGTTCTTCCGTTGGTTCAATCAAATTCAAGTACTTGGTGATGGAGATGCGGAGCGTCCTGGGAATTTGCAGTTCAAAATGTTCATCCACACATTGGTCAGCTCATTTGCCAAGGCCACAACATACGTAATCAAACCCACTAAGTGGCTTCCCTTTCTTTTTTTGTTTATGGAAGATGTCTAAATAAATCACGTAGGAATTGTGAATCGCTATGTTGAGCATATTATAAAACAGGCAAAGGGGCCAATGACGAGTTTTTCTGTTGGTGCAAATTTGGTCAAAAGTGTCGACTGATTTCCCAGTTTGTGGGTCGATAGAGTATCGTCATCAGTAAGTCTCTTTCTTCGTTTTCGCTCCATCTTCTGGGGAAATGAAGCAACACCAAATGAACAATGGACAATGTAATTGTATGGCTAAAAACAAATATTTAGCTATGAAATAATCACAGTTTCTAATAAATTTAGCGTCTCAAAAACACATAAACCTATGCACTTGAAGCCACTGATACGTCGTTTCGACGTACATTTATCATACTCTTGTAGCCACTCACACGTTGGTCCGACGTACAGATGACTGGCCCCTACAGCCACCTACACGTCGATTCGACGTACTATGTTTACGAGAGTAAAGAATAGACTTACCTCAGGAAGCAGCGACGGCGCCGTTTTCCACTGACGTGTGTTCGTAACTGAAGGGACGAGGCATTCCTAGGGTCTCAAGTGTCTGCTGCGCACTTAGCGGCCAGGATGAGCAACTGAAAACGAATATACGTCGAAACGACGTGTGGGTGGCCTTCTAGGGTTAATATTCACGAGAGAGGTGGTATGTATGATGGGAAACACAAATAGGAGATGGCGAACGAATCTACATGTTTGATTATATCCTATTTCACCAGTAATACATGCATTTGAAAGCGTACTTTTCACATAAAAATTACTAGCTTTGTCCTATTGAAGGGAAACAGTTTTGTCCTTCCTCTTGTACGAACTTTCCAACCCAACGGTTCGATGCTGTCTACTTAGCTTACGGCTTTTAGAGATACTCTGTTTATTCAGAAGTCTTGTTCCGTCGAAGGATTATTCGGAGAACTTGTACTCGTATTACCTCCCTTCTGGCCAATTTTCTTCTTCTCATCTACATCTTTGTGCTCACAAGTATTACACTTGCGTAATAAACGGAGATACGCTGTTGGATTTGCAGACAGAATTTACACTGTAGTCGAACAAAAAGATAAGCAGGGAAAATATTCAGTAGGTATCCTTTTACATTACCAAGAATTGAACAGTAGAGGAAACATTGGTATTACGTGGGGAAGCCTTTCAACATTAGGACATTACTGCCAAGCCAATTAAAGAGTCTGGAACAAGGAACAGAGTGGACGGTTCTCAGCGCTCTCTTGCGTATCAGCATCGCACTACAATTCTCGGCGGTGTTTTGCCATCCCTTTCTTATCAATGATAAATGTGACAACCGCAGAATTTGTGTTTTGTGTCCTACTTTCTCTTGTTTAGTCGCCTAGCACATTATTTCGTTACCAGTATTCTAGTTTTTTCTAACCCTTCAAGAATTGGCAGAGTAGGTAACCACAAGGGTCGAAATGTGCTTTAAAAAAATGGAAGTATCGTTTTACTTCAACTTTTTTGGACGCTGAATCGATTGGGATGATTTTCCATGCTCCTGGTCCGAGGAAAACCACCCTGCGGAAAATTTTGCAGCTTTCTTGTCTGCGCTTGGAAGACATTCTCGAATTTTTAGAGGGAGCCCAATAGCTACATTTTCTTCAAAAATTCTCTCATACTTAAATTTGGATGTTTTTATCTTTACTCCTACAAGTAATTTTGAAGATATTGCAGCTCCAACCTTCATGTGTTGCTTGACAATCAAAATTGACGGGTCCCAAATCGTCACAGAAATGGCAGAAGCAAAGGAAAGCAAGAAAGTATAAAGGATATAACATAAATAATTGCAACAGTTGAGTAGAAATAGCTCCACAAGTAATTTGGTTAGTAAGTAGCATCAGGAGTTTGGTACGTGAATGGAAAAGGCCCTATCTTAATCCGCCAGGTTTTATTAAAATTGAGGGGGACGCTAGGAGTTGTAGTTTGTTGCAGACACGCGAGAATGCGCTGATAACCGTGAAGTCTGCTCTGTGCTCTAGAATCTTCTAGCCAATGAGGGTATATACAATGAATGTGGTATGGAGATTGGGCAAACCTGAGGAATGTATCGTAGGTGGTTGTCAGCAAGTGGGGAGTGGTAGGAATGTATGATGGGTTGAAATGGTAGGGGTTTGAGGTGGATAGTTGAAGGGAGTAGGTAAAATGTTAGGATTGGACAATAGAAGACAGTGGAGAGGTTGAGGTGGGTCAGTGGGAGGTTTGCGTGGAGGCTTGGGTAGCTGAGTGGGGGTGTTTTTAGTATTTAAGTGTTGCATGGCATGAAAAAACTTGTACTAGTTGGCTTGGCAATGATATATACCAAAAAGGGAAATGGTAACTTTTACCCAATTTGGTATTCTGTTTCACAACTCATCAGCTCTTTACACATTACATAGTAATATGTCCTCTTGTACTGTTGTGGGGGAACAGCGACATCTGTGCAAGAGCTGTAGAACCAGCTGCTGAAAATAACTAAGCAGCGCATTAGAAGGACCTCTTTCAAGTGAGAATGCATTATTGGTGGTCTCCAGGGTTGTTTTAGGCAGCTTTTTTTCTCAATTCCATTGTAGTTTTCAAAATACTGTTGTTGACCCATGAGTAACATATTCCAGTGCGTGACAACCGTCTCAAGGACTCCTCATGTGCAATTCAGCGTCCAAGATAAGACGAAAATTGTGCGATATCCCATCCACCTGGGACCCCAGTTATATGCTTAACAGCAGATAAAGAGACCCAAGGTCTTGGCAGCGCTGTCGTCAATAGATGCAGAGCGCAGGATTATTTGCAGCCTTTTAACTCTTTAAGAAGGGGGGGGGGGGTCAATCCTGCAATCGCTGCAGCACTTGACGTACGTCAGCGGGATGGGCCAAAAACGGCCAACCAGATGTGAGTTTAGAGCGCTGCAAGCCGCCAAACAGAGCCTGCGTCTTGGGTTTAACCCATACCCTAACTCATTGCAGGTGCAACAGCGCCGATGTATGCGCGGTGGTCCTTATCCATTAGTATTGTTCACAATCGTTCACTGAACGAAGTTCGCTCAAAACGCATTGAGCATGAATGATCAGACAAATCGCTTGCATTTGACATTCATGTTTGAAGCTATTTCAAAGAGTCCAACTGCATTAGTTGATTTAATCTGGCTTTTGGTCGACCAACAAGACTTTCGTACAACCCAACGTCCTCACTTCGATAGGACCTTAATCCTACCTAGTGTTCAGCTTCTGGTATGTTCATTAGAAGGAACAATGAGCAGGAAACATGAGGAACCTGGTGTTGATATTCGTGTAGAGTAGCACCCCCCATAGAGCCAAATTGATATTTTTCAGCAAATTCTTCTTTCCACTCGCAGCGAACGAAGGTTTTCGGATTTTAGTCAGAATGCTGAGGTATTAGAGGTGCTCGATGACCGGCCTTCTTTGATCCCACATGCGACCACAGCATTCTGAGTCCAACTAACCATCTCACTGGGTAATAGCGATCGTCGTCAGCGTGTTTTTCATAAAGCCATCAGTCTGGGTCATTCACCTGAATATGAGCCACTCTCCGCTTCAAACCTCATCATCCCCCACTCGTCGCTATTAAACCAAGCAACTTTATCCTTCCGACCCACTTCATTGCTCCCCACCCTCTGACCCAAACCTGGAAGTGTTATCTTTACAACCGTCTTATACCATAGGGTTTTACGGTTATGTTAGGTGTGTGGCCGGTCCTGCCAGATGTTGATTAGTCCACTAATATACTCCACTCTATGAACAGAGGCATGGTCCGGACCTTATAACGGTTTGCCATGAATTCTTGTTCGCTCCCCGCTGCCATCATCCCCGAATCGGCAAGAAACTCCTACAGGCAACTCTCCCTTAATGATTTATTATTCCTAAATGGATTTTGGGCTGATGTTCAAACTATCGATGGTTATATTTAATTCAACATCGACTGTTTTACGCTTCAATGGTAGTGGAAATACCTTGCTTAAAACCCTTAAAGCGCCAAACACAGTTCATTTTCGATCAATATAAGGGTAGATGGTAGCAGACACCCAGGGGAGGGGTTTGAAGCCTAGTGGCTTGTTGTGATTCTCATGAGTGTCCTATTTGTTACCCTACAAACAGCCCCGTCTTTTTATGAGGTTTATTAGGTTGCGGACTAAATTTTTGCAGGCAATAGTTCTCATTGGAGTTTGTGCTCCGAAGAGGTGTACCTGTGGGGTGTGAGTGCTGGTCACTCAAAAATTATGTGAGTTGCAGTTTCGTCTGCTTCTTCACAAAGTCTGCATAGGGTTGTCGATTGAGTCACCCCTATACGGTTCAGATAAAAACGCACAATATAAAGGTACTTGACGAACTAATTGGATTTATAATCTCCACATTTTGGACTTATGGGGCGGGCAAATACTTTGAAAATAAGAACATTTCAGGGGGGACCATTGCCGGATCAGTTATGTTTGGTTTCCGTCAAACATAAATGCTTGTTGTAATTCACAATTTAATGATCATCATAATATTATAACGAAATTAAATAATTACAACTTGTGAGGCACTGTCCGTGCCATTCTGCCGGATAAAAAGAGGTCGTTAGATGTTACAACCAAACACATGTTGGGCATATGGCGTCACGTTCCTGCCGTTACGCTCTGACAAATTGCCACCAATATCTCTCGAGCGGACTGGTCCTTCTAAATGGGCTCTTATGAAAGTCTCGGTGTAGGATTCGCGATTCGGACCCCACCCAGCCACGAATTTAGCGTAAGGAACTTGTGGTGACTTATTACAACTGCGTTCTACCACCGTATGAATCTTTCGGGCTTCGCGTGGAGGGGTTGGCAAATATGGGCTTGAAAGATCAACTTTGAAAGCGTGTTTCCGTTAGGAAGGGATTATAATCCTGGCTCCTTCTCTCGGGGCAGTACGTTCAATACCTCTTTGCAAGGTGTGATGCATTAAAATATAAATTGGATCTGAAGAATTCATTATAAGTGTTCGCCAAACCAGCATGCTGACGAAGCAAGGCGCATCGGGTTACGTATGAACATAGCTTTTGGTTGGTTATTCCTCCGATTTGGCCAAATGTTTTTACTGGGCGTTTCAAGGTGTCTAGATAAAAAACGCTGCGATTTCTTCCACATCTTCTTCATCTTCTTTGGGGGCGCTACGATTCACGAGGGATCAGGGCCTCCTGGAGCGATGTCCGCCAGTTATATATGTTCCTTGCTGCCGCTTTCCAGTTCCAAATTCCCAGAATGGAACGCGCATCTCCTCCAACAGCCACACCATCCAACCACCGCAGTTTCGGTCGACCTAATCTTCTTCTTTTGTGAATAGTTTCGTCCACAATCGTACGAGGGATCTCTTCTGAGCTCATTCTGACAACTTGCCCGGCCGAACGGACTCTTCCAACTTTCGTGACTCTGACGACATCACAATGACCGTACATGCTCATGAACTCGGCATTTGTTCTTTGTCTTCAGACGAGCTCCTCAGGGTCAAGCACTGTCCTCAGAATCCTACGGAAAATCTCACTCTCAAACCGGCGCAATCCTTCCTCAGTTGCTTTTGTTAGCGTCCAGGTTTCAGATCCGTATCCTTATAGAGGCGAAGTTTTGTGGCCCGTGAAATAACCCTGCTTTTTTCAGCTGATGTAGAAGTCCCAAATAACATCCGTTAGCTGACTGTGTTCTTCTACTTCGGGTTTCATATCATTATTGGCATTCACTAGTGAGCCAAGATATACAAATTCCGCCACAGCTTCAAAGGTGCAGGCCTGTACCGTCCCAGGGACAGGCCTGGAGGCAGGCCGGAATGCAATGCTGCCACCTGAAGTGTGGTGAATGCATCGCTCATTGGCAAACTGGTCTACTATATCAATGTCGTCAGCATAGCCCAAAAGCTGCGCTGAGCGAATGAAAATAGTCCCTTCAACCTGAATGCCTGTAGCTCTCGTTGCGGCTTCAAGAGCAAAGTTAAATAGTCAGGATGTCCCCCTGACGGTGTCTCTTGCAGATTGTAAAAGGAGGGGATTCGCCATCCATACGGACAAAACAGCGAACATATCTCATTGTGGCTTTGACAAGATGCACAATCATTCCTGGGATTGCCATGGTAATCATACAACTCCTCCCTGAGTATGCTGTTGTATGCCGCTCGAAAGTCAACAAAATTTTCTCACAGGGGTTGGTTAATCCTCGGACCAGGAGCATGGAGACTCATTCCAATTGATTCAGCGTCAAAAAATTGGTTGAAAACGATACCTCACCCACCTAAATCGCTGAAAATATCGAACATGGGGGAAACAGCGGGTGTAGCGTGTCGCGAACACATTCCAATCGATCCAGAGTCCACAATTTAGTGAAAAATGATACCCCACACGCCTAGATACCAGAAATCTTGATAACAGACATTCAAAATGTGTATTTCAAAAATTAATTGTTGATATTTTTGGCGATCTAGGCGTGTGGGATATTATTTTGGAGGATTACAAGGAATATCCAACCACAAGGGTAAGAATGAACTAGATCTATGAGTAGTTGTGTTCACCTTGAGTAGTTCGCTAAACATGGAAGACTTGCTCAGCCAGTCAATAAAACGTAGTTGGAGAGGTATTGGTAATTCATTGTTTTTCATGTCCTGGATTGCGCATTATTTAATATTTTCCTTCCTGAAAAACACCGAGAGGTCATTTCCACTGCTGCAGAGGAGTGACGCTTTTTCTGTTTTTCTATTTTGATTTCGGACAAAGAACGAAATAACCCATTCGAATTCGTTGAAATACAGACTTTTCCTGTAGATAAGGACGTATGACAAGAAAGGAGTATTTCAAAATTTCATCTGGAACGGCAATTCTATACAAACAGAGCGAAAACGAAAAGCCCGAACAACTAACTCGTCAGTTGATTTGTCAGTAGGGTCCAATGAAAAGCGCTAACCCTTTCATGAAGCATCCCACATTTTTTCCTCCCATCTGAGCTTCGGGAGATGACGATGTTTGTCGGACCTCGTTACACCCAATCAACTAATGAGTTATAAACTTTTGGGTCGTTATACGTTGAAACAGTTTCAACAACTTGGCTTCGAGGCCATCAAGAAGAGGAAATTGAAAAGAACCTGTCGAATGGCATGAGGCATTTCTCTCTTTGGGTTTTCGGGGGGTTTTAGGAGTATTCAAAGGATTTCTGGGGCTTTAGTGGACACGGGTGAGGACTTATACTTATTAAAAGGTGGCCATTATTTGGCTTATCAAACGTAAGCCAAAACAGGGAACTTTCTGTGAAATGAACGTTTGAAATAGATCAAGCCGTCAGTTAATGTTCCAACATCGACAATCTTTCAACCAAAGCTTGGTAGAAAGTTAGTAGGTTCCACAATGACTGCAAAAATTATTTATCTACTAATTATTTGTATGGTTTAAATAGTATTAAAATCACATACAAATTACCACTCACTTGTGTCAAGCTTTCCATTGTTAACTTCTTCTCAATCTTCCCCGAATTCATACCATACTCAAGACAACCACAACAACCACAATCATCATAGTGTATCTGAACACTAACCGGATTTTATTCGTTAGACGCATCCTTGTGTTATGTAGTGAACAAACTAGGCATGTAGTTGGTCGTTGGAGCTCTTTTCTGATCAATAATCACGAGGAGGATATGGAACAGCACGAAGATCCTCAGTTGACGTTATGAAGAGTCACGGAATGGCTAACGGAATTTTCTTACTCAGTCCATCAGTCATAGTAAAATGAGCCCACAAAGAGCCAGCGACGGTTAATAGGAGGAACTATTCGTGTAAACGGAATCGGCAATAACATAAGCGAATAGTGTTTGAAGAGTGACTCAAGAGATGGCGCTGATGGCTGCACCTCTGGAGAGAGTTGTGGGCTTCGCTTTACGATTGTTTTACTGCTGTGTTTCTTGAACTCTCATCCGCCTCTGAAAACGTCCATTACCTTCGCAACCGGCTCCAAAACGTCTATTTTGTTGTCTACGATGATTGGAAGCCTGCTCGGTGAAACACATGGATCTCTGTTACGAGGAAAGCAACCCTTTCTCACCCATACTGCCGTCAGTTGAAGGAGGAATCAACCAACCCTGCTGTGCAACAAATCACCCTGGTTTTCTTGGGTAGCTGGTTTTAGGCTGAGAAAGGCTGTTTGGAAAGACTGAGGCTGTGTGTTTTGCAAGGATATTTTGCAATGATGGTCCGTGGTGAGTTTTATCCCCGAACAAAAGCCAAGAATGTTGGCCTATTTTATCCCTTCCCCTCCTACTAGAACCAGTTTTCTGCGGATCTGAGCCATGCTGGCGACCTAAGAAAGTTATCGTTCAGCAAGGGTGCCTGAGGGTGTGTAATCCTCTCTCAAATTAAAATGTGTTTGAATTTACTATAATTTAATTCGGGTTTCTTCGGAGAATTTGGAAGGGACCTAGCGAGAGGATACGGGATGTAAGTCCAAGACTTACGACTGAGCGTTAATTAGGGATACCAAAGATGAGCATGAAATACGTTGAAACAAAATGAATTATAATTAAAACAAGGACACGTTGCAAAGGAGGATATGCACCAACCTAGTCTACAATTGATATAGGACAAAGTAATTTGACAAAGTACATTAGACAACATGTGGAGCATAAAAATACAATTAATACATGATACATGAAATAAAATTAATGAGCAAGCGCAACGATACCGGCTGACGAAAACGGCGGCGTTGACGTCAAAGGGAAAATTGGAGGGGGCACGCTGTCCCGAAGGTACACAGAGAGGCTTAATAAACTTGAGTCCTTTATCTCATAGGGAACACAATATTACAGCTTTGGTCGACTTCAGCGTGGTAGCAGGTCACTTCAGAGCGAGCACAGGACAAAGCCAGGATGGACTGAGTGAGATGCAATTTCACGACAGGGTTAAAAAAATATATGACTCTGACAGGTTGGGCGCCTTGGCAACGAGGGGCGCCTCGACAACAACTGCCCGGTTGGGCGCCTTGGCAACGAGTGCGCACTGGAGCTCTCTCCAAATGCAATGTCCAGGCTGGAGCTGTGCGCGCATCCTGGCGCATGCTCCCTTTCTTCTGGTTTTCTGGAGGCAGTAAGCCTGGGGGCTTACAGGTGGAAGGGGGTACCTATTCCCTAAAAATATCCAGCCCCAGATGTCACAAGCCGCTATACAACCAAAGGCATGAATCTCTGCATTGTATTAGGCAATAGTTGGTCCTCAAAACTAGAGGTTTGTGGGAGGTAGTGGTCAAAATGTGCTTTTCGAAAAATGGATTTTTGAGATTTTTATCGATTTAGGCGTGTGGGGTATCATTTTCCACTAAATTTTGGACGCTGAATCCGCTGAATGGATCTGGAACCCGCCACACCCACTGATTGCCTCATTTTCCCCATGTTGAAGAAATGAGTCTCCATGCGTTTGGTCAGAGGAAAGAATCTACAGATTTTTACTCTAGTTTCTAGAACACATTGCTGAACATTGGCTAGTGATGAGCATACAATAAAACCAGACAAAATTCAGTGGTAGTGGTTTGAAACGAAGATCGAGCTCCTCTTTTTGCAATTTGACACAAGCCCATGATTATGTACTCGATTGTGAACGGTCTGTAAATGGATTGCTTCTCTGCCAAATTAAATGATTACACGTTATTTACGGCTTTTAAATGTTTATTTGTTGCAGTTACCGTCTATTTCAACCTCGTTCTGTTGATTTGGGCGTGCATCGGCTGGCTCTCATGCGCCATCCTCATCATAGGAATATATTCCGTGAGTAAACATATTTCAGTAACCGAATCTTCGTGTATTTTTGGAATTCAATCTCGTTTTTGAAATTATCGAAAAATAATCTTCATATCTTCAAACCATATCAAATTTGAAAAAAAAATCAAATCAAGTTATCATGAGATGATTCTTTTTGGTTCGTTATGTCGAAGAGAGGCCAAATAATACGTCAATCATACTGCTTCCCGCATCCTCTTGGAAAACCAATATACCGCCAAGAGCACAAAAGCTGGATAAGAATGAAACCAGTACGTACGATGGGAAGGAACGAACAGTCCTTTTCATGGTGAACAATGTTCCATGTGTCTCATTATTGGACGTGTCTTTATCAGGAAAGGGAGTCATTCGATGTTGCATTTTCCTTCTATATAGTGTACAGACACATTGCGTACAGTCACGTTATTAGAAAGGACAGGATGTCATGGAAACGGAACGAAAATATGAGAAAAGTCAGTATTGTGAGGTTATGTGGTTAGACAAAGGCTATTTTTCATCCGTCCAAACACATTTGTGTCATCCATAAGAACCTGATATCGAATTTTTTCGTCGGCTTCACCACGGCTTATCTCCAAATGCCTGGTAAAACATGCCCAGATCACTGTTCCATTGCCCAGATCACTGTTCCATTGATTGCGAACACCATGTGGTGGAATTCCTTGTTGAGCGCATTTGTCAAAAGCTCCTTGCCTGCCTCCATGAGTCTTATGTTTCATTCCGTTTTGATTGGTTGTTCCTTGAATAATAAACCCATGTTTTCATGCAATAAGTCAATCTCTCCGATTTGTCCCAAAAATGTTCTGGGCCTTTCAAAGTGTCTAGACCAAACGCTGCCAATTCTCTCACAGGAGTTGGTTATTCCTCGGACCAGGCGCATGGAGACTCATTTCTTCAACGTGGGGAAAATGGGAAAACAGTGGGTGTGGCGGGTCCCGGACCCATTCCAATCGATTCAGCATCCAAAATTTAGTGGAAAATGATACCCCACACGCCTAGGTACCAGAAATATTGAAAACACATGTTCAAAATGGGTAGATGGGTACCCATCAGTATGTGTTTTCGATATTTCTGATACCTAGGCGTGTGGGGTATCATTTTCCACTAAAATTTGGACACTGAATCCAATAAGACGGGCCCCGGAATGATTGGCGCCCACCGGAAGTGGTTATGGACGCTGAAAAGAGTCTCCATGCGCCTGGTCTGAGGAATAACCAACCCCTGTGAAAGAATTTGCAGTGTTTACTTAAACTGGCTTTGTGGAACCGTGGGTTGGAACTGAAGAACTTTTAACAGTTAATTGAACTTTTAATAACTGATCAAACAGATGTAAATGGATACAGATTTTATGAACAGATACGAACATGTTAGAGAACAGAAACAGAACCATAATTGCGAGGTTTCCTTGACAAAGGGTTACCCCCTTTGTTCACAGAACGAGCGAGCGCTGATGTTGGGTCATCTAGCGCGAGCAAAAAGGTCCTACCCTGGTCGACCCAAACGGCGGGTAATTTGAACTGGCTGTTCCTTGGCATCTTTCGATCTTATAGGGAGGCCTAGGGCCGAACAGGCTTCAAGCTTGGCTTTCACATAAGCCTGTACAAATCATTGTCCAAGCAGCGCTGATACTCTCACGCTTTACTGGCTCATTGATCCACAGGCGAGAAGTCATTATTCAATGAATTTCTAACACACAAAGCTGCCTTTAATAATATTGTTGCGAACAGTCATGGCTCCCGACACCAGTCACTTAGTATAGCTCATCAATGAAAACAAATGGGATCTATTCAAATTAAATCCACGTTGAAATCCTACCAAGCAGCCGGTGCATTGATACGATTGTACGAAGGTTTGAATACTGAATCGGCTCATTGTTCTTCCGCCCTTCAATCGTTACCATTTGAACGGTTACAGCGGATCCGTCCAATTCATTATCGCTTAACTTACTGACAAAAGTGAGTGTCAGGAAGTTTAGGTGTTTGATTGACATAAATTAACGTTCGGTACGTTAGACATCTATTGGTGAAATTTAAGCCTTCCTTCCAACGATATGGATCATCTGGGCGTCATTTTTGGTTGGTTATTCCTTGAATAATTAACATATGTTTTCATACAAAAGGTCAATCAATCCGAATCTGTCCGTTTCAAGGTGTCTATATCAAAACAAAGAATAACCAACCAAAAGTCAAATGTCCGTCCGCCGTCCGTGCCGTTTTTGGTAGTAGAAAATTTTATAAAAATCTGAAATTTTGATCAGGGGTCCGTTCTTGGTTCCTGTTGGTCTTCGAAACTTTTTAACCAGATCCTACCAAATTTCAAAATGTCAGGTCAAAATGTGAATTTCGAAAAATGGATTTTCAAGATTTTTGGCGATCTAGGCGCGTGGGGTATTATTTTCAACTAAATTTTGGACGCTGAATTCAATGAAATGGGTCTCGATATGATTGACACTCTCTGGATGAGGTTATGGGTAGAAAATGGGTTACTAATTTATGCTAATTTCGAATGTGTAGTGTTATCGAGGTACATCGTATTAGAATAAGAGGGACGATAGTAAAATTCGACTTATCATTCTGGCGTATTTCGGTTGCGCAAAAAAGTGGAAAAAAATGTGGTGAATTGCAAGCATAATTCATGAAATTGTATTTTTTGTTGTTGCTAATTTGGGTGATATTGATGGTTTTTTGTTTTGTTCACTTTTGGAAAAGTCAGCATAAAAACTAAATTTCTTAGCCAGAATACGGATTGAGCTCGTTGACCCAAACCCCGTTAAGTCAACAATGGTTCCAGATTGCAAAAAATGGTCCAGAATTCATCTTAATCGATTCAGCGTCCAAAATTTAGTGGAAAATCGATACCACACTCGCCTTTAACCTGTTCCCGTTGAGAATTATCTGGAACCAGAAAGTCACTGACCAAAATTTTCACTGGCAAACTCTGCGTGGAGGGCGCTTGGTTGTGAGATATTTCGTTTTTTGAATCCAGACACCTTGAAATGTCAATTTTTTGAGCTAATGGGGGATATTGATCGGGCATAGGGTTATTATTTAGAGAGTAATGAGTCAAAAATCGCTTAAGGGTGATATGTCTTTTGTTTACAAAATCGAATCATTTAGAAATTATTGGAAAAACTTTAGCTCCTTTTTAGTTAAAGTCGTAAAATTATTTTTCGCTCCAAAATTAATTATGTAAAAAGTGTTCAAGGGGTGGGGGGACCATTTTTGGTAATTTCCTGAAGGGGACCAGAACGCTTATCTTTGTGCATACTTCATAACTCCGATATCAGAGTTATTCTATTGTTCGCTAACGAGGAAGTGACAGCAAAGTTACGCTGTTAGGCTGCTGATTGTGCTGGCCACTCACAAAATCACGATCGATGCGTAATTGTCAATTCAGTTACACCCCCCTCAACACTTTCCTACTCCGCTATTTCCCTTACTTACCGGACCTTCATCAAGACGAATGGAGTTCGACGACTGGAAGGACCCACTCAAGATCCAATACCGCTTTTCCTCCCCCACCTGCCGCTCCATTCGATATTCATGAGGTCCCTGGAAATTGGCTCGGTTTCCTTTGCAAATCCATCAAAACTCGTTGCTTTGCTCCCGAGCTGAGTAGGTATCTACTCGCTGTGGCAGTAGCTGCATGTAAATGTAAATAGACACGACTCCTTGAGTGACTTGATTCAAGGCAATTCAAACGTTCTCAGAGAAGTCAATTTCATTTTGTTTTATCTGTCAAATGTTACATGGTGGTTGAACATTCGCTATTCCACTTCGGACCATCCCAGGTCCTGAATAATACAAATTTAGGACTTCTCGCTTTCAGAATGACACGTTTACGTTCATCCTTGTTAGAAGATCCTTCCAAGCCTACTGTAGCAATTTATGGACTAACACAGCTCAGTATTGAGCTGTTCAACCACCTGCTTATTGAGGCTTTTTGCTCAAACCCCTTCGGAACCCAAAAACACGTTTCTTGGATTACTGCATACCGCTAGCGAATTTGCGGGAAATGTTCCAAAGTTGGCCACACGGCCGAAGTTCACCATCCACTTCCTACAGGGCTAATGGGTGGATTAAGGCCTAGTTCGGCTCTTGTTTAGTATTTTGGTTTAACTTCAATGTTCCTGTACAAATGAATGAGCTATTTGAGGAGGCCTCAATCTCCAAGTATAATCAGAAATGGGATAATCTAACTCTGAAAGCCTAAAGGCAATGTAATCAGGGATATTATTGTCCAATAAACATCATTGAACTCATTAGTTACAATGCTCTACCTCTGGAACTAAGAATCTTGAAACATTGTCTTGTAGATCTCGATGTTTGTAGCCATGGCTTCAATTTTTTCCAGCATGGAATTCAGTCCATTGAGAGTGACTCTCTGGTGCCAGAATGGGGTCTAGTCTATCAGTTTTTTATTCATTTATTTAAAAATGCTGCAATTCATTTACAGGGATTGGTTATCCCTCGGACCAGGAGCAAAGAAACTCATTCTATGGCCGGGTACACACGTTGAGGATTCCGGAGAGGATTCCTCGTTGATCGATTCCTCTCCGGCCGACGGACCGTGTGGACGGGTCGAGGCCTTCAGTTGAGGCGGACCGAACAGGCCGCCAGGCCTTTCCAATTTTTGGAAAGGCCACCTGAGGCCGGGGTTCCGGTTCCCGGAATTGAACCCCTTCCTTCACGTGTGGATGAGGTGATCGGTTGTAGGTATCGCTCGAGTATCGTCACAGTGGTCGAAGCTCCTCGTTAATTTTCTCACAATTTTCTTCGAAAGGCCTCTCGCGTGTCGAAACCTCTGGCCGAAGCCTCCTGGTTTTCCCGTACGTGTGGATGCTCCGTCCGGCTCCGGCCGCCTCAGAGGTTTTCCTCAGAGGAATCCCTCTTCGGAATCCTCTCCGGAATCCTCAACGTGTGTACCCGGCCCAATAGATTTCCAAAATTTAGTGGAAAACGACACCCCACACGCCTAGATCGTCAAAAACCTCGAAAATTCATTTTTCGGATGACGCATTTTAACCCCTATACCCTCCCAAATTTGGTCCGATTGGGCTGAAAAGTCTCGCGGACCAACTAGAGCTGACTGGGATTATTCAAGGAATAACCAACCAAAATAATATACCGTAATTCCAAATTCGCGGTAAATCTCAAGATCAATGTAGGCGTCCACAACAAACGATACATTGTTACATTCGATACATCGAATTGATTCATGTAAAATTGCAACACGGCCTACTTTCTATTCCTATCATTATCGGCACAGGCACGCAACCTACTCATTAATGCCTAATCAACACGAGATTATGGAAGAGTTATGAACAAGAAGGAAACATTATTGATGATCATGTCGTGGTAAACTGGAAGGATAAATTGAAGAGAAAACGAGCAATATCCCATAAAACAATGTGATAATAATGTGACTATGAGAAAGCCAAATTTTACTATCACAAGTTGCATCTCGTGCAACTTCAAAACTCAACTTCGTTCAACTTCGTGTCATACAAAAGTCGCATGTCAAATCGACGTTTTGAAAGTACCGAAATATCGATTGTTGGGGGTGCGTACCCTCATTTGCCAAATCTGCCTAACATGTAGGTACACCAATAGCAAATTAATTAATAAATCTCAACGTTTTGGTTTTACTGAATTGGTTCCACCATTCGTTTCAGCCCTACCCTGATTTTAACTTCCTCAAATTCAGGCAATACCCAGTTCTGAGCCCCTCCTCCTCCACACGACAGCGTTGTTTTGATTGGGTATTCCTTAAATAATCAACCTATGTTTTCATGCAATTGTAAGCCTCTCTCGAATTAAAATCTGTTTGGATCTAATATAATTTAATTCGGGTTTCTTCGGAGAATTTTGAAGGGACCTAGCGAGAGGATACGGGATGTAAGTCCAAGACTTACGACTGAGCGTTGATTAGGGATACCAAGGATGAGCATAAAATACATTGATACAAAATGAATTATAATTGAAAACAAGGACACGTTGCAAAGGAGAATATGCCACAACCTAGGCTAGCATTGATATAAGACAAAGTAATTTGACAAAGTAAATTAGACTACATGTGGAGCATAAAATACAATTAATACATGATACATGAAATAATGATATACATGAAATACAATTAATGAGCAAGCGCAAAGTTACCGGCTGACGAAAACGGCGTCAAACTTGAGTCCTTTATCTCATAGGGAACACAATATTACAGCTTCGGTCGACTTCAGCACAGTAGCAGGTCACTTCAGAGCGAGCACAGGACAAAGCCAGGATGGACTGAGTGAGATGCACTTGCATGACAGGGTTACACAAATATATATGACTCCGACATGTTGGGCGCCTCGGCACCGAGGGGCGCCTCAGCAACACTGCCGGGTTGGGCGCCTTGGCAATGAGTCTCTCCAAATGCGACGTCCAGGCAGGAGCTGCGCGCGCATCCTGGCGCATGGTCCCTCCCTTCTGGTTTTCTGGAGGCAGTAAGCCTGGGGGCGTACACAATCATCCAAAATCTGAAATTTTGGTCAGAGACCCGTATCCGGGTCTAGTTGGTCCTCAAAACTTTTCAGCTGGATCAGACCAAATTTGTGGGAGATAGGGGTCATAATGGGTATTTTGGAAAATGGATTTTCGAGATTTCTGGCCATCTATGCGTCTGGGGTATCATTTTCCACTGCATTGTGGACTCTGATTCCCATGAAATGGGTCTAGGAACGATTGGCGCCCACCAAAAGAGGTTATGGGTCAAATGGGTATCTACCTACCCATTTCGAATGTGTGTTTTCGAGATTTCTGGTACCTAGGCTTGAGGGGTATCATTTTTCACTAAATTGCTCATGCTGAATCGATTGGGATGAGTCTTGTCTGCTGGTCTGAGTTTAAAATTTGAAGTTCCGTTACTTTGAAATATAAAACGAGATTGGTAGGCTAGGTTTTATTTTCCACCAAACAGTACACCCTTGTATTCCTTTGGAAAAAATCTTCTACAGACGATCGTTTCTCATGTTTCAAAAAGAGAAAATTCAAATTACATAATATTGGGGCCCACGACCGGTCAAAAAAAGCGCTACGAGAATCTCAGAATTTTCACGTAGGCAGTCTTCATTGCGCCAAAATCAATTTATTCCAATTCGATCTTGATGTGCGAAGCAGGGTAGTGGTGAAAAGGTATTTTAAAATGACGAAAATGGGATCTAGGCGAGTGGATCATTATAATGGTATTGAATAATTTTTAACGACGTTGCAGTGTCAAGAACATAAAAGATCCGTTATTGAAAATGGCCACCTGGTCAAGGTCGGTGAAATGTTGTCGACGTGAGTATTTGATATTTTCTTCAATCTAGTCTTGAACCATAGTAATCTGAGCTCGTTCAAACCAACCCGCAATCGATTTGCTTTTCATGTCACACATTTTTCAACGTTTTTCATTTAATAAAAAGGTCGCTTTTCTCCGCTAAGAATCCTCGATGTGGAGGGTTTGACCTTTCAGAGAATAAACGAAGAACCTGCGGTGCCTGGGACACGGTCGTGCCAGCCCATCAACGTTCCCGACACTCAACTAAGCCACCAAAACGTTTCCACCTCACAAAAACGTATTTTCTCCTTCTTTTTCCAGGACACGAAGTACCTTCTGATCCCTTGGGTTTTCGCAGTCACGGGGATGATGGTCCTGGACCTGTGTCACACGGCCTACCTCCTCTGCACCGGCTCGGTAAGTTGACTCGCCGTGATTCACGAGGAAATGAAAATTTTATCTGGATTTTCGCTTCTGGTTCGTCTTTCAATTTGATTCGGAAGTTTCAAATGTCACCGTTCTGACGTTTCATCTCACCCACTTGACGGTTTTTGAGAACGGAATGGGAATCGATGGAAATTCAAGGGTTTTGATCAAAGTGAAACGAGGCTTTCGTCCTCTCATCTAGAGCTAAAGCCTAATCGTTTCAATGTGATCCAACATCAGAAAAGTCGGATCTCCACTTACTTTTTGAG
This sequence comes from Cyrtorhinus lividipennis, assembly GCA_019603395.1. NCBI lineage: Eukaryota > Metazoa > Arthropoda > Insecta > Hemiptera > Miridae > Cyrtorhinus > Cyrtorhinus lividipennis. Next base: position 30,158,097 of record CM034001.1, on the reverse strand, counting down.
GCTACCAAGCGTTATTTATACCGCCGGAAATAATAAACTCAGTCGGCTTTCAAAGTCCCCATCCGAAACAGTTCGAAGTTGCTGTTTCTACTTTATGATCATCCTCTAAACTTAATAATAAAATAGCGAGCCATCCGTCATTTGAGAAGTTCACATTGGCGGTTTGGCCTTGTGGAAGGGATACGATTCCAATTTGTGTTCACCCTTTCTGATAAACTCCTTAAATGACGTTGATGAACCAGAAAGCGCCACGGGAGATTGGCGGATCGATTTTTACCGCTCTACCACGCTCTCTAGTGACGTTAGAGAGTAGTTCAAAGTACTTGTTATTTTCGTTGGTACGTAATTTTTTTTCTTCAAAATTTACATTGAATTAACTTAATATTTTTACTGGGCTATTTGCTATTCTTCTTCCCGATACCTACTTAAGCAGCATGATTGAAGTATTGATAGAAGCAATCGTTAAGTTTTACAGGAAACAAAATCATTGAAGCATTGAGCCGCATTATCGGAACAAGTGAGCCACAAATTGCACAAAACGGAGTTTTTTGGTTGGTTAATCCTTAAATAATCAACCTAAGTTATCATTCAAAAAGTTAATCTCTCCAATTTGTCATCAAAAAAAAAAAAAAAAAATCCGGGCGTTTTAGGGTGTTTAGATTAAAATGAGCAAAAATGTTCGTTCGCCGTCCACGCCAATTTTGGTAGTGGAAAAATTTCCAAAAAATTTAAAATTTGGGTCAGGGACCCATTTTGGCTCTAATTGGTCCTCGAAAGTATTCAGCCCAAATTGTGTTGTTTATATTTTGACCCCTACCCCGGCAGGGGGTTATAGGGGTCGAAATGTGCTTTTCAAAAAATGGATTTTCGGCGATCTAGGCGTGTGGGGTATTATTTTCCACTAAATTTTGGACGCTGAATCCAATGAAATGGGTCCCGGAGTGATTAGCGCCCTCTGGATGAGGTGATGGGTCAAAATGGGACCTATCTACCCATTCTGAATATGTGTTTTCAAGATTTTTGGTACCTGGGCGTGTGGGGTAACATTTTCCACTTAGTCGTGGATCCTGAATGAATTGGAATGATTCCAGAACACTCCAAATTTACTGTTTTTTCCCACATTTCTCCATGCTCCTGGTCCGAGGAATAACCAACCCCTGTGTGCGAACTTGCAACGTTATCTTATAAAAAATTTTCGACACGATTTTCATAAGATGACCTCATGTTGGTTCTTCACTATAATCAAATTCACTTTTATTGAGTTGGATATATGCTACGTATACTTCAATAACATCATAATCAACATTTAAATGACAAGTTAAAATTTGTAACGTGGAGGGAAGCCGTTGTGCCCTTGAGGGAAGCCGTGAGGGGAAGAACCTCCACCCACATTCCCCTCCTAACCCCCCTTCATGTTATATTCCCCATGGCATTATCCTGGCAAATACGCCTATAACTTGATTTCTATGAATACATTCCCTTACCCTTCAGAACTTGAATGTTAAATTATTCCTACTTCGCCGAAACAGGTACGTGGTATCATTACCCTTATTACAAATTATTCCACAATGGTTTGTTATTTTAGGTGGATTTTGCTCGTGTGGGAATGTGTATCATTGTGGTCTCTGAAGTAAATAGATACCTCATTATGGACTATTATAGACACAACAAAACAAATCTCCCTGTTAAATCATAATGTAACCTACTCTGGCTTGCGGCTCTGGGTCTCGGTTTATTATCAATTGATTCATCACCCGTAATTTATTAAAAATGGTACCACACAAGCCTAAGTCACCAGAAATCATCTATTTTCAAAAAGAAAATTTTCACACATCCTCTGCCGCCGTATTGGCAAGGATCACGGCCACAAAGAGACTATAGGATTCCCTAGAGACGATTGTAAGTCAGCTCTGTGCCAACAACACCAAACGACATGAGAGTGAATAGGAGTGCAAGCGAAATTCCAAACAATTCGTGGAAATGATGTCATTCGACTACGGTAATGTACCGATCACCATCGACCGTAATTCAATTGTCGTTTGGACGAGGAGTTGACTGCCAATATCCTCAATTGTCTCTCATCTCTCGTATCATCCTTCGAAAACTGGATAAAACACGCTTTTCAGAGCCAGTTGCAAGGGTATAATTGCAATTATTGCAATGAGGCGATCGTTTGAAATATTCCGCAAATACTCCAATCAAACCACTTTTCGTGAGGTTTTCAGACTCCAGCGCCTCCGATAAGTTCTCGATAATGGCTTTGCGGGTTGTTGCACGTAAAAAGGGTTGTTGTACGTAGGAAGGAATGTATTCAGTTGTTTCAGATGCAAACACTCACATCGCCGTCAGGGAGTCCATAGCTACCATTCGAATAGAAGTTTACCACTTCAATGGTCTCCAAACTGCAACAAATTACTGTAAGCCTAGGTATTATAGGACTAACTCGTGCACAACGCGTTACTGGACTTCCTGAGTGTTGATAATTATGATCCATTATTTTCTTTTTGCTACGATATTTAACTATCGCGGACATAAACTCTTGACGTAATTTATACGTCGGGAAGTGTCCATCTAATATTTCAATTTCATTCGAATTTCATCTGTACGCCCAGGCCTCGGTCCGAAGGTATATTCCGGCGGAAATGATTGGCCAATGTTTAGTTCGTCTAAGGAACGTAAGAGTGCGTTATACATCGGATCCGCGCAGAGCAATAACTGACAAAGACGCATATTTACTGAATTCTTAGGGACACATACACAAAGCTACGACGTCCTAAAAAAGATGCATAATTAATTATGATTAATACTGTTCCTCCTTTTTTCTTGTGCTTCTAAGAGAAAAAGGGCAAGAAGGAAGAGAAGGAACAAAGAAAGGTTTTGTTCGTAAAAAGGTGCACTATGCACTACAGTATACGTACGAAAGAACCCCTGATTCCCCGTCTGAAATCGAAAATAAAAGGTTTATTGCATGTAAGGGCCTACATTCATGGCTGGGCCCTCTCAATGGCTCCTCTACCTCCAACTGCTCCAGGTCACCATCGAATGGATCCTTGAGTTTTGGTGGATACAATCTCGTCATTCCCTCCAAAAACATCGCCATCAGATGATCATCAGAATGATGGTAGCGTATCGATAGTAGCGAAAAAAGGGTGAAAAGCGCTGCTAATTCCTTCACAGGGGCTGGTTATGCCTCGGACCAGAATCAAGGATACTCATTTCTTCAACATGGGTATATGGGGGAAATAGTGGGTGTGGCAGGTTCCGGACATTCTAATCGATTCAGGGTCCCAAATTTAGTGGAAAATGATACCCCACACGCATAGATCACACAAAAATTTCGTAAATCCATTTTTCGAAATACACATTTCGACCTCGACCCCGCCTAAATTTGGTCTGATCGGGCTGAAAAGCTTTGTGGACCAACTAGAGCAAATTAAACTGGCCTCTTTTCGGACTCTGCGGACACTTTTATCAGAATACTATTCTTTTACGGAAGAACTAGTTGGGTTCTCGATGTTCACGAAACTGCCGAAGACAACTTGTGATGAAGTTCTGATCTTCCGTTGCTGAATCGCTTGAGGCAAAGGAAACTTGGGACAACGTTGAGATAGAGGATGCTTCAGGGCAGTATTCCTCAAATAATACTATTCACCTTTCACAAGATAGCTGATTCAATCGTTTCATCCACTTTCTTTCCCGCTCGCCTGTCACCATGTCGCTGTGGCATTTCCCAAGAAGCAAAAATCTGTTTTCGAAATGCAGCGCTCCGTCAAAAACCGGAGGTTGATGGGCAGGTCGCTTGCAGATGAATGTTTCCCTCTACATAAACATTCCTCCCTCTAAAAATGTCAACTCGCTGTCAACCTTCGCGTTGACAAAATGAATCATTCCCTCAGCGAGCGCTTTTCAGAGAATTAACGACGTAACCACCTCGATGGCGTCGGATTTGCATCGTTGCAACCCATAACGGGGTTGTCCTAGGTCGTAAACTGTTGAAAGCAGTTACCATATACATGCTTTTTTCCTCTGTTCTTTGCATACGAAAATGCTCCGAGGAGAAAAATACACTCCCCCGATGGCAACGTTGGTGCTGTGATCGTGTATTCCTGCTGGAATTTATGAGGAAGCGCTGCGGGTTCCGTTTCTCCTTTGTAACGAATAACTTCTCTTCTCATCCCGAGCCATATTCCCATCCCATTACCAATCTCGGGGCACGGTTTGTTGAACTCGAACAAGAACAGAAGACGAAGTAAGGAAGTTGCACCAGACGATGGAGGTTCACGCTTTGGCATCACGTATGAGAGAGAATCTTCCGAACAAGTTTGAAAACTAACAGAAGTCAAGTCAGAGTTCATATATTTTGTGATGAGGGTCTTTGTTGCCAATCTTCGAGAGTAGGCTTCGTTTGCCTGCCATTCTGGTTTCATGAGCAGTTCTCCATCAGAACAAGCTTCCCGCCAGCTGTTTTCTGTCTAGTTTTCCTTTCAAATACCGTCAACTCCTGTATTTCTTCTTTCTTCCGCTCTTCACCGTACTACTCATGTGACATGAAAAAAATCACATTTGCAGCCCTACTAACCCGTTGCTTGCACAGCATGGTTGGTGCTGCATGGTGCTGGTGTGCAGTTCAGAGTGACTACTCCATGGTCCTTGCAGTCTGTTCTGCAGGTAAAACGGGCATGCCATGAAGGCATCAGTCACCCAAAACCTCACTCCCTCTCCATCTCCTTTTACAATATTCAAGTTTGGTGAAGTAGGAAACTGCAGTGCCAACGTTTAAAGTGGCAGATTCTGATTTGAGGGAATTCTTGTCAAGGTGCTCCAAAAGAGAGTATTCTAGAATTGTATAGCGGATGTAATAGCAACGATGCACTATTTTTTCATGTGCGGCTTGATACTCTTTAGAAACAGTCTCTCTTGATCTACGGAGGACGTGCCTGGGACTGTTCAGCACATTACTTCGGGCTGAGTCCTGGCACTTGTTCGATGCTCAGGCGGTTGCATGGCCTGTTGTACTTCCTCCTGGACCATTTTTCATCGTAGGACCATATCGATATAGTTGGCTGTACTTTGCAAGTCGTCATTGTCTTTCAACATACCTCTCACCAGTTCATCCAATGATAATAGTGAATCTTCACCCAGTTGTTCCCAGTGGTTGTAGCTTTCCCTATCCCATTCAGAACACTCAATGTGCGCTCGACACTATATTCTACAATGGATCTATGCAACCACATGGGGACACTCACTATTCCCGAAGGAATCTAGGGATAAGTGTGGTCTATCCTTTTTTGCCTTCTGGTACAGCAAAGAATATGTAGGTGACCCATGCTTATCCAAAGTGTGGAGTATACTGGATTACTGTCCATCCTCAGGTAGATTCCCCTGGCTACTCAAAAGATGAATAGGGCGAAAACCGTGGCTTGACACTCAGTAACTCTTCTCTACAGAGATTTTAACCTAGACTCTCAGCTCTCCTTGCATCTTTGATACATATCCACTTGCTGGTTCCTCAACAGTTGCTGCATTTACATGTGTCAAGGTGCCATACATTGAGCAGTGAAAGTTCTGTCTTACTGCTGCAAGGGGTGCACAATGTCTCCCTTCCTTCCAGTCGTCTCTCTAAATTGGAAACTCAATGATACATTATCTCCCGCCACTTCATATATTATGATTCCTAGCCTAGGTAATCATTTTAGTATGCTCTTCCCTCTTGATACGTGAATCAATTCAGTCGATATCCAATCAGCACTCGGCTGAACAGCCAGATACTCTACGCTATAATGGCTGAAAGTTTATCTTCCTTTCTACATAGTGTCAATGAGTTGCTTAGTTCAATTCGAAATGAAGTCGTTTTCTGCTTGATCACTTTTGTTATTTCCTTAGGGAATTTTGCTTTAATTGTATTATTTCGATCTATCACCATTCCCTTCTACAGATTGTTGATATTGAAGAGTTTGAATTCGTCTCCTCTCTAACGGACGAGCTTGGTTATATTTCCCTATCGGGTACGTACGGAAAATGTACTGTTTACTAAGGTTGGAACCTTCTACTTGAATAAGCTCTTTTCTTCTTATACGATGTGACTCAATGCTTTAAGATGAATAACTAATCAGATTTTCCTTTTCGTTTCAGACGAGATTTGAGCCACTCACAGCCATCCTGTTCACGCTGGATTTCTTCAATTCAACGTTACAAGTAAGTTGTTATACTCTTTTCGTAAGATCTTCTTGCCATCTGATTAGATGTATCTTTATAGGAAGTTCCCTCATAATTCTTGAAAAGGGAGTCTCGTCGAAAACACCATAAATGTGATTCCAACGCGAATTCCCTCTGTACGAATTAATTTCATTGCAGACATTCATCATCAATGGAAATGGCGTTGATTGATTCTGATAATGATGACTTAGATGTACCTATTTGGAGAAAGAATGAGAAAATTTGCTCGACGATGCGTAACACGCTCCAGTGGAATGATAAGCGCCTCGGGATCGAACAAGCAGAATAACAATGCGGGAAATGTAGGGAGGCAGGAGGCTGTTTTCCCTCGATTCATCATTCGGGGCGAAAGAATTTTTCGGGGGACTCTCAACCCCATTAGGATTCTCGGCGAGCCTGGTAACATTCCTGCTTGTGATCATTAGTGGAGGGGTCGAACCCGATTTTCAATTATCCGAGTGTAGTAGTCTGAGCTCATCAATAGTAATTTAGCTGGGCTGGTTCAAGTTCCAATTTAGCTTGTGGACGCGACAGGAGCCCCTCACCTAGGCGAGGGGGCATCGTGGTCTATCCACATCGGAATATTAGTGGATAATACGTATATCTGATGCAAGTCTCCAACATATAAATAGGTTGACTGGGAATCAGGTCTCTAATAATCAATTTAGAACATTATTTTGTGACTCGTTGTGATCATAATGGCTTTGTACTATACTTTTCCCCTTATACCTACGTGTTACGTGTGTTTTTCCCTTTAAAGTTGGCTAGTAATTCAGAGAGAGGTCGCCATTGAATTATTCGTTATTATTAGAAACCGCTTTAATTAGCCTTGCCGATGGACCATGTTTCTGCATATTTTGAGTAGTCTATCCCTGAAATTCTCAGCGTTGTCGGCAGCGTGAAACACTCATTAAGAACATTATATCCAAATACTATTCATGGTGTTAGACAGCGAAAGAAATACTCCTATGTTTGTAGGTCCGTCAATTCGACTTTATTCAAGACCTTATTTTTCTCCACATTTCATAAAAAAACGCTGCTAATTCCAGATAAACCTAGGAAAATTATTCGTATTTTTAAGCGAAAACTGAATACGAAAAAGCGTTTCTTCTAAAATTACGCAACCATTTTCGCAAAAACCAGGCTGATGATTGTAACCTCATATTTTCGTGGGATATTATATCAAATCACAGGGGTTGATTATTCCTCGCATCAGGTGCATGGAGGCTCATTTCTTCAACATGGCGAAAATGGGAGAAACAGTGGGTGTGGCGGGTCACGGACCCACTCCAATTGATTCAGGGTCCAAAATTTAGAGGAAAATGATACCCCAAACACCTAGATTGCAAACAATCTCAAAAATCCATTTTTGGAAATATAAATTTTGAGGTTTTGAGGACCAACTAGAGCCATGAACGGACCCCTGACCAAAATTTAGGTTTTTAGATCAATTTCTACCATCAAAGTCGGCGTGGACGGCAGACGGGCATTTGCTAATTTGATCTAGACACCTTGTAACGTCCAGAAAAAATTTTTGGGTCAAATCGGAGAGACTTTTTGCATGAAAACATAGGTTGAAATTTTGGTGAGGTACCCGATCCTGGCTCTAGTTGTTCCTCGAAACTTTTCAACCCGATCGGCCCTAATTTGGGTGGGGTAGGGGTCAACATTTATTTTTTGAAAAATGGATTTTTGGCGAGCTAGGCGAGTGGGGTATCATTTTCCACTAAATTTTGGACGCTGAATCCAATGAAATGTGTCCCAGAGCAATTGGCACCCACTGGAAGAAGTTATGTGTCATTGAGGGTATCTATTACCCATTTTGAATATGTGTTTTCGGGATTTCTTGTACCTAGGCGTGTGGGGTATCATTTTCCACTAAATTTTGGACCCTGAATTGATTGGAATTGGTCCGGGACCACACTCACTATTTCCCCCATTTTCCCCATGCGCCTGGTTCGAGGAATAACCATCCTGAGTGTAGGAATTTGCAGCGTTTTAACGCCCGCTGACGCACAGATCATTCCCACAGAAATCGCTTAAAACGCGAATATTGACCCATTGATGGAGCTACGGACATTTAGGTGCAGATACCATCGCAATAATTTCTTGAAAACTATAAGTCGTAACGTACATCATCACAATATTCCTAGACAACTTGGCACATGGCAACTCGGATGACGACAGCGTGACGATCAATCGTGGTGTGCTTCTTCGACAAAAACCCGCATTTTAGGCTACTAAGGCCTAGTAAGGTCGACTGGAACTGTCCACAGTACAAGTTCCACGATCGTTCAAAGGTTTTGGCCGAACCCACTATCAACCTTCGAGTATAGAGGAATGTGAAGAATCCCGTATGAGAGCTCCGTGCCTCTTATTGAATAATGAAAGGTCATTGATCCAGAGGCTGTGGCTGGGTTACTCACGGCTCAGTGCTTCATAAATGGCCAGATTGTGGTTGGTGAACTCGTCGATTGAAAGCTGTTAATCTTTTATGGATGATTTCTCGTGCGTGATTCAAAACTGATTAGTGCCATGGAAATTATCACGCGTAGCCCTCAATTACAGTTTACTTCATTACTCAGAATGAAATAAACGCGTCACTTTGTTTGTTTAAAATGAAAACATAAACGAAAATTTGACAAATCTTCACAAATTTGACAAATGTAGAGACTTAGAGCCCAAAATTAACATAATTATTGAACTTTGTACTCCAGTTTGATCATCACTCAGCGAGAGTATAAGTGTTAGACCAATAATGTCGTTTCTTTTTCAATATTTTTTCAAAATTTAACGAAATTATGTGTGGCTCTAAGGAAGAATTTCCTCCACAATCACCACCAAGTGCACTTTTGCGGATTCATTGGCCTCTGCTCAAGTCATTTCTTTTTGGTTGGTTATTCCTCGAATAATCAACCTATGTTTTCATGCAAAAAGTCAATCTCTCCGATTTGGCCAAAAAATATTTTCTGGACGTTTCAAGGTGTCTAGATCAAAATTGGCAGAAGTCTATCCGCCGTCCACGCCGACTTTGGTAGTAGAAAGTTGTCTAAAAATGTGAAATTTTGGTCAAGGACATATTTCCGGCTTTAGTTGGTCTTTTTCAACCCGATTGGACCGAATTTGGATGGAGAAGGGATCAAAATGTGTATTTCAAATAATGGATTTTTGATATTTTTTTGCAATCTAGGTGTGTGGGGTATCGTTTTCCACTAAATTTAGGACCCTGAATCGATTGGAATGCGTCTGGAACCCGCCAAACCCACTGTTTTTCCCGTTTTTACTTCTTCAAAACCACTGCGATTTACTCGACCGTATTATACAGCGACGGGTTGGAATACTCTAACAAGAGGCAAAATCAAATCACGTAACGTTTCCACAGTATAGTGAGGGAAACCGCTTTCACGAAGGGGCTTAAGAGATGGGCTGTGGGCACGCAGTGTGAAAGATGGCTTCCCATGTCCTAACAGCCTGCTGTCGGCAGCACATCCGTCTTCCCTCCTTTATCTTTGACTTGGGTGTTCCCTCAACGTACTTCTCGCTTTGGAGAGCCCTTTTTCTTCTGCGTTTCCCACACTTAGCCCGCTGATGTCAGTGTTGTTCCAAGTGAGAAACCCTCAGAAATTGATAACCAGTTTTTGAAGAAGTTTACACAGTTCAATAACTCTAAACGGAGTACATAATCCAACTTGTACCCAAATCGATGTTGCAGTAAATACCTTCTTCGATTCATCCTAAAACTATTTCCAGCCGTCCTAGTACCATTCTGTCTTGCTAAGCTGAAACAAAGGGTTATTTAATCCAATAATTTATTACAAAATATATATTTGGCTTTATAAGCGTCATACTCGGAGCATGTAGATCAGCTGCAATACATCTCACTGAAATATTTGCAAATCTTGGCAATGGTATAGAAACTAGGAGAATCCTCCAGGTGGTGGAAATGTATTCAAAAGCAATATCCCCTAGCCATGCCTGCCACGAGTAACTATGTGCCAGAGTACAAAAGAACGCAACTAGGTCCTTCAGGACATTATTGGAACATTAGCAGGGAGGGTACAAGGTGTGTACTGAAAGTAGTAGGACTGAGACGAGAACGAAAATTGGTAGGTGCATCACTTCCGAAATCTTCAATGTAGCCACTTGGACATCAACACAACGTTGCCAGCGAGCATACACTTCTTGGAAGGCTCACTCCATGATATCACGGTCTTTTTGAAAGCTTCCACCAACCTGTAGTGACGCCCTTTCAGAGGGGGTCTTGAGGTTGGGAAAAAGTCCAGGAGGGCGATACCTAGGCTGTTGGGTGGGTGAGGCAGGGTTGCAATGCCGTGTTTTTCCAGGCAGTCAACGGCAATGAACGTGTAAGCATGTATTGTCATGATGCAGGACCCACAAAACTGCAATGGCTGGTAGGACGCGGACGGGACGATGCGTGCTCTTAAATCGTAGGCATTCCCAGTTCTTTGGATAGCATTCTCACACTCACTCGAGGGACACAGTCCAATACATTTTTCACTCGCACCACATTATTGTCTGTTTTTGAGGTTGAAGGGCGTCTGGAGCTGTAGCGACATATTTTATTAAGCTACAAAACTATGTACAAAATTTGGTTACTCAAATAAACCAACATAGAGGAGAGGCGAGGGATCAACCCAGGTAAACACGGGATTTTCCACCAACCCCCTTCTCACGAGGCTGAGCTAGGGCGAGGGATGAATGGAAGGTTGGGTATGTAAGCCAGGAGGTAAAAACCCCTGGCATCCATTCCAAGCTAGTCCTCCTCTACAGTAACATCCCTTGAACAAAGTTCTATGTATTATTAGATGTAATATTTCCATCAGAGCTCATACAGCCCATGCAGGAGTGCTTGGCGTGTTTTACGTCTTCTCTCCCTTCTCAAAAGAGTTTGTGCCACTTAAATACGGTTGATCTGTTCATGGCACTATCCCCGTAAGCTTCCTTGGTGAAATCATGGGTATCGTAGATGCTTTTCCCGAGTTTGACACACAATTTCACTGCGTAGAGCTGACGCAGCATGGCAAGGTCTAGAAGAAACACGATGCACACTCTGCAAGAGCTCAGCGCCGGCAGCCACGTGTTTGCAGCACTTTGCTAGATTTCCCCCACACCTGCAACCCTGAAACCTCCGCACTACCATCAGGACACCCACTGTATAAAGATCTAACGCTAAGTACTCGTGAGTATTTTTGGCTGTTTTGATTTCTGCAACTGCAAACAATCTAGTTTTTCCTCAAATGAAGAATAACCAATGTAAGATAGAAACCAGTCCGGGATGATCCCCGACTGAAATGTCCGTTGAAAAATAGCTGTAAATGGTTTTGAAAGCTCGATACAGTCCTGAATAGAACTGTTGTCCAAACTGGACGATGAACTGGTTAGTCTGATTGAAGAGAATGGCTTGTCAGCTGACTCCAGAAAAAGCAAGATTTATGAGTGTTTGAGCTGGGCAGGGTTTTCAAAATAATGAATAACACGACTACCTTCTCGTGAAAATAAAATGTATAATCGGCAGGCAAATAATTTCAGTTGAGAATAGATTAGGTTTAAAATTAATATAAGAAAATAGGAATAAAATAAAATTGGTACCTTGAATAAACTGAGGAGCTCCTTCTAAAGAACAAAAAATAATAATGCACAATGACACGAGAGGGGGGAAAGGAAGGCAAGGATAATTCGGTTGGGAGACGCTCGAGATAATGAGAATGCGGTTACGATGCGTTTGAGCTCGGTTGAGATGCGATTGAGCTCGGTTGATTTGAGTCGAGTTGAGTAGAGTAGAATAGAGTTGAGAATAAATAGACGGAGACGAGACGAGATGAGATGAGATGAGACGAGACGACACGAGGATGAGGTTCCCAGGCTCTCCGAAGCTGGGAAAGTGAAAGAAAAGCTGTCAACTTAATATTTCTTGTAAATAGCTGAATCAGGCCGGCGTTGGGTACTCATACTTACAATCCTTGCGATTTGATGGCGGAAGTACGAACTGGTGAGAATGCGAAGAGAAGATCTCGTTGATATAAATTGGTTCGCACTTGATCGAGCGGTTTGCGTACGACTGACGAGCTCGGAGGAGATGGGTGAGTAGGGAAAGCCCTCCCACCTAAGCGTTACATATAAGTAACGCGCGGCGCGTGGCGGGAATAGAGTTGGCGTAAACATAACCGCCCACCAAAATTTTGACAAAATAAAATTTTAATGTAAAGGCTCTTCGTTTTCTGAAGAATTGAGAGGAAGAAGTGGAACCAGTTGCACGACAGGGCGGCGGTACGTGTGATTGGAGGCGGTCTTAACTGAGGCGACGCGGACCACCCCATCAGACCCAGGATGTACCTCCATCACACGCGCGGATGGCCAATGTTGAACGGGAAGCGCTGGCTGCTTCAGCAAAACCAAGTCTCCAATTCGTAAGTTGGGATGGTTATCCTTCCACTTGACTCGTTTTTGTAGCGTTGAGAGGTAATCTTGGTGCCACTTGGACCAAAAGTGTTGAGAGTACCGCTTCACTAGCTGCCATCGGTGGAGGGAATTTTCTCTTCTGTCAAGGAGTGAAGGCTCTGGGTATGAGAGAAGGTTGCCGCCCACCAAGAAATGACCTGGGGAGAGATACGCGACATCCTCAGGATCGGAGGAGACTGGGCAAAGTGGTCTTGAATTGAGGATGGCTTCATACCGGGCAAACAGTGTAGATAACTCCTCGTAGGTGAGGGGAGTGTTGGCAGCAGAGATTCGCATTAGTCTCTTGACCGACCGCACACCGCTTTCCCAGAGACCGCCGAAGTGCGGGGCTGCCGGCGGATTGAAGTGCCACACAATCTCCTTTGTCAACGCGTAGCGGCGGATATCTTCCTTCGTAGACGAATCTCGAAACCAAGCGTAGAAATCCTTGAGAAGATTGGCGGCTCCTACGAAGTTGGTGCCAGAGTCGGAATAGACGTCGGATGGTAGGCCTCTCCTGCTTAGAAATCGGTCGAAGGACGCGATGAAGGCAGCGGTTGTCAGTTGCGTGACGGCCTCAAGATGAAGGGCTTTGGTCTGCATGCAGACGAATAGGCAGAGGTACACCTTGGAAGTTTGAGACCTTCTACGAAGTGAGTCTCTCATCAGGAAAGGACCAGCGAAATCGCAGCCAACGTGCTGAAACGCGTGCTTCCCTTGGACCCTGAAATGCGGTAAATCGGCCATAATCGGTGTTTTAGGTGCAGCATTCTGCTTGAAACATGCAACGCATAGGGATGTACGTTTTCGGACTATCCTTCTTAGATTTGGGATCCAATAACGCATCTGGATCATAGACTGCACAATTGAAGGACTGGCATGCAAGAAAATTTTGGGTTCAGGTTCATCTTCCATTGCAATTGGAACAGGCCCATTGAATGGGGCATCGACTCGAGCTAAGAGTTCCCTCGAGTTGCTAGCCCACTTACTTAGCTTTAAGCCTGCCTTCTCCATAATGCCGACGAGTTGAGATTGTAGTTCAAGCGCAGTGTCGATAGAAGAGCTACCAGTCAAAAAATCATCAATATAAACGTCATTGATCAGAATTTCGCTAGCTAGGGGAAATTTATTACCCTCATCTACTTTCAGCTGATGCAGCACTCGAATAGATTGATATGGGCTCGATCTTAGGCCGTATGTGACGGTGTTTAGCTCGTAAATTTGAAGAGGGAGAGATGGATCCTTGCGCCAGTAAATGTGTTGAAGGTCACGATCGTCAGGATGAATCCAAATTCCCCGAAACATTTTGACAATATCAGCTGAGAACACATATGCGTGAATTCTATAATTCAAAAGAACTAGAAAAATCGCCGTTTGTAGCTTTTGACCAGTCATTAAAAAATCGTTCAACGACCCAGATCCCGTTGAATAACTTCCATTGAAAACTACCCTTAACTTGGTTTCGTTTCTTTCTTCTTTAAAAACGGGGTGATGAGGAATTACATAACGAGAAGGATTGCGGGTAGGAGTCATGTGGCCGAGGTCGATGTAATCGTCCATAAACTTGGTATACTGAGCCCTTAGTTGAGAGTTTTTGACGAGCTTGGACTCAAGGTTAAGAAACATCTTGAGCGAGGACTCGGCAGAGTCAGCAAGTCCTGGAGGAGGCTCAGAAAGAAGAGGAAGTTTAAGGATGTACTGACCTTCAGAGTTTCGAGAATGGGTAGTTTTAAAGTGTTGCTCACACGCTTCGTCTACTGGGTTTTTAGCGGCGGGATGAAAGGACTCTTCGATTTCCCAGAATCGTCTTAAACTGTCGTGAAGGTCGTCCACGGGCGTAGAGGCGAAAAGTGTTGTGACTTCTCCCACTGGAGGGATACTATTCACGGCTCCAATGACAATGTCTCCAAAAATCGAGGATAACACCTTTGGCATCCCTTTTTCGATCTCATGAATTGTCCCAGTCAAGATGTCGGCGAACAGGTCGGCGCCTAAAAGGAAATCGATTCGTGAGGGCTTGGAAAAGTCAGGGTCAGCAAGGGCGAATTTAGAGTAACGCATGACAATGTCGTAGGGAACTTCAAAGTTTGGCAGATAGGTGGTAATATCGTTTACTACAACCGCATTGGTGGTGAGTGGCTCTGCTCCGTCGCTCCTAGAACGGATCAAACAACTAACCTTTCCTTTGGCGCCTGAAAAAGGTGTGTCGCCTATTCCTGAGATGAGTTTTTTGAACGGAACGGATTTGAGGCCTAAGCGGTTGAGCATTTGGAGGGTTATAAAGGAGTGTGAACTACCACTATCGATAACAATCCTTATGAGGTGAAAAATTCCACGAGCATCTCGGATTTCTGCTATGGCGGTGCCTAATAAGACATTGCATGACGTGGGGGCTACAAGAGAGTGTAGTGTAGCTGGCTTGGAGCTGGATTGATGAAAGGCGCTAGGACCAGTTGAGGAATTAAATACGGACTCTTTATGTAGCAATGAATGATGACGGACTGGACAATATTTGCAGTGAAGTTTAGACTTACAAGAATCCACATCATTATGGGAAGTCGATAAACAGTTGACGCAGCCACGCCAGTTCTTGATCCATTGCAATCTCTGCTCTACGCTTGCCCCTTTGAACTTGTTACAATAATATAAATTGTGACTAGGTGACATATTGCAGATTTGGCACCGGGTGGTAGTCAGAGGGGTAGTAGAACCCCTCTCACCACTTGTTACCAAGGCATGAGACTTGTTACCTGATGAGTGCCGGTGATTCTTGGTGTCTGCGGGTCGGTGTTGTGTATGTGACGAGTCGGGAGTCGTTTGCGCCAGCTGGAGGGCTAGCAACCGATCTCGCACGAACCTACACAGGTCCGAAAACTTGGGGAAGTCGGTTCCCTTAGAGGCAAGTTCAAACTGTTCCCTGGTCCGTGGGTCCAACTTGCAGACCGCTAGATGGAACAATATAAAATCACTCTCATCAGGTATCGACAATTTATGGAAGGCGGAGATGTTGTCGGAGATCTCCGTCAGAAACCGATTCAAATTTTCAGGAGTTGACTTTGAAATGGGGTTGAAATTAGTCAATTTATTTAGATAGCTGGAGGCAAGCATACGCTTATTGTCGAAGGTGTCCTCGAGCACCTTCCAAGCCAATTCATAATTACCTCCTTCGAGTTTAAAGGCAGAAATGATAGTTGATGCTGGGCCCGATAACGAACGAGTTAGGTAGTGAAACTTCTTGATATCAGAAAGCCTATCGTCTTCGTGAATTAAGGAACGGAACGTGTCTCGAAACTTTGGCCATTCGAGAATTTGACCATCAAATGTTGGTAAAGGTATTGGTTGGAGAAACGAGTCGACATTGTTATTGATGATGGTCCTCCCTTCTTCACTAACGGACGACTGAGTTTTGGCTCTCTCCGATTTCTCCTGAGCCAAAATGGACTCATAATAAGCATTAGATTCGTAGTATGCTGAGCGGACAGAATTAAAAAATTGCTTGTCATCCGGAGTAGGAAAAGTATCGCTGAGACCTTCCAACTCCACCCACAGGTTCTCGTACCTGGAGTAATATTTTTCTAGCGTTCTAAACATACCTTTAAACAATATACTCTTCCGTGCATCTGCACACGCTGCTTTTCCTTGATCATGAATTGCGGAGACTTCATGACCCGCCAATTTTAATTGCCGTTTGAGGGAGTCAATCTTCATTTTCAATCGCGCTGCTTCGTCGTCATCTGATTTCGCGACCGGAATTGTCGGGTTGGGATCTGTTGGCATGACGAAGAAGATAAGGAGGGAAAGTGTTGGATTGTGGGATCGAAGGACGTGGGGAATGAGGTACAATGATCGTACACAAGTTCAAGGTTATTGTGAACAAGATAGATATGTATAGCAACAAAGATAGCTAGCGATCCCTTGACGAAGGACAATAGGGGCAACGCAACACTGCTCAAGATCGTGCATGAAATATCTTATCTAGGATCCCGCAACGTGGGGCTTCCAGGAGATCGAGAAATTATTTTATGGAATTTGGAGTACAACTGAACTGAAATTATGCCTGCAACCACGTTCTGCTACCAAAATGTTTGAGCTGGGCAGGGTTTTCAAAATAATGAATAACACGACTACCTTCTCGTGAAAATAAAATGTATAATCGGCAGGCAAATAATTTCAGTTGAGAATAGATTAGGTTTAAAATTAATATAAGAAAATAGGAATAAAATAAAATTGGTACCTTGAATAAACTGAGGAGCTCCTTCTAAAGAACAAAAAATAATAATGCACAATGACACGAGAGGGGGGAAAGGAAGGCAAGGATAATTCGGTTGGGAGACGCTCGAGATAATGAGAATGCGGTTACGATGCGTTTGAGCTCGGTTGAGATGCGATTGAGCTCGGTTGATTTGAGTCGAGTTGAGTAGAGTAGAATAGAGTTGTTGAGAATAAGTAGACGGAGACGAGACGACACGAGGATGAGATGAGACGAGACGACACGAGGATGAGGTTCCCAGGCTCTCCGAAGCTGGGAAAGTGAAAGAAAAGCTGTCAACTTAATATTTCTTGTAAATAGCTGAATCAGGCCGGCGTTGGGTACTCATACTTACAATCCTTGCGATTTGATGGCGGAAGTACGAACTGGTGAGAATGCGAAGAGAAGATCTCGTTGATATAAATTGGTTCGCACTTGATCGAGCGGTTTGCGTACGACTGACGAGCTCGGAGGAGATGGGTGAGTAGGGAAAGCCCTCCCACCTAAGCGTTACATATAAGTAACGCGCGGCGCGTGGCGGGAATAGAGTTGGCGTAAACAATGAGCAATGTCAGAGTCCCGCTGTGTCTAGGCTCTGCTAGGCTGTAGCACAAAATCAACTACCTAGCAGTCCATATCACTTACATAATCAAGTAATAACTACGAGTATTACGTTATTGAGAAGCATGTTGCTCTTGTAACGTGTTTCTGAATTTTCCTTGTCTTGGAATCCCCATGAGATCCAGTGGCGGCGGAGCGGTTACAGTAACCCAATTTGGAGTCGACGTGACGTTGCACTCAGATGGCAGAATGCTTTCTCTGCCGTAAATAGCGCGAGGAAAGCTAAAACGGGGAGTATTCTAACCCACATAAGTTCTCATTTGCTAGGTAAGCATTCTTAAGTAAGATATATAATACTTGCCATTCAATAAACTTCCCACACTTCGAGGAAGGTTACGAGAGAGCAACTATTTTAGCCGTACTGAACATAAATCAAGAAATTCCCTTTCATCCACCGTGGGGAGTTCTCTGAGGTCAAGACATACCTGTGAAACCGAATAGGATGAAAGTTTCCCTTTTGATCTCCAGAGGCAGCGTTTGATACAAAAGCCTTCCAAGTCGACCTCATCCGGTTACATGGAGAACAAGGGACTCGGTAGTTTGATTTACTCTGTTGCGAGTGTATTGATTTTCTCTGTACGGATTTCTTTCCACCCGTATTGGTTGTAGAAAGATGATTAGGTGAGGCGTACAGAGCGTACGCTAGAGGGCGTGATCACCATCGAGGATGGGACGTCCTTGAATCGACCATCCCTAATACAACTTCAATGCTAATAATCTGGATAACTATCTGTATCACTTCTTGTTTTGCTGGATTGAACGGCATAAGGCTTCATTTGGTAGAGTCACCTTCCCGTCGTGCACCATTTCTGCTGACACGCCTCAAGTTTCATGCCAGTAAACTGTCCCAACACGCAACCAAATTGACCCTAAACTGGGTAAATAGACAAAATACTGTAGTCGTGGTATCATATTCAGATTTCCGGCAAATGTAGTTCCTATGTTTGCTGCTTTGCAATTGCATTATTGATGCGATTTGGGAGCCATCATGTTCGAATGGTCAAAATCCTGTCTAGCTGGACAGTGTTAGCAACCCCTACGGTAGTAAATCGAAAATGATTGAACATGAACCATGAAAATATGATGATTTTGTGTACTCCAGGCAATCCCCTCCCTCTGGTAGGATGGTTAGTGAAGAATAAGATGCTCCCATTGGGTGATAAGTAATTTATTGGAATTAAAGATCGAGTTCTTTTAACTGTTTGGACAAATTTTGCTGCAGAGCCAATGCTAAATTGGCAAGTTCATGGTGATGCAACAAAGCATTGCTGAGACAACGTTGGCCTTGATCAGCAGCATTTACATGCTAGCTCCTCGCTGCCTTTGAGCTGCAAGAATTTAGCAATTAGTTGAGAGTAAATTGCAGCGTTTTGCTTGGTTATTCCTTGAATTGTCTTGATGCAAGAAGTCAATCTCTCCGATTCGGCCCAAATTATTCATTCTTGGCGTTTCAAGGTGTCTAGATCAAAATAAGCAAATGTCAGTCGTCCGCCCAGGCCGTTTTTGGTAGTAGAAAATTGTCTAAAAATCTAAAACATTGGTCAGGGACCGGTTTGCTGCCTCTTACTGGTCTTCATAACTTTTCAACCCGATTGGACCAAACCATGGAGAGGGGGGAAGGTAGGGGTCAAAATGTGTATTTGGAAAAATGGATTTTAGAGATTTTTGGTGCTCTAGGCGTGTGTGGTGTCATGTACGACTGAACTGTACGACGCAGAATCAAATGAGACGGGTCCTGGGACGGTTGGTGTCCACCTGATGAGGTTATGGGTCAAAATGGGTATCTACTAATTTCGAAAGTGGGTTTTCAAGATTTCTGGTACCTAGGCGTGTGGGGTATCATTTTCCACTAAATTTTGGACGCTGAATCAATTAAAATTAGTCTTCATGCGCGTGGTTCGAGGAATAACCAACCCCTATGAAAGAATTTGCAGTTTTTGATTTTATGTCCCAAGAAAATATGAGGTTACAATGATCAGTCTCGTCATTCCAAAAATGGTAATATTTAGTTGCGTAATTTTAGAATAAACGTTTTGTTGTATTTGGTTTTTGCCTAAAAATGCGTATTATTTCTTAAATTTGTCTGGCTGAAAATTGAACTAAGTCTGGTTATAAACAAAGAGCCTTAGCATTCATGATTGAATTTGTAAGTTAATTGAACTCATTGAACCAATAATGCCAGATGATGGACGAATGCGGAGAATTTCATCCTGAAAACCTTTTTCACGTTCACAATCCGTAAGGAACGCTTGTCCAAAAGGATAAACCGACTCGTAAAATACGGAGTGATCTCGCGAGAGTTGATTCCCAGACTCGC
This sequence comes from Cyrtorhinus lividipennis, assembly GCA_019603395.1. Classification (NCBI taxonomy): domain Eukaryota; kingdom Metazoa; phylum Arthropoda; class Insecta; order Hemiptera; family Miridae; genus Cyrtorhinus; species Cyrtorhinus lividipennis. The sequence continues at coordinate 30,138,235 of CM034001.1, read as the reverse complement.
GTTATGAAACTTTTTATTGTTCCATTTCCTCTCTCGAGCTCTAAAAGGAATCTCAGGATTCCCAGATAACGGCTGCCTTTTGTGGATGGAATTTCCAGCCGGGGAACCTGTATCGCGGAATTTACGCTCGTGTTTACTACCCCGTCGCAATCCAGTTCCGCGATCATTCAACACGAAGGGATTGAGATGAATTGGGGTTTTCGCTTGATGATTTGAAGGTTTGATCAGAGGCGACCCACATTGTTTCAACTCTTAGAAAGAGTTGAATCCTTAAAAAGCTCGGTCGTTGTTTCTTATAAAAATGGGACCGTTGGGAATTGATTTGCATAGAATATCGTATCCAAGGCGAAACGACCGCCTCTCGTCCATTATTATGGAAATGAGGGTTTTAAAATAACAAAATTGAACGACCACTTTGAGACAACCGGCGGTGTCGTCGGGGTATCTTCTCAAGCACGAGGGATGGTTTGTGGGGTGGTAATTGATTTAAGGTCTCAACCTCACGAACCTTTTTTCAATAAAATTGTTTGCTTTAGTCTCATTATGCAGCACCTTTGCCCGAACACATCAAGCTGCTCAACACCTGCGACTCTACTTTGATCTGATGTGTTTGCTGATGGATGCTGTCTCCAGGATTGCAGCGTCGTCAGCAGATGTTGTGGTATTACTGCCGATGATCTCTGGTGTATCGTGGACGTTATTCACTCACTTGTGGTAAGAATAGAAATCATCCTGTCCGACGCAAAAGGACCTCTCTGAATGGTAGGATTCGAGCAGCACCAACGTACTGATGCGGTTACATCATCTTCAGTTATTTCTTTAGCCATTCATACAAGACCTTTGGAAAGTCTAAAATTTAAGTCAAGGACCCGTTTCCGGCTCTAGTTGGTCAGCAAAAGTTTTCAGCCCAATCGGACCGAATTTTGAGGGATAGAGGCCAAAATGTATACTTCGAAAAGTGTGTTCTGGGATCATTCGGCGATCTAGGCGTGAGGGGTATAATTTTCGACTAAATTTTGGATGCTGAATCCAATGAGACGGGCCCAGGAACGATTATGGGTCGAAATGTGCGTCTATCTACCTATTTCGAATGTGTTCTCGTGATTTCTGGTACCTAGTCGTGTGGGGTATCATTCTCCACTAAATTTTGGACCCTGAATCGATATATATATGAATCTCCATGCTCCTGGTCCGAGGACTAACCAACCCCTATGAATAGTTTTGCAGCGTTTTTTCATTTAAAATTGGCTAGGACTGTAATTCAGAGAGATTTTAACATTGAATTATTGGTTATCATTAGAAACCGCTTTAATTACCTTGCAGATGGAGCAGGTTTCAGCATATTTTGAGTGGTATGTCCCTGAAATTTTGAGCGCTTTTGATGATAGCGCGAAATACATATTCAAAATTATCTTAGTACTTTTCATTTTAGGCTACTTTTGCTTAAATTTGCTGGTGAGATCAACAGGAACTGCCTGCAGTACAAGCTTGACGATTCAAAGGTTTTGGCCATTGAAGAATACTCCCGTGTGAATGACTTTGCTGCGTTTTTTCTTATTTCCCAATTTTAGACACTGACCAGATCAAAAAACTGTGATTCATTTGAAATTTACTCAAGGGCAGGCAGAATGTTTCTCCAGAGAACCGTATGAAACACCGCCTTAGCAGACAAATTTACTTATAAGAATTTGAACTATTTCGAGAGGAATATGAAAGATTCAAAACGGAACAACAATTAGCACGAATGATGCAAAAAAATTCTGTTCACGTTGATTTACTAGCAAATGAATCGTATATAAACTGGTATCTAAAAGGCGGAACCATCTCGTATGAGGCCCCAATGAGGTCAAGTTCCTTGGAATGATGATTTTTTTACGCAAAACTGAAGAAGAGAGATCTCATAGACAAATTTCGAACGTGTATCACTATGATAAATGGTTCCAGTCAACATCAGCTTGTCGTATTTCCCAGATAGAATTTCTAAGAGTCGGAGGACAACGTTGATTTTGAAAATCAGTCATAATACGTATTTAAATGGAGAACAGTAAATGAAGGTGCATCAAATGTGCTATCAACCTTATCTTCTTCATATCACCTCAAACGCGTTTTCTTTATAGTTTCTCCCATAACATCAGTAAGCGATGGATTCTGATTTATACATTGAAGTCTCAATCCATTTCCAGAGACCACGTTTATCACTCGTATATTTACGTGGGATCTTATCCATAAAGACAAATACAAATTTGAAAAAAAAAACCCTAATGAGTTTTTAGGAAAAGGAAGAAAGAGAAGAAAAGCCTCCTAAATATGGGGAAAACAAGGAATATTCATGGCCTAGGGAGGCTAATTGGATCAGAGTGGCTTATATAAGCAGACGAAGAACCTGCTAGCCAATGTACCTAATCATTATTGGTGAAAATAAAAAATCCGCATCCATACATTTCATTATCTTACCTCTAGATTTAAATATCATCATTTGCTGCCATGAACATTCCTGCTGAATTAATTTTGTAGAATTTCAAGTTCAAATATCTATTGCTCAATGGCCAAATAATCAAATTTGAACCAGTCCTGAGGTGAGCAGCATGTAAATATATCTGTAACGTACTATTTTGTTCCTTGCTCATGCTTCCGCCTGAACAATAAAAATAAGCAAAGAAAGAACTCAGGATTCAATATTTGAGAACTCATTGCTTCTCCATAAGAGCACTCCTAAATACCTAGGCATAACACTTGATAGAACTATGTCTTTCAAAGCACACCTGACAAAAACAGCAAAAAAACTGAAGACCAGAAATAATATAATTCAAAAGCTTTGCGGAACAAACTGGGGGGCTTCAGCTTCTACTCTGCGCTCAACAGCTCTGAGTCTTGTTTTTTCTACGGCTGAATATTGTGCACCTGTGTGGCTAAAAAGTCCTCACATTCATAGAGTACATGCCCAACTCAATAATACAATGAGAATGATCAGTGGAGTCATCAGATCAACACCTGTTGAATGGCTTCCAGTCCTAAGCCGCATACCACCGCCAAACCTGCGACGTAAGAATGCTCTTAGAGAATCTGATAAAATTGCAAATAACCCAGATCTGAGAATACATGAGGATATCGAAAACGCAAATAAGACCCACTTGCGATCATGAAGGCCACCAACAAAAACTGCAATTGATTCTGCCACTGAGCAAAACCTCAGTTTGAATAGCGCATGGCAGCAAGAATGGTTTCTGAAGCAGCATCAAATCCCATGGTTCTCTCAAAGACCACCAGGTTTTGGCTTACCAAGGAAAACATGGTCGACTCTGAACAGAATTAGAAGCAAACACGTTCGATGTGCTGACTTGTTGTATAAATGGGGCAAAACACCATCACCCTCCTGTGAGTGTGGGGAAAGGCAAACCATAAGCCACATAGTGAAAGAGTGCTCGATCACGGCCGTTATAGGAGAAACAGGAGAAGATTTCTTGATGGCAACTCCAGAATCAATTGCTAACTTAAATGGACTGGATGTATGTATATGGATAAAAAGTTTTGTGTATTTTTCTGTAGTTACCATTAATACCTTGGGACAAGGGATCATTACCATATTATGATGATCGGCTAAACCCAAGAATAGGGACCGTTGTCGCGTTATCAACTGATAGCAGTGATATCGCGCATACGGTGACTATCGATAATCGAGTGTTTTTGTTTTTGCCTCCTTTTTGTCTCCTCCTGCTATTTCAGTCGGTGTACATTTTTCCTCCATCCATACTTGTGCGTGTCTAGTGTTCCTGCGTGCGTATTCATTTCGATTCGTACCTTTCCGAATATATTTGGAGGAGGACAAGAAGTGAGAGTGGTGATCTGATGAGAGAATTTCTCAAGGATGTGGCAAATGTACATCGGCCAGATGGTGGGAGTGAGAGGCTCAGTGAAGCTTGATATTTTCTAAAAGATAGAGTCAATTTCAATTTGAATGTTTTTCATTACATAAACTTGTTCCGATAATTATTTATTCGATTTTTATTTTACGCCATGTGTTGAGATACCTTTTCTGTGTCTAAAAGGACGAGGTAAGTTTATTTCAATTTAGTATTTTCTCTTGTTTTTATAAAAACAAATATGGCGGACAGGGATAAATATTTCGCGTATATCGATAGTGCTTATCGACAGAGCGTACTATCGATATCAGTTGATAACGCGACAACGGTCCCTATTCTTGGGTTTTACCATGATGATCCCAAAAATTGATATACTGATTGATGTCATTGAAGCCATACGCTAAATAAATAATGTTCCTTGCTATCTTGTACTTTGGATGTTTCTCTATTGGAATACACTTAAATTTAATAGTACAGGGTGGATTGACTCAATTCACATCTGCCCTAAGATTTATTGAAGGGATATCCTCAAGATAATCAAAGGATATAATGCCATTTCTGCCGGTTGACGTCCTCGTCAAAGTATTGCCGTTTCATTTCCCACCGTGTGAAGGTTTCCAGATAGAGACGATATAACGAACTGAAGTGACCTTCAGACGGAGCTGACATCCAGGTTGAAACCATCAACCCCCAAAGGATATCGCCCCAATCTTTCGAGGTTGAACGTGTCGAGAAGGGAAAAAACAATGTTTCTGAGGTGAAGCGAAAATTGGATTGTCTCAAAGTTACTCGAGGGATTTTCCAGAAAAAACATTTTCTCCGGAAAACCGCTTATTGCGGCTTCAACTGCCGACACATACAACAGAGTGCAAACGGAAAATGCCCTCCGCGGGTCGTGGGACACCGAGAAAAAACGTCATTATGTAGATATTTGGCACGAACCACCACGAAAATTGTGCTGGCTTGCTGATCGTGTTATTCTTCTACCATCGCAATGTTTCATATTCGTTCCTTTCCCTAATGAAAGGACCTTTACAACAAGTACCCTTCAAAATATAAAAGACGGATAACTTGATTGCAGAAAAACTCAACCCAATTTTCCGCTTGAAATTTCATCCCTCGTCTAACCCCGGTCGTCCGCTAGTATGATTTATTGTTCAGCCGGTATAACCGAAAATAAACTCGAGACGAAATGAAACCCTAAAGAAAACAGATGATATCCGCCGTCCATTCATATTTATGTTCCCGTGGAATCCGCACATGGGTGTACGGCGTCGTCTGACGTATATCTATAGGACCGTTGAACCGAATAAGGTCCATTTATCAACTACTCTCCCGTTTGGTACGTTCCTAGTGAGAGTCGAGGGATTTGCAACTCGTTTGTATGGCTCAATTTGACGTTGGTACACAAATTCATCAACAGTGTTGTGTTACGGTATTGGCTAATTGGCAATTTTGCTGTCCTTAGTAATCACAACGCCTTCGACAAAATAAGGCAATTTTTCTCCTGGCAGTAAAAGAGCTGACTGTCGTAGCTCGAGCTTATTAGACTGATAGTTCTGAGGGCTAAGTGAAACACGAACTAACTGCATGAACTAAAACTTGTATTATCCGATGAATTACGATTAAATTTGGCTTAGAACAAAAATGACCAAAATTTGAACAACTGAACACTGAGCAACGAGGTCGGGAACTACGAGGTTACATGAAGGTTTCTCCTGAAGACGAGCAAGAACTAGAACAAGAATAAGGCAGAATTACAGAGCGCGGCGGGAGCAAGAACTAACACCCGTAGGTAATCTTAGTGTCAGCTCCGAGGTAGGTACCCTTGCCCACACGGTCAAACACCGACTAAAAGCAGAAACACGGAATGCGTTGATATTTTGAGAACATTTCCTCGTTTGACACATAAGCGTTTTGCTCATCTGTATCCATTAGTGAAATCCGTGTCTTAGCGGATCTAGAGAAACAATTTTTTTTTAAATTACTCAAGTACCGTTGTCTTCCACGTAAGGCTCCTGAGTATCAAAATGTCGTCATCGGCGTCTGAAACAGAAAGCTGGCGACTGAATTTTTACCGATGGCGCCGGACTTAGATGAATTTTTCATTTCGAATGAATGTGAAAATGTGCAATATCATTCCCCGAACATTCAGCTCTGAGTAGGAACTGGAATATTCTGACAGAAAATCCCGTTAAAAAAAAAAGAAAAAAAAAACTACTGGCGACCCTGAGTAGAGTGTCAACTTTGGCATCTCATCAAGCCTTGACGGGACAAACTTAGCATAAATAGGTTCATCATCGTCGAGGTTTCTTCTCTTTGGCTTCATTTCAGAGAAAATGCACCCTCTGTAACGTTTTACCTAAGAGGAAAAAAAAAAAAAAAAAAAAAAAAAAAAAAAAAAAAAAAAGCGCCCTAGACTGGAATATAAGCGTTTTCGTTGCGCATCGTTGTACTCGAGCCAAATGGGATTTTTTCAATTTCTCTGAAGGATATTAAAGCAACGTTTTGCATGAGCTTTGACAGTTTTCATTCAATATGCCTGTTTTTCGTCTGAATACTACCTTGTACCTCTTGAAAGGAGATGAAAGAAACATGATTAGGTTTCTCTTTCCCTCGACTGATTTCATTAAAAGAAAAATGAGAAAGATGCGGTGGAAAACGGCATCGCTTTCGTCAATTTTTTTTTTTTTTTTTTTTCTTTTGCGGAAAATGTCAGAATGGAAACTAGCGAGTGAGCTATATTCTGTGAAATTAAACGTATTCCTGTGAATGACGCGATCCAATGACCATCACAGGAAGGCAGAACATTCTCAGAGTTATGCACCCTCGTCAATGTTCAACATGGTACGACAAAACTGAACGAATGTGATGAAAAATGTTGAAACATGAATGAGTGGAGACACAAGAAGAAGAGGAATAGCCAAGTGGAACTTCTTTAACTCCCATCACATGAAAGGTAAACCAAACAGAAAGGAAACTGCGTTGCACGATAATAATATTGATGCGTCCCACAGTAGTTGCTATCCGTGCCGGCAGAGGGCAGAGCCGACGGTATCGCTCCATGGATCACGTCCTTCAGTCCTTGTATCCTAGATAAAATACCTACCTCAAATTACTCAAATTGACCTCTTTTTGGTTGGTCAATCAAGCTGTCAACCTATGTTTTCATGCAAAAAAATCAATCTCTCCGATTGGCCCAAAAGAATTGTCTGGGCGTTTTAAGGTGTCTAGGTCAAAATAAGCAGATGTCCGTTCGTCGTCCGTCGTCCAGGTTTTGGTATAAGTATTTTATAAAAATCTGAAATTTTGGTTAGGGACCTGTTTCCGTCGAGTTGTCAGCCTGATTGGACCAAATTTGAAGGGGTAGGGGTCAAAACAAGTTTTTCAAAAAATGGATTTCCGAGATCTAGGCGTGTGGGGTATCATTTTCGACTAAACTTTAGACGCTGAATCCAATGGGACGGGTCCCAGAACGATTGACGCCCACCGAAAGAGGTTATAGGTCACAATTTGTATCTATCTACCTATTTCGAGATTTCTGGTACCTTGGTGTGGGGGGCATCATTTTCCACTAAGTTTTGGACGCTGAATCGATTGGATTGGGTCAAGGACTCTCCACACTCACTGTTTTCCCCACCTTCTATCTAAAACTGGAGGGAATTTATGTAAGTTTCGGCAACTAATTTTGGTTAATTATTCTTGAAACCTAAACTCTTTGAACATGAAAGTGGAAATTTGTGTGGAGAGGGTGGTTGTAGTTAACTAGACTTGCTCTCCAGTTATCTTCATCATAAATTAATGTTTCTCATCGTTTTTGAATTTTCATCAACTTTTAAATTTTCATCAGTTGCCGCATCATCTTAACCATGAGAACGGCGAAAGAAGAATGAACAAATTGATTTTCCAACCGCTTTTCTACCCCAAGTGGCTAGATGCTTCGAAATTCCGATTCCTCTTTGTTAGTCCCCCAAGGAAGCAAAATAATGTCAACTTGGGTGTGTCTTGGGTCCTCTTTTCCTTCCTTTGGCGTCGTGGAAGAAAAAGCTGAAATCAGCGAGAAGACGATTTATTTAGTGCTGGAACTTCCACCTCTGCCACATAAGTTAAGAGTTGCCGCTCCTCGGAGAATAAACAACTCTTAGTGGCAGTTGGAGACAGAAAGATTTCGAGGGAGAACCTTTCTCGACGGGAAAATTCAAATCACGCTTGCATATTCCTCAAATAATTCTTGTATTGAGTGACTAATTCAATCAGACTACTACTACATTAACAGGGTGTAGCCGTACTACGAAAAACTTTGGAGATGCACTGATTAATATTCCTTTAATTTGAATGTTATTTTATTTTGTTTGTTTCAGACGTACAGCGTCCTCTGCGTAGTGTCTCTCTACCAGGAATACAAAGCTGGAAGAGGCACAGCTGACTTTGAATATGTCAATAGAAGGGTGAGGCAGTTTGATACTCATGTGCATGTACAACCAGGTATCTACTTGTTGATTTCTTGATAGTATTTCTGAGTAAATATCATCTTGCAGAGGAATGTTTTCCGCGTCTCAGACCAATTAAATGCTGGTGGTACACTCCCTTTGCTTGCTATTTGGGGTTAAAAACTGATTGTCTAGAAATTCCAATTTTTCCTATTTTCTAATGTCTTTTCAGTCAGTCAGAGTTTCTTCCCCCTTCCAACAAAAACTGTGTAAAGAGGAGGCTCAGGGTGTGTTGACCTTGCCCTACTTCCCTCTTCCACTCCTCTCCTGTCAGCAAAGATTTCCCCCTCCCAGTTCAACCTGTGCTTGGTACCGGTTTGAGGCGTTCTTATAGCTAGGATAAGAAATCTCTGGCGCAGTACACTGAAACGGGGTACTTCCAGGGCCAATTTGAGCTTCAGGTGAAATTTGAGAAATGGACAAATAGTTCCTGTTTTTCATAAAAATTCTCTTCAGATTGTGAAAAGGGATCACGACCAAGCCGGGGACACAAGAAGAATGGCTGTCGTTGGGAGGGAGAAGTGTTAAAGAGGAGGAGCAGGTACAAAGTAACTGTTATAAATAGGTAGCAGAACTCTCTGAGCAGTTACGTGGGTACATTCTCAGTGGCCAGGCTCTCCTTGTGACCCTTTTCTAGCGTGATTGCTTTCCCATAGGTTTGCAGCTTCGAGAACAAATTTTGTTCCCATCCCAGTAGGCATCGATGTTGACATTGCAATCGATTATCAAACTTGACCACATTTACGAGTATACTGGCCATTTCTGAGGGAAGTGTTGGTTTCTAGGTAATGTTCAATAGGAGACTTTAGATATTGGGTGGGGTGGGGTACGGTTTTTTTTTATTCATTATTTAGTTAAACAGGTATCCAAAATTGTTTTTTTTTTTTTTTTTTTTTTTTTTACACCAGCAGACTCAAGGCTAACCAATTGTTCCGGATTAATGTACTGGAGTCAACACCAAACTACAAGACGCAGCCGCAATAAGCTAAAACTGTATTGACAAGATGAGTAGGGAAAAACGTAGTTCTGTCGGGGGTTGAATCATAATAAGACCAAGTTGGTAGGAAAACGATGCATTGTGTCATTATTATACTGGGAAAATGGAAAAGTACACTGAGCTCTCAATACCAGACCTGGAGGACGGACAATGAATGTGCGTCTTGAAGCTCTGCGCATGTCTGATTCCCTGACAGCCAGACAGATGTGACAGTGGCGCACTCAAGTGGGTTTTTCGTGGACCAGAAATGAAGTTTTTTATCCCGCCAAGCGTCCAGAAGAAATAAAAAGGAATCTTGATGCTAATTTCATGAACAGATTTCTGACAGATGTTTACGTTATTTCGCCTGATTCAAAGGTGTTTCTCTTGTCAGGAGCAGATCCTAGGTACACTCAGGCGGTTATTGGCTTCACTATCGATTAGACATTCTATGCTACTTATAAAGCTCCTTACGTCATCCTCCCACATTGCATTTCTTCTCGCAGCGTATCTTTCAATTAACACTGAATTCAAAGGCGGAATTCCAACTAAAACATGAATAATGTGCTATAATACCGATACAATATCGATACTAAAAAAATGAACATCGGAAACGAAACATAGATGTCTTTATAACATTGAACATTGATGCGCAACCCTAATTTCTTTGATGAGTTGCCGCTACCGATAGTTCTTGTAATAATTTTACAACAACCAGTTATAAAATTGGGGGAAAAAATCTAAAATAAGTAACAAAGGGAGCCGCCTGCCCCAAATACGAATAATTCCATCATCCCTAGCTCCACGTTCGTTCTACTCCCGTCGAATAGTGTGGTAGGTTGAGTCTGGTTTCCACCCACATCCTTCAACACATTGTTTCTTATTTACCAAGGTGGGAGCTCGAAACTTTACGACTCGTACCCGCCTCCCTTTCTACGTGATCGGATTCCCAGATGTAGATTATTTCCCCTGGAAATTCCTCCTGGTTAAGGAATTTTTCAATCTTCCAGAGGTTTATTACAGCGCGTTCCATCGTTCCATGTAATTGTCGCTGGTTATTACATATTTGTCAAGCTGAAGGAATTTCTCTGGGATGTACTGGTGACGTCGGAACGCGTTTGGCAAATGATATTTCGAGCTAATTTTGACATTTCGTATTATCCTCAACCTCAACAAGCCGATACGATTCCACTATATGCAACCGGACTAAATTAGCCCCCAACAAGAATCCTACATTCAATCAATTTCGCGGAATTTCCCGACGTTTTCTCGATTTTCGGATCTAATTACGACGTGTCTCTTTGCAAGGCTTCAAATTAATCTCCCTCGCCCACCGGAAAAGAGTTCAGCCTGAAAAGGGGCTCGGGTTGGTAATTTTCTTCTTCCTTTCACCGCTCGTACGTTTCTGAGACGTGGGTCGACAATTTGTGTGAAAAGGAAGGAAACGGCTGACGATGAAAAAGCACACTCTTCAACCTGAACGAGATCTCCTAAAACCAATTTCCATGCTTGTAAGGGAATTCCATTTCTTCGATTCACCACGTTGTTTAAAAATAAGTACAATTCCTGCTTATTTCAGTTTTTATTGTTGCATTTTGCGGAACTGGACCTGTTGAGGGTTGACAAATGAGCTCTACAATCGTTTGCGTCCAAGTGTTAGCTTCTAGTCACAGGACTAGACTAGGATTAGCATAGGACCAATATAGATTTAGACCCAATACACTTTTATTCGCTTGGTAAGATTGATGAAGACCAAGAATAGTTTGTTCAGGTCTCAATTTCAACTACGACACAAACATCAATCGCAAGTATTTCATCTGATAATCCATCAGGGTCATGTATTGATACCTGTATTCTGAAAAAGAATCATCCTTCTGTATTCCGGTTGACATTATTGAATAATACATCCTTGGGATTACTATATTTACTGTGCTAACAAAACTGTATTTTAACCAGTTAGCCATTAACAAATAAACCAAGCTTGTCTTCCTCGCGATTTGTGAATTACTTCAGTAACCCTCACAACGCGCCTAGGTAACGATTCCGCACTGGGGGCTGCCTGGAGAACAGGTAAAATCCTCCTCCTGAGTCACAATGGGGATTGTTTGGTTACCTGAAACCAACTAGGGGATAAAGGTGTACATGATAAGGTCAGCAGCTTTCAATAGGTTGATTTTGCAGCTCATATGCAACAAAAAATGTCGCAAGGACTACTTTGTTAGAGGCTTCGTTTCCGAGTTATTCACAATTTGAGATTTTTTTCGTGATTTCAACCTGACGTCCCCAAAATGGCCATTACCCCCCTTAATTTACAAGATAATCTCAAGTCTGACTACACTATTGGAATGAGCATCATATTTCTCTTCTGATGTACTCCTCAACATCTCCAACAATTGACTATAGGTGGTAAATCACTAATTCAGCCTAAAGTTGAAAAATTAATGAAAACGTGAATCATTGATTGATTGAACCAATCACATATTGGTTAACACCCTGTATAGATGGTCGCTTTGTGATGATAATTTGAGGTTTGAGACTGTGGAAGGCTAAAATCTGGCCGCCCAGGAAGGTCATCACTACAAATGACTACAAATGAACACTGACAGATTGGCTGAAGCATTGAATGAAGAGCCACCACGTGCTATCAGTAAAACTGAGGGACCAGACTGTCAGTAAAACTGACCGTGTAGGGGCTACTTTACAGGAGCTTGCTGCAACAATGGGTGAAAGCCACCCCTTGAACCATCTCAGTACCTTCAGCATGCCCAGTATCCCCTAGTTAGTTGGTTTCAGGTAACCAAACAATGCCCATTGTGACTCAGGAGGATTTTACCTGTGCTCCAGGCAACCCCCTATGCGAGATCCTTCCCTAGGCGCGTTGTTAGGGTTAGTGTGGTGATTTACAAATGGCGAGCTAGACAAGCTTGGGTTTTACAACTTGAAAATGAACAGAATGGAGAGTTATGAATAATTATGTGGATGAAGTTGGTCAATTCCCATTCATTCCCCACTTCACCTAAATTATTGTACATGTAATTTCACCTATGTAATATCACCACGCAGGTACCAGGAGTACGGTACGCCCCACAACCCACTGGTACGAGCTTTCTGAGTACCAGAAGAGCCGTCACGTACCATGAGACCCGAGCGAGTCCGACGGGAAGTCCACCTCAAGACAGAGGCTCGAGCAGGAAACACGTGCAATTTGGAGATGACCGGACATGGTTGGCCCCTCCACCATCCGTCATCCACATAGAATCTCCCAAAGGTGAGGATCAGATAGGAAAGTGAAAAAGAAAGAAAGAAAAAAGAAAGAAAAAGAAATGTTTATTTGTCGTTTTGAGGCAACTATGGCCTATACAACAAGGAAGGTTCGCGAGGGTACAGACTATATCATGGTATAAATCTAAATAAAAAATAAAAATATACATAGTACTTCTTGTGGCTGACATAAAGGGGGGGGGGGTATAATATGTTCTTATGCACAATAAACTGGTTGAGAGTTGGTGGGTGCCCTCAGTTGGACACATCATCCATCAATCCTTTCACAAAGGCTCTAAATTTCAAAAATGACATTGTAAAATTAAGTAGCATGAACACACTTTCCCTAGTCACCGCAGCAAATAGAACTTTGTTAACAAACTCAGAACTGACTCGAGGCATGCCAAAATATTTTTCCCTCATTTCCCTTAGTTGAGGGCAACTACAAAAAATGTGCTCGATGGTTTCTGGCGACCTGGTGTTACACAGAAAGCATTCGTTTGAATGGTCGATGGTGTACAAGGAACCCTTATAAAAAATACGAAGCATATTCCCATTCCTCAAACGCAACTGGGCCACTACTCGTTTAACGTTTATAGGGATTTCCCATCTTAAATATCCTTCAAGCGAGGAGTAATTGTGACTGTACTCCTGGTAAGCCTGGCTGTAAAGTGGAACATACCATTCGCTCGTAGTCTTCGTAAGCAGTTTTCGTCGTGAGACAATTTAACACCTGCTGCTTATTTTTTTTCACTTCGTCAGCATTTTGCACCTTCCACAGATCATGGTAACCCAATTCCACAAGTATAGTCTTGAGTTGGGAAGCCCAGTTGTATTTTTCCACATCAAGACCTCTGTTGATTGTTGACAGTAGCTGGTTATAACAAATGCGAGGGTATCTACTTTCCGGCATTCTTAGGATTGCCTCCCACCAACCCAAGGCTCTATCCACTACAAAAACTCCTAATTTTGCCCTACCTGTCTCGGCTCGCAGCATGTAACGAGGGGTTCCGAAAGGCAAGGTTAAAATGCTTTTCAAAATTTTTGACTGTATTGCCTCTAGCTCCTCAAGGTAACGTAGGCCCCAGATCTCTGAGCTGTAGAGCAGTACCGAACAGACCATCGAATCAATAAGCCGACAAGTGGCTTCCCAACTTACACATTTACCCTTTACCAAAATTTCCCGTACACTACCCCAAGCTCGTAGACTTTTGGCTTTAAATTGCTCCTTAGCTTTATAGTACAATCCTGACGAAGAGAAATTTACTCCAAGGTAGATGTACTCCTTAACGAATTCTATTTTCCCACATGGTAAAATTATGAAATCATCTTGCCTTTTTCGTTTACCTCTTTGGAAACACACTATTTTTGTCTTGTCCTGATTTATAGAGAGACCCATTGACCTTGAGTATTCGTCTAAGGCCTGCATCTTGTTTTCAATGTCCCTCTTACTATCACCAAAGATGACAATATCATCCGCAAACATGAGAAGCAATATATCAGTTCGCCCATCCACGTTTAAGCCCCCTAAATTCCTTTGCCTTATATACTCTTCCAAGCCACTTATGTATAGAGAAAATACGACCGGACTAACGGAATCGCCTTGCAAAACCCCCTCTAGAACTTGATGAAATTCAGTAAATTCATTTTTTACTTTTATAGCAACCTTTGCTTTGCTGTACAGGTCTCTCAGGGCCCTAAGAATTCGCCCCCTAATCCCTAACTCTGCTAATTTACCCCATAGTAATTCATGGGGAGGGGAACCAAACGCATTTCTGTAGTCAACAAAACCGCAATACACTTTACCTTTTTTCCTCTGCAATTTGAGTGCAATTAAAGTATTCATAACAAAAATATTGTCCCTACACCCTCGGCCTCTACGGAAACCCGCCTGGCATTCTGGGATAGCTTTTGCGATTTCAGCCCAATCTATTAGCCTATTTCCTATGCACTGCGTAAAGCATTTTACCACAGTATTAATTAGAGCGATTGGTCTCTGCTTATTAATGTCATTCCAATTCGTAGATTTAGGTACCATGCGGATTATTACTTTACCCCACTCCTCTGGGATGTTCCCATACTCCAATATAGAATTGAAAATATTTGTTATCATTTCGATACCAATGTTCGGTAGATTTTTCAAGACCTCATTTGGTATATTGTCCAATCCCGCAGCTTTCTTATTTTTCAAATTTATTAAGACTGATTTGATCTCGTTTACTGTGAATGGCTCATTTAGAGCCGGAAATAGCTCCTCATCATTTATACTCATACTATAAGAAGTCGGCGAAGGCGTTCCTTTTTCCACCAGGTAGGACTCCCATTGTTCCAACGTAATATTTGCACTTTTATATTCTCTGTTTCTTAATACCCTAACTGTTTTCCAGAATTCTTGTGAATTTGTCACATTACACAAGCCCTCCCTCAGTTTATCATAGTATATATTTTTTTCATACTTCAGCAGTGCCTGATATGATTTTTTAGCATCCAAGAAATCAAAAATAGCCCCTGTTCCCTTTTTCCATGATTTATAAGCAGATTTAACGGTCTTCAGAGAAGTTTTACATTTATGATTGAACCATGGTTTATGTTTATGGAACGGCTGATTACCAACCTTTACCGTTTTACACATTCCTAAGCCTCTCATAACTGTCAGTATTCCCTCTTTTAGTGAGTCGAAATCATGAAGTACGAGGTTACTCAGAGTCTCGTCCGTTCTTAACTTGAATTCCACTACCTTCTGTGGGTTCCATTTTACTATTTCTATACTACTTTTACCTTCACTCTTAGTACTTGGATTCGCATTTCCGACAGTCAGCGACAAAGTGCATTCCGAATGGTCCGAAACCACTCCCAGCCTGTTTGGTATTGAAAAGTCGAGGACACAATCCATTGCTGGATCATTAACCCAACAGAGGTCTAGGGTACTCTGACCAGAAGCACCAAAGAACGTGTAGCCCCCTTCTGGGTCGCCCCTACTCCTCCCGTTTGTAATTGATAGCCCGTATGACTCCAGTAGATCCACCAATTTCCGCCCTACAGAATTTATATGAGTGTCTTGTGAAGCCCTAGCGCTAGATAGTGTGGTACCCTGAAACAAAATTTCCTCCCCTTGATTCAAGCAACCTACTCTTGCATTCCAGTCTCCTATCAGTATTAATTTATAACCACTATATTTAGCCATAACATGATCAATTACCTCTATTAATGCTAATGAAAAATCATTGAAATCCTCCTTTGTGTTCATACAAATATTCCCTAACACCAACCTGTACGTGGCCACTACTACGAAAATAAAATATCTTGATGTTGTCATCAATACAACATCTTTGAAAATTGTAGTCGGTATCAAAATGAGAAGACCTCCTTTTGCCCTCCCACTTACATGAGATCGCACAGCCAAGCTTTCCACTTATGTAAATTTGTCTAAAAATACAGGTAGTGTCGGGCTATATTCGAGCCAAGTTTCTTGTAGACATATTAGGTCAAAATTAGACAGAAAATAACACTGATCTCCGCTCAGATTAGCCAAAGTTTTAAACCCAGACATATTCCAACTGACAATGTTCAATAAGTGACCACTTACTTTGGCGCCCCTATTTACGAAAAAACTGCTGCTGTTGCAAGCTCGCGGGTGTTTGTCCAGGTCTAGTTTTCTTCCCTGCTAGTTGTTTCGGGCTGGGTCCTGCCTCATCTCTGGTCTTCTTTCGAGATGATGGAGTCTGGAGTACGGGATGAAAATCCGCCGTTGGGACTGCCTCCTTAGATCCTTCCTCTTTTCCACTCCCCGAGTAACGTAGTTCGTTGAGTGACCATGTGTTTCCGTTCACGATAAGTTTATCATGCCGAATATATGCCGACATGCCATCCTTTTTTGCTGCAATCCTGTAGTCAATCAACTCCTTCTGAATCTTTCGAATCTGTTTGGGCAGATCCTCCCTCAATGATATTTTAGTGCCTGCCAGCCTTGAAGCCGCCCGAAAGCATTCGGTCCTGCATACGGGACTGGAAAATGTCACCATCACGGGATTAGGAGCGGTGGCTTTTCTCCCAAGAAACTTGACTGATACTACTTCTCTTTCAGAAATTGTAAGCTGAAGTTGTTCTCGCAAAAATATGAGAACAGCCTGTTTCAGAGTCATCTGCTCGGTAGTAGTCCAATTGAATATAATGAGGTTGTTCATCCTTTCACGGTTTTGCGCAAATTCAACGAATTTCTCGAAAGCTTCGCATTTGTTTTCCACTTTCAGCACTCGACCCGTCAACTCTTCCAGCTTCTTATTTTGTTCGTTAATTTTGCTCTCAATTTTATCGAGTTTTCTCAATTTCTGATTTATAGCCGCAATATCTCCTTGAATGCTCGATAGCTCCTTGAGCTTATTCATGACGTCTTCTAACGTAGTGGTCATTCTGGAGCCTAACTTTTACGTCTGTAGATTGTAGTTCTTTATTTATTATTCAGTGGTTAGGTTTAGATCCTCTCCAGGCGAACGAAGTTTGATAAGCGGCGACAACAACAGGTCAAGCTTCACTTTCCGTGTATCTTGAAATAAGAGAAAGGAGGCGGGGCGTAGATGCAATGTACCGTTGACCTTGAGTGGTTTCTCACTGTTTGGCAGTCATCAACTGGTGGGGGGGCCTTATCACCTGGACCCGAGCTGCCTCCGCGTTGATCGTACCTGTTTTATTGGTTCACAACGACTGCAATTTTAGACAGAAAAGATAGTTACATTCATAAATACCGCTTGTGTCTCCAATAAGGTTGGGTGGATCAGTTAATCCTGAAATCAGGCAATACCGGAAACGCAGAAAACCAATCAAAAACCGGCGATTTTACGATTGAAGGCAATGAAATGACAGAGCGACTCGACACACGTCTTTACTTGACAGCGGCTCCGCGCGAACTCCAGATAGGAAAGTGCCTTCTACAGATATTCTTCTACAGATTGCCATGTATCTCGTCACAATGAAGATCTGCGTAAGAATAACTAACCATAATCATTGTGAAATCCATCCATTGTCGTTTTTGGAACACATCTACTCTTGCAGCAGACACTCAGTCAAATCTGATTTTCTGTTTGACATTTTGATGTCTTTGTTCAAGCACATAATAGCGGAACCCTTTCGCTTCTACAAATCTGACCAAAACCGATAAGATTTGTTGGGAAGGCACGTCTTAGTGGCTCAGAGCATCATTTTAAAGCGACCCTCCAGACGGTGCTGTAATTAGTAAATCTGGCTCGTAGCCTTCGCTGGACTTACGGGGTGGGCTCAACAGAGTGGATGTAGAAGCTAAATTTTGTAGTTAATTCAATATCTTTCGCCAAGAAGCATCTGATAGGGATAAAACCCACGAACAACTGATACAGAGCACCGCAGGACAGAACACTAAGGGAAGAAAAGCTCTAGACAAGTGGATGGTGGCGCAGCGCTTGGCAAAGGTTAGGTGACACTGAGGGTGAAGTGAAATATCAGTTAAATTAATTGGCTTCTTGGTAATTGGGTGTGTTTTATCCTCTGCAGTCCCATATTTCTTTGACGAACAGAAAAAAAAAGTTCATTTCAATTTGTTGGGTATCATTTTAGGATAATGTGCACATTTATGTAGCCACTGACCCTGAGATGCAGGAAATTAGTGAGATGGAAAACTGAGAGAAAGTTACCCAAAATTCACAGGAGGGTATTCAAAATACTGTTAAGAAACAATATATAACGTGTAACGAACTTTTCATGAATTGGTAAATATACCTAATTTTTAAGAAAATATTAATTCAGTGATCAATAACATTGCGATTCTTGCAGGACAAGTAGTTTCACGTAAGTCTACCTATGTTACCAATGTAATATTTGTCTTCCCCTACCAGGAAGAATTTCATTCAGCTCCGACGCGAATGATATTTAGGGGAATTTTTAGGACATCACCTTCATCCTCAAAATTGTCCAAATCAGGAGTCGTTTTCGATGAGATACTGAAAAATCCTATTATCATTATCAGGAAAAACGTAAAAAACTTCTCGTTCCGCAGCCATTTAAAGCACGAATTTACGTACTTTGTCCTATGAAAGAAAGCGGGAAAGCATGGGCGGCAAATGTCTGGGAACTACTTCACCATTAGTTCGCCAAGTCCCGCTAGGCTTCAGGGCAGTTGTATTCCTTCCTAAAGAGTGGCCTTTCTTCACTGTTATAGCAGTGGTTTTCATAGTAGCCCCAGGTAGATACCTACTTTTACAGCATTATGTTGTGCTGTGGTTCCGCGCCAGTCGTATTTACTGAATGTGAAATGAGCATGACCTAAAACTGTGTTCAGTATCAAATTTAGAAGAAAACGATGCTGAGCTCAATACATACTAGGTAAGCAAAAAATATAGGTTTCAGCAATCACCAGATTAGAATAGTTATTTTGTAAATAGAATAAACTTATTGCCCTGAAAACATTCTTAAAATAAATATAGGTATCTCAAATCAATACCCAATTGACTTCTGCTTTTTCTAAACGAAAATACAGAGTATTATTGTTGTCCTATGTGCAGGAACTGCTGAACCAAATTGCAGGTACAAATTAGATATTAACATTATTTTCAGGTCTTGAGAGCTCAAAGGTAGAAAGTTTTGGCATACTTTCTCAAAAGTTGAGGGTTTTGCTCTGTTTCTGCATAATTTATTACTATTATGAGAGCTAACAGTGATAACGAGGTCTTATCACAACTGCGCTGAGATCTAGCGGGACTTGATGAACTAATGGTGCAGGTGTCCCCATTTTTGTCGTGGGAACTCGTTGTTATCAGATAATAGTGACAGAACCACAGCTGATGAGGTTGATATTTGAATATATTATGACACTGAGTGTTACCCTCTTTGTCAAGACAAATTATAATACATTTTATTTTATTTTTTCCTGATCATGATGTCTTATTGGGACCTAAACTAATGAACAGTATTGAATGAAAATCATTCACTATGAGTAACCAAAAACTGATTGGAAAGGTACCAATGACCAGGGGTAGCAAGTTTTTTCTTAGGCTCACTCCAAAAATCGCTCCTATGATATTTTCTGCTTTTCCCCAAGAGTATAATGTCTCTACTGAAGTTTTTGAATACCACTGAAGAAAAACCAATTTGATTAATGCAATTTGAGGCACTAAAACTCCCATGAAAGAAGCCTGCTCATGTGTAGCACCAGGACAGAAGAGGTTAGAAAGGTCAACGCATTCATCTTCTTCAATTAAATTTACCTATTGTCTCTGTAAAAGGTGTGCACTAATGGTTGGAAGAATAAATCTTCATAGGTCACTCTGGTTTATCAAGGAATTTAACATCGAAATATCACATAATAAGCACAGTCAACAACCAAATCAACTGTTGAACAGCCAACTCCTCCTGACCTGGTCTATTGCAACCTACTTCTTCTGCTTCAACTTGTACAGTCTCCATAATGCTACAGGACAAAAACTTACCAACTTGAAGAAACAGGCCAAGTTGGGACAATAGTCAATAGGGAAACACACACTTAATTTTATATTGCGGTCAATATCTTCTTCTTCTTCTTCTCGGGTTTTAAATGTAACTCAGCTGGACACAATTTTTTTTGTTGGGCTGCATATTTTATACCACCGCCGCGCATATTTTATACCCTCTGTCTTACATTTTTCCCTGAGTAAAAACATTTTTTCCCCGAAAAACCTTGAAAATTATTCGAATTCGCATTCCCTGTGGCGCCAACCAGCGAAAGCATTCGAATTCACGTGGAGAACCAAGTCTCTGGTAAACTCCGAGGGCGGGAAACGTGCCGCTATTTGTCTTTTTCCCTCGTTATTTGATTTGCCACGGTATTTATTGGTCAACAAGGGTTTCCCATCTCAGGGCTTATTGTTCCCCATGTTTACTCAGTTAGATGTGGTTCCGTCGGACGTTATCCCCTTTGTCGGAATACAGCGTAGTATAAGTATTTTTGGATATTGTCCGATAAGCCTTTTCCATTGAGTGGGAATTTTTCCTCGACAAATGTTTCGAGTATATTTTTTCTGAAAAACAGATCGACTTTTTTTTTCTTGTTATCGCTTTCGGGCTATCAAAATTGTGCGGATCAGAAATCGCAAGAGGTAATTTATTATGCATCCACAAATCAAAACAAAATTATTTTTCATTACAAAAACAACATACGAGTTTTAGCTATTTATTCAGGCATTATGAGCTAATATAAATCACGGAGAACTGCGAATTTTCCACGTTTATTAGGGAGTAGCAATTTTTCTAATTACATTTTTCCTGCAAGAATGTTGGTTATTTGATTTGTACAACACTGCAAATTATTCCACAATCTTGTAGGTCTTTTGAGTAGGTGAACTATAACAAGAAGAAGAAGAAGAAGATGGGGAGGAAAATACAGTAAACTCACTTATTTTCAAGTACCTCTGCCTAAAGTAGTGATCGACCTAAACTAAATTTTAGAGTGTAAAACTTGGTTGAACACGGTACCCTACACGTCTAGGACAACGGATATATTATGCTCGCTCCCTTGGCCGAGAACCTTCTCTAGTCTTCCCTGGTTCTGGGAACTGGATGTGTCGCCCAGGACACTGGTGAAGGTGTAATCTCACAACAGTATTATATAAATCATTACTTCATTGATCCTCGCGCAGGAAATCGTTGGAAGAAGCACATCACAATTCTCTTCGGACAACAGGTCTAACTAGGGTCAGGATAAATTAAATATACCTTGCATCAAGTCACAACAAATACCTCATTATCCATCAGATTATCCGATGACGGTACAAACAAGTTGTGTTCAACGTTACTCAAAGAAATTAGATTGATTCACTTAGTGGTATATATGTAGAGGGAATCCGACAAAGGGTGCAATTTGAGTAAAGGGTGTATTAATTAGTGCCCTTCGTTCAACGCATCACATGTTTTGCGCACAGATTCCACGAACGAGTGGTGTTTAACGCATTTATGACCCCGCATGATATTTCATGATTAAAAATAAAGTGGCTTTTTAATTTACTCTGATGTTATTGTTACGTTTTAAAATGCTGCTTTTCTAATGTGAAAATTCAATGTATGTTTCTTGAAACGGTTTTCCCTTTACAACGTAAAAACCGACTATCGTCCCTATATAGTAAAATCCGATCTTGTTTTTCTCGAATCAATGAATTCGGCCCACTCTCTACTCTGATCTTCGGAGCCACTTTATACAGTATGCCTTTGAACTGACGTCAAAAGCGTTAAAAAGGGATTAAAAGAGAACTCGTCAAACGAGCCGATTCATTAAGAGTTCACAGGAAACTAATAGCTTTCACCTTTGGAAGAAAAATAATCGACACGGCTTCGATAAAGTTAACTTGTGAGGAAACGTGGCTCCAGGTGAGATTACATTTTCAATGATTTGGCAGAAATAGCTCCTGCACCGTCTTTGGGTTCTTATTTTGGGAATTAGTCAATATAGTCGACACTGATTCACGAAGCAAGTGTAGATAATTATATATTTGATTGGAGCTTTTACAGTCAGCGCGTGTGCAAGATTATATTCCTTTTATACTACATTTATTTTCACCAAAGGCGGAGGGATCCAACAACTTCAGCCTCTGTTTTGATCTGTCGATGTCACTTATTGAATACCCATTTGCCTTAAGTCTCTTGTAAGGCTGTGTCAACTTTCCCAAAATGAAACATACTTAATTGCTGCCTCCACTTTTCATTACATGAGAGAATAAAGTAGTAGGCAACAGAATTTAGCGGGCTAGGGTTAACGTTGAACCTTGCAATAAAGCCAAGAGTGGGAAAGAATAGCTTGTTACCTTGAGAAGTCAAGTATCTCAGGACTCTGATGGGGTTCCTGGTTAAACTTATCCAGTCATTACATCCCAGTCAATTACTGGGAGCATTCATCTTACCAACAAATTTGGTGCAGTGGCTTGCACATTTGGCTTATAACTCTAAGGAGCCAACTTAGAAAAGAACTTCAAGGGTGACAGGGGGATATTCACGGTGAGGGGTTTGATGGTGGCAGGGAAAGTCCTGGAAGAATCCCTGCTCTGTAACAGGTAACCACCTCTACTGAGCTGTCTACTGAGGGTAGACAGCTGGAGGGGATAGGCATAAATAGTGGAAAAGAGTTGTCTCATTGTCATCTCCTGCTTGAACAACCTCCTTCCACCTTAGCTGTCTCTCACCTCTGCCCTGGAGGACACAGCTACAGCTTATAGGCTGCAATAATAATTGCACAATAATAACATAATTTGACAACTTTTGACAACTCTTTTAAACCGCTGCGCTCTGAATGATGCATAGTCACAAACCACTTCTACTGAGGTTAGACAGCTGGAGGGGACAGGCATAAAAGCTTTGTCTCTTTGTCATCTCTTGCTTGAACAACCTCCTTCCACCTCAGCTGTCTCTCACCTCTGCCCTGGAGGACACAGCTACTATATGATTCTTCTCTCAATATCCATGTGCAATGTCTTCTCATTAATGACATGAATGATTCTTTCCCGTTGACAACTTTCAACAACTCTTTTCAACCGCTGCGCTCTGAATGATGCGTAGTGACGAGAATGTACGCGTTTGTTTTTTACTTTTTATTTTCTGTGTACGCCTCGGAAAGTAGCGATCAAATTGAAACCGTGTCGAACGTTTTCGGTTTCAACGCGGACTTCGTACGTATCGAGTGACTCGACGACGAGTATCACCAATTCTCAGACTGTACCGCCGAGCAGTCCCATCTCTCTCGAGTCGACGCTTCAAGAAAGCCATTCGGCCGATTGGCAAGGTTTGAACGAGAGTTTCACCTACGTCGTCGACACTGGTTTGACTCACGGTAGGGAATCAACGAATACCTAATACTATCTATCATAATTCATTGGTAATGTTACATAACGATGGTAATAATTTACGAATGATATTTTAGGATCTAGATAAAACGGGCATTATAAAAATTTGGGGATATAGGTATACTGCATTCAATTCATGTCATTTGTTCAATTGATTCACAGTTTTCGCCTGAGCCACAATACAACTACAAAACTTATTCATGTATTACACTCCCCTTAGGTGGCACATTTCAACTGCTTCCAACGCTCCGTATAAATTTATAGCCACACAAACTTGACCACTGTAAGTCAAATGACGGGTATTCAATTGCTGAATTGACGAAGATATCCCTTTGGTTTTCACCCCTTTCAAATTCTGTGTTAATTTTTTTTTTAATACAGGGTGGTGAAGAGGTAACAGAATTACTGAGACACAATGGGCTGAAAATAATAAAAATCATAGTAGGTATTGAATGATACATTTTGACATCTGACCATTGTGCCACATACACCTCAATGTTACTGATGACCTGGATATCATCCTATAGAGATTTGGAGACTGGTTGCCATTATGTGCCCTGATGATGCCAGGCCTGTTCCTGGCAAAACGTCGGGTTAAAGGATGTAAACGTGGATAAAACTGTTACCCCTTTATTAAAAAAAAAAAAAAAAAAAAAAAAAAAAAAAAAAAAAAAAAAAAAAAAAAAAAAAAAAAACTTAACCATTATATATGAAGAAATGGAAGGTCAACACAACTGATTAAATGATAGGTTTTTAATGAAATTTTTGAAATTAAGCACCATATTTAAGTTTGGAAAATGTCCCAGAGATGACCTCCTTCTTGCTGGATACAAATTTGGATCCTCTTCTGAAAACTGCGGACAGCTCTCTCCAACATTTCATTCGGCTTGTCTTCAATTTCCTGACGAATTGAATTCTTAAGATCACCAAGAGTGTGCAAGGGTTGATAATGGTACAGTTTTGAATGCAAATATTCCGACAAAAAGAAGACACATGTCGAGTGGTTGGGTGAGTGAGGGAAAAGAAATCCGTCCGTCATCTTCAGGACAGGATCCAAATTTGTATCCCGGACGTCATCTCAAAGACTTTATTATCCGAACCTGAATACGGTATGTAATTTTAAAAATCTGCAAATTCTTACACACGGGTTGGTTATTCCTCGAATGGGGGAAACGGTGGATGTGGCGGGTCCCGGACCCATTCCAATCGATTCAGGGTCCAAAATTTAGTGGCAATGATATTCCACACGCTATTCGCCCTAGCCTAGGTTACACCATGGCGCAAGTGGCTAGAGCGTTCGGCAGTAACCGGAAGGTACTCAGTTCGAACCCAGGAGGTGTTTAAGTTTTTTTTTTACCCATAAATTGACCAATTACGTTTTCCAGTGGGTGCCAATCGTTCTGGGACCAATTTATTTGGATTCAGCGTCCAAATTTAGTGGAAAATGACACCCTACTCGCCTAGAATCGCCCAAAATCTCGAAAATCCATTTTTCAAAAAACACATTTTGACCCCTACCCCCGCCAAATTTGGTCCGATCGGGCTGAAAAGTTTCGAGGACCCGTCTCGGCAGGGAACAGACCCCTGACCAAAATTTCAGATTTTTAGAAAATTTTCTACTACCAAAAAGGGCGCGGACGATGGACGGCGTACGGCGTACGGCGTACGGCGTACGGCGGACGGACATCGACCTTTTTTGATCAGGACATCATGAAACGTCCAGAAAAAAATTTTGAGCCAAATCGGAGAGGTTGACCATTATCATGAAAACATAGGTTGATTATTCGAGGAATAACCAACCAAAACGCTTCAAATTCTTTGACAGGGGTTGGTTATTCCTCGTACCAGCAGCATGGAGACTCATTCCAATCGATTCAGCGTCCAGAATTTAGTGGAAACTGATAACCTACACGCCTTGATCGCCAAAAATCTAAAAAAATTCATTTTTCAAAAAACACATTCTGAGAATTTGAGAATATCCAACCAAAAGTGCATTAAAAAACCTATAATTTAATGGGTACTTGTTTTAATTATTTTCAACCTATTGTGTCCCAGTAATTCAGTTCTGAAAAATGCTGCAAGTTCTTTCACAGGGGTTGGTTATTCCTCTGACCAGGTGCATGGAGACTCATTTCAATCGATTCAGCGTCCATAACCTCTTCCGGTGGACGCCAATCGTTCCGGGACCCATTTCATTGAATTTAGCGTCTAATATTTAGTCAAAAATGATACCCCGAACGCCTTGTGGTTTTACTTTGCACCCACTGTATGCTTGTACAGCCACTGCAGTGTACCCTTGGCCAATTGAATTCTGACGTACGTTCTTTAAATGGATTTTGATAGAAAATTACAATTTTTGTTTTAATACTTTTTTTTCTTTTTACAGGAGTGCTATAAACTGAAAACAGAGTCAATCTTGAAGTGTTGTGACAATTGCATATTTATGTAAACAGAAATGTATCGACTTATAATAATTTCTACCTGAATTTCCGCTCCATGAGTCTCCTTACTTCGGCACAACTGAATACCGATTCCACTCAACCACAACAATATTGTAGAAACACGCATCTAAGAAGTCGGTACGTACAGGCTTTTGAATGTAAAAAGAATTTTTGAGTTTCTATTCAGTTATATTGTGTTAGTTAATCCGTTTCTACTGTGCTCTAGTTTCAATTCATTCCATGAATAGGCATTTCCAATAAATAAATTGCCGATAGCATGTTTGTGTGTGACTCAAAATCGACACACGCCACAATGACGGCATTCAATGTGTGAAAAATCAGTGAGGTTAGAAACTAAAGATGGCACTTCAAGGAGCGGGAAATGGTTCAAAAACCAACTTTTTGTGTCTTCTCGATACTCTCGAGTATTCGATAAGTAGTGTCGAAAGAGTATTAGCAGTTAGAAACTGATTACGATATCATATCGAAGATAATGTATTCGATCCCAGAGTACGTATCGATACTCTCGAGTATTCGATAAATCACTGAGGTTAGCAACTGAAGAGGTTCAAGGACTGGGAATGATTAAAAAACCAACGCCTAGTGTCTTGTCGATACTCTCGAGTATTCGATAAATGGTATCGAAAGAGTAGTGGTAGTTAGGAACTGATATCGATATGTGATCGAAGGTAAAATATTCGTTCTTAAGAGTATCCATCGATATTTCCCGATTCGTTCATCGACCAGAGATATTTGACATCCCTGAAACAAATCTTGCATTTGGCTATGCTACGATATTTTTTTATAGTGCATACCTAACCTAAAAACCGTACAATTAATCCACTAACGTAAGCACAATACACAATCAAAATCAACAGGTTGACAACAAATCTGAGATAGGGAGGTTTCAAATTATATTGCTTCGATATCGCTTAATCTTTTGATAGGTAGCTACCTAATTTTCTCCAGTTTTTCAGTCGTTAACCTGCTGTGCCACATAGGTTTTCCCCCCTAAACAGCATTAAAACAAAATTTCCTTAATGATCAGTTTTGTATTTTCTCAGGAAATCATCTATTTTGTTTTGATACCAAAATTTCAGTAAAATATCAAAACCTCCAATACCTGATGACCAGTATCGTAAGTATCGATATCAGTAAATATCGTACATAACGAAACGCCACCACCAACGCCCACTCGCCAGAGAGGTCCCTGGTGAACAAGAGGGTGAACCAGGAACCAGGGGTTGGACTTCGTTCCTATTCTGTGCAGGCACCTTTTGGCTGCTTTTTTGCCAAATTCCTGGTAAATAGTTCAATAATTAGTAGGAAGAATGGCAAATAATAGCCATTGTTTACTCTCTGAGACCCATTTTCTTACCCAGGTCCACCCTTAGCATTAGGGTGCAGAGTGCATGAGAAGTAGAAGAAACAATGGTGGTATAGGTTATGTCTGTCTCAAGAGTCCAAATTGAGTCAAAGTATCAAAACATTGGAATGCAAGCAGCAGATGACTGAGAATTGTCTGAAAATGTCTCCAAAACATAGATTCTCATTATTGGCCTCATTCAAATCAGCTGTTCTTGGTGCTGCTACTCATTGGTCCAGGCTGGTTCCCCCTTGGTCAGGGTTGATCCATCCCTAACCGTGTTGCCTCTTCTTTTATTCCCTATTCCATGGCCATTTAGGCTTTTAATGGGGCACTGATTTTGTCTAAAGCTTGGAGATGGCTGCAAGTTACAGCTGTAAAGTTGCTGCCGAAAATCCCCATGCCCAGTTGATACTGCGACACAAAATGGTTCAGGTTAAAGAACTTCAGGCATTAGCGCGCTCTGCTATGACGGGCCATAGTGCCTGCCATTTGCTGAATGGGTCCGTCATCTCTGCCGCTCCTGAATACTCCACTCGTCCACCTCTTTCTGGGTGTTGTAGATTGCAATGGTGCTGTTTCTGCCATGGCAAATCATATCTGGCTGCAGCGGCTCTCATCTTTAGTATTGTGCCAGCCAGCACCTGGAGGGCGAATGTGGACGTGGTACATCTCTGTCAAGTGCCTGCATCTTGCCTCTGTAACCCATGCTGGGCATGCGTGCAACATAACTGATTTCAAATAAGGCTGTGTACACATGGTTGTACTTTGGCTGTGCTACATGCCCAAAGTCGCTATAACCAGTGACTTTGTTCATCCATAGGACGCTAGTGCCCTCGCTGTTGTTGCAGTTATGTGGGCTGATGCTTCAAGACGTTAGTGCCTTATCACCCCCAGTTTTTTTTGGGCTTTGGACATACTTAAGGCCATCTACAAGTGCGCGGATGCGGATGATTGAAACGCTCTGTGTACTCTGTACACCTTATAGCCATCCATCCATGCCATTCATGCCTAACCATCTTGCAGGTTTGATGAGGAATCATCTCTCATGCGGTGGAATCTGTTTTTGACTCATATTGTACGTATTTATGTTCAACTTACTGGTTTTAGGCCTGAATGACGAGGGTGATCTGCTATCGTGTTACTGACCCTCATTGATAGTCTGTGCATCATGATAAGCCATTCCATTCATTAAATTGTCAGTAATTCCGCAAATCACCGAACAGCCGGTTTTTAAAACAATTTACCAGTAACGTACGGAGCATGAGTAAACATTTCGTCACTATTAAAATTATGCAATTTTATTACAGACTGCTCATTCTACGTAGACGACTCTCATTGGCTCCCAACGTGCCTCTTCTCACGGTGATTGCCTGCAGCATGAAATAACAGCTGACTGTACATTTTTTCATTATTTTTTTTGTTTTCTTCAAAAATAAAGATCATTTTTACCGTCATGAATGCGTGTATCATTTTTCGAATCAACTATCATTTTCTCGAAAGGGCCAGACGTGTAGGTACTCGGCCCGAAATGAGCGGTTGATTGCAATCGCATGTGAGGGCATGGATTGATGTGCAGCATGCAAATAGAATGCGCTCGGTCATCGTTGAGCGCAGTCAGAAAATCGATCTGAGCTCTACCAAAGATGGAAAACGTGTCGTTCAATCGTCGCTTTTGTGTTACACTCGAGCGACAACATTTACATTTTTGATACGACTCGAGAGAACTTGTCAAATGCTCCTACTAGGTACGGTTTTTTTCCAAAAACACTGCTTTGAAACATTTAATTTAACATGTTTGAACAATGAATACATTTTACTAAATGTTAGACTTCCCTTTTACAGTGTTCAACCCATCCAGATCCCTCATATGACATCTATAGGTAGGTTTTGCTTTCAAAGAGGAATATTCAGCTACTTTTTCGCTCTTGAGCTTTTTTTCCAATTTTATATGAACCAGTAGAAATATATAAATCCACAATTTATCAATATTATTGACATTAAATACAATTTTTCATAAATCCGCTTCAAATATTCACAGCATGCGAATAAAAACGTATCGGCATGGTATCGGCTTTTCAATCGTCTTTTGATTCGTTTTGGTTTCAAGAATTTTATTGTGGTTTGGTTGATTGTTTAATGACGTCATTTGGTCTCATTTTCGTACTTTAAGCTGACAGTAGGCCTGACAAAATCGCTCAATTGACGCTACGAGCTGTGGTGCTAATTCAGAAGAAAAAAACTTAATAAACAGAGGGTTTCTAGAAAACTAAATGAACAATTTGTGTGACTCGCAGTCATCAGCGTTCTTATTTCCCAACAAGATCAATTGAATATATACTGTAAGTGCATTAAATTAATAGAAAAAGGTAACTAATATTTGAAATTAAATTATAATTACATATTGTTAAAAATGTATCGCTTGACGAGTTACATAACAATTAGAACCTTATACCTGTTATGCTGGCCGCTGCCATTCTTCATTCAGCATGCTTGTACTCAACTGCATGTTGCTTCAAGTTGCACGAAGCCAGAAGGACAATACGTAGGTTTGATCGGTATCGGCAATACTCAAAAGTGGATCTTGAAACATAATTTTATTAAATTTTTTCCATCTAAAGGTTCGAATTGTCAAAATAAAGGTCAATATCCGACCTGAACAGGAGTATGAGGGAATTTCGGGCTGGGCATTTGACAGTTAGCCACGCAATTGGTTGTTATCGTCAAATCAGCTAATCGTGAATGTGTAGAAAAATAAGTTGCAAGTATTTGGTGACCCTGTGGTGGTTGCAAGGCGTAGTGGCAGAGGTTAGTTTAGCCTGATGTGCAGCAAGATTAACATTACTTCGCTACTAAAACCCAGTTAAGTGTTCAAACGCTAAATTCTCCAGAAAAATAAACAAATGTCTACCTGAATGAATAAGGTTAAGACCAAGAATGTCAATCTACAATTAGATCTCCGCACAACCGTTGCAAGATGCAATTGCCGGCCTTGACAGTTCATTCTTAAAGGTGTCTAGGAAGAGGCTATAAGCATTGTGCTTTGTGTACCAAGTCAAATAGAACATTTAGAAAAACGTATATTAAGCTGAGCTGATGATTTTGTTGAGGAAGTTCGTGTAACTAAGTAATAACATAATTGTAATATAAGATGCACAGCGAATGCTCATAAGTGAGTCGCTCACCAAAGTCCACAGGAGGATTCAATAATACGAAGAAGCAGAAAGTAGAAGAATATCTAAATGAAATATTCTCCTGAATGAGATCCTCTATGGTAGCCCTCCAGGCAACATAACCCTCTCAAGTGAGATAGATTTGCCCAAAACTCGCACTGTCCCAAACTGAACAGTTTATAAATATTGTAGACTGATTTCAGACTTTTAAAAAAGCTGCAAATTCCTTCGAAGGGGTTGGATTCCTTGGACAAGCAGCACCGAGACTCATTCCAATCGATTCAGCGTCCAAAATTTAGTGGGAAATGATACTCCACAAGCCTAGATCGCCAAACATCTCGAAAATCCATATTCGAAATAGGTAGATAAACACCCATTTTGACACATAACCTCTTTTGGTGCGCGCCAATTGTCCCGGAACCCGTTCAAATGGATTCAGAGTCCAAAATTTAGTCAAAAATGATGCCCCACACGCTTAGAGATTGCCGAAAATCTCAATAAACCATTTTTTTAAATAAACATGTTGACCCCCCCCCCCACCCTCCCTTAAAATTTTATCTGATCAGGCTGAAAATTTCGAGGACCAACTAGAGCCAGAATGGGTTCCTAACCAAAATTTAGATTCCTAGAAGATTCTACTACTAAAATTGTTGCAAAAATTATATGCCACGTTCTTACGTAATAACCTTGAACTCGAGGATCATCATCAAAACTTATTGCATACCTCTTTCTTTTCAGTAAAAGATTTAGCTTGAGAGAGACACGCAGAGGTTGTTATTTGATGGTGAAATGAATTATCGAGTTGAATTATAGCGGCTATAAACTGCTATAATAACTACAAGTTTCTGCTATAATAATATCTGCCTTTGCACTTGGTACATTATGCGCCTTCAGAGTTGGGGGTCCTCTTATTCCCTCATACAGTTGCTTGGCCTAATTTTAAGGCTTTTTAAAAATCACATGCTTGCTATGATATGTATACCTATTCTAGAGCGGAAAGTAAAATTTGAGCGCGGCACTTTTCTACTCGTTGTCAGGTTTCAGATTTTCAACCGATTTGGTTAGCCAGTCATGTCGCAGTTATTCTTCTTCACACGTTCATCCTTCAGTCTCCATGGGTTGAAAGGCGCCGTTGGTCGGCTCATTGTGATCATAGTATACA
>CM034001.1:30043442-30106142 GCA_019603395.1 Cyrtorhinus lividipennis | reverse complement strand
CAATAAGTTTTAGATGATGATCCTCGAGTTCAAGGTTATTACGTAAGAACGTGGCATATAATTTTGCAACATTTTATTTACTTTTTATTTCAGGAGACATAGCTACTATCAAGTGAAACAACACACTCTTAAACTCATTTCATAAAATTGCTTGCGTTGCTGGTTACTTACATTAAGCGAGTGCTTTGTTGAAATTTGTTAGGCGGAGGGAAATTAAAAGCAATAACCAGGCTGATTCAAAACATTGATTTTATTATCCAAACGTAACGGTTCCAGGGGTTCTTAAACATTCCTTTATACCTTTCCTCTTTTTCAGAGAATGGAGCGTCATCTTTAAATATTTAAAGCAGGTACGAGTATTTTTGCACAAATTCACCATCAAATGTTTTTATTTAGAGTAGTTTATCTAAGTAGTGGCATTTATTTAAGCAGCTCGATAGTAATAATTAAAATATAATTCAAACGCTGCATTTACTTTGAAAAAAAAAAGAGAGAGAAACGTTCTGAATTAAGAATTTCTGAACTTTGGTTTATGACGTTCTATACGTTACATGTGACGGTTTGAACCAAGGAAAAGATTGTGATAAATATGATAATTTTTTACTCCACCTCTTTCTTTTCAGACATAAGTATGCAAGAGGGGTGGTAAAGCAGGGAACATCAATGGTGAACACGGGAGCCTGGGGCGAACATTATACGAACCAGTGACATGAGTGAAGTTTCAAGCGTTAGCTTACTTTTCATACTTGAAGGCTGGCCCAGGATTGCAATTTGCGCATCGAACCGCTTCTCTGTATGTTGGCGCTGTGGAACCTCTTCTTCGGTTATCCAGCTCCTTGTGCTTCCCCTATGCAGTTAAAATAATTCTACAGTAAATTTGAAAACCATTATGAGAGGCTCTTGATAAACACGTTGGTGTTGGCCGACAAATCCACGGGAACCTGAAGCCATGAGCAAATAAGAGAACGCACTCATCAATAGTTAACCGTCGAGTTCAACAATCTAGATATATAGCAAACATTGATCGTTGTATCTAGGGTCTAGTTAGATGTAATGGTTTTATGTTCACTCACACAGCCGGCATCCTTGCACATGCAGAGTGAGAGGTATACAGTAAACACAAAATTGGCCACCCAAATGTAGAAACCTCGACCAGCGATGAAAACTAAAGTCAGTAAACTCAACGCCGCCATACTTTTTCCTTGCAACCTATCCGAGGACTGAAACAAAATTTGAACATCACATTAGCGTTGCGATTGAGGATGAAGTCATCCAAGTTGATCTGGCATGATCGACTGTGCTAATATTTCGAAATGAAACGGCCAATGTTCCTTTGAAAACACAAAAAGTAAAGTCACGAATCAAAATTCACAGAGTTTTGATAATTTATTTGACGCAAATTACAGGTCTTCGTCTTGAACTCCTTACATCAGCTCCTGTCAGCGTATCATGATGTGCAACATGGTACGTCTTCTTGAGGAAATAAATGAGCCGTCATATTCCCATAGGACACATCAGCCCACATAACCTTTAGTGTCCGAAAACCAGTGGTTTATTACCTAGTTTGTCAATGTGTTAAAAAAGAAATCATAAATATTTCAATTGGCGCGGAATGAAAGTTGGTATACATTATTTAGCAAGGAAAAGGAGAGGTATTGTGTGATTCATACCAGGAACACACCCACCTAGGTGGGAGGTCCCATTGTGTCACCAGGTGAATATAATTTCAAAAAGAAAGTTGACATGGATAAATTAGGTTCTGTCGACCTAATTGTCCCAGGTAAGTCTGATATCTCGAAAAGTGAAAACACATACCAATAATTTGCCGTATTATAGAACAAGCAATTGCAATTAAGAGCATCATAGTTTTTTATCAATTGCAATATGTTTCGGGATCGACACTGTGCCGAAACACGTAGGTAAACAATTGTTGCAAGCTCGCACCGGCGCCGGCCAAATGGGCTGCCGGCATCGCAAGGTCAACGACCTGTGGAAGGCTAAGGGACCGGTCTCCAACATTCGAGAACCTCCCCGTTCGTCCCCGAACGTTCTCGACCGGGCATCAGGTATAAAAACAGTCCCACGAGCGCCGCCGAGTTCAGTTCAATTCGGAGTCCCGATATAGACACTTCAAGTTATAAATCGTGCCGTGCCGCGTTATAAATAGTGCGACTACCGCTTACAATCGTGTATTGTGATTCTGTCACTGTGTAAGTGCGCGAATGTGAACAGTGTATGTACTGTCGTGAACAATTGTTAATAAATCATTTACTAAGAACATAAATCGTTACACAATGTATTTATTCACGCCAATTGTAAATCGTCGATTCTTTCTTTGTGATGGAAAAAGTGTCTGTTAATTCAATTTGTAAGAATTAATGAAGAACCTCTTGAAAATCGTCGAAGGCATTATAATTTCGTAGGTAATTCTGGCCATGAAATTGAAATAGAACTAATATTTACAATATTATTGCTCAAATTTAGAAGTAAGCTACCCTCGCTTCTCTCGCTCCATGTTAACATTTAATTCGCTTTTCATTTTATGTCTAAGTATGACTAAATCGACACTAATTTTGAGAGGATCTAACGCTCTACTGAACATTTTCGACAAGAGAAATGCTAATCGGGATTGTTCCAGCTTATACCGTTTGTAGCGGAAAAACGGAATTTTGGCGAGGGTCTCACCTAATCGGGACAAGTCCTCAAGATAAGGTGGCGAGCAGGCGATACACATCAAAACGGGATGTTACGTAGCTCATTCAATGGAGTCATCGATCTATACGTGATGAGTTATTTCACGATGCTTGAAAACCATTTGACGACGACTCATAATTGTCCATTTAGAATAAATTGTACTTGAGATATTTTCTTATCACGTCGACTAGGTCAGGAGCCTTCTGAATTCCATTCACGGAACGGGGTGATTATTGCGTGAAGAAAGCAACAAACATTCAGGGCTGATTGTCAGTGTAACAGTGCGTAGTGGCATCGTCAAGTAAATCTTCATCACAAGGAAACTTTAATTAGGCATGGACACGTTTGTTAGCTATGTTTGGTCATAGGTCTTGCAAAACGTGCTCTTTGCTCACCGACAATAAAAAAATGAAACGGGTTCAAGCAAAGCGCTAACCCGATTTCCTCTACAGTTTAAAAAAGGATTTGGGCACAGTTTGCAAAATAGATTGATTCGTTCATCAATTAGGTTATTACAACTTCTTGAGGCTTGATGAAGTCTAAACTTGGGAAAAGCATCTATAAGTGTGTCAGTTATGATTTGAATGTTTTGACGCAGACAACTTTGATATGTTTGATAGGAGTTCTTAATAGGTAGCTTATCCTAATCTAGGAATTGACTGACATTGGCCAAATATATTTCCGTTAGAATGGGCTTAACCGATCCATGAGTGTGGACAGGAGAGGCTTTTATCGTCAGAGTTTGACAAATCGCTTCTGTATTCGGCCATGACTCACCGAGACATTCCCGTAGTCGAGAGATATGATCGACATCGCAATCAAATCCACGAGAGAAACGCAGTAGCTCATCATCAGATAGAACAGCGTCCATCCGAAGGCGAGGTGCTTTTTCTCCGTCCACAGAGCTGTACCAAAAGGAAATATCTGCTTGATTTTTGGGAGCTGCTTTCAATTACAGGCATAATAAATTCAGGGAAAAGGCTCTCAATTTCTTTTCGACACCAGGGATGTACCCCGGTTGGTTCAATATTATTCATTAAAGATTATGTATCATCCTTCTATTTCCAAATTTATCTGAAATCGTTAGTTTAGTGAACAAACCGAACATTAGCATAGCTGAGGCGAAGCACAGGAAGAAATTGAACGCGAAGGTGAACACGCAGAGTAATAGGAGTTTCTGCGAGGATGTGACTTGTTCAATCGTTGGATACAGGCTGAGTAGTTCAGGTTGGCAGGAATTACCTGAAAACATCAACGGCAATTCCTATCGAGGCATTCTGATTTGGAGAGTATGAGTTAAGATTAAACATTTTCTGATAAAGTAGCTACCTACCTACTTTTATGTTATGACGTTGAATTAATAAATTGATTTTGATTTTGTAAAGAAGGAACACAGATCAGTCGGTAGAGTAAATATACCATTACAGTATTAACTCCCCCACGTATATGTACTTATCAGTAAAGAGTATTCTGTAGTGGACAATGTCCAATAATAGTGATGGGTTTCAACTTTTTTAAAATTAAGTTTGCGTTTTCAAAATACCCGTTCAACCCAAGTTCTAGTGCGCGACAATCAAAACCAAACTCAACAGATTCAGCTCCCGGGATTGAGTGAAAAATAATGCCCCACACGCCAGTTCCCAAAAAATTCAAAAATCAATTTTCAAAATACCCAATTTTACCCGTTTCTGAAGGCAAATTTTCGATTTATCAATGCATTTTTTAACAATTTTTCTGCTTGACGGACAATGAACATACGGTTTGGATTTGGGATCTACCCAATTTGAAACGTAAATTATAAAAAAATTATTAATGATCGTCATTCATCTCAAGATTACTCCCCAATAAGAACGATGCATACAAGGAGTAATATATATTCATCTACTTATCTGCTGTTACCCAATTCTTTGCAGCATTCTCCCGATAATGACCTACTGGTTGACCGAAATGAATAGTTGTGATAAATTAGTTATCAATTAGAATTCGCCGTAAAGTGATAAAATTCCTGAAAATTACCACGGTTGTGTGGACGGCCTTTGATGAATTGGTAATAAATAAAAGCTTACCCTGAAAATATGCGACTAAATAATGTTTGAATGTCAGTTCCAAAGGTTCCGAGGGAACTTCGACCTGTAGGTTGCATGTGTAGCAGAGGATGCCCAGAAACGCCAACACGCACAACGTGATGCTCTGCGCCTAAAGTAGGAAATGAAAATTGTGCTCTGAGTGTTAGGGAAAATGTTGTTTTTGCAATAACATCCGCTCATCTAAAAAGGTATTATCAATCTGTATTCTTTTTAGGTTTACTTGAAGGTACTCTTTATACTTGTATAAGCATATATTATAAGGGGGCATGCACCTCCTCGCATTGATGAAAATGGATGTTGAATTAGGAAATGGACTAAACATTTCCAAAGTTAAAAACGGCATGGTTCAAAATGTTTATTGTATGTAAAGAACGGCTTCGTAAGTAACGGTGTAATAATTATAATAATAGATAATTTCTTATATGTCAACAATTTAATAGAAAAATTACGAAAATCTATATATTTATTGTCATATGACAGTTTTTTGAGTTGTAAGAACTGAGTAAAATTATAGGCAATTAGGCGCCTGTTAAATGGTACTTCCTAACTACCTACGTTTTCTTGGTAGTGGCTATGCGATCCTGGACCAACCGAGCAATTTATCGCTTATGAGCAATTGCGGCTAATTGTTGACGCGAGAATGAACATCAGGCCTAGGTCTATTCCGACTTCGTGAGAA
The DNA here is from genome assembly GCA_019603395.1 of Cyrtorhinus lividipennis. Classification (NCBI taxonomy): domain Eukaryota; kingdom Metazoa; phylum Arthropoda; class Insecta; order Hemiptera; family Miridae; genus Cyrtorhinus; species Cyrtorhinus lividipennis. Next base: position 30,100,682 of record CM034001.1, on the reverse strand, counting down.
GGTAACAGCGCGCGACCGTCATGGTGAGGTGAACCGCCACTTGAGATCGATTGAAATTCAGCTTAATCTCCGATAGCCAACTCTACAGGATGAATGTAATGAGCGAATGGTGACCCAATTTTATCCCAAAGTGTTGGTCACACAATGAATAACTACTGCAGTACTGCAGTAATGCAATAGTACTACTGCAGTAAACGTAGGAAATAAAAACAAAATTATACCACAGAAAACAACGCTTCAAATTCTTACACACGGGTTGGTTATTCCTCGCACCAGGCGCATGGAGACTAATTTAAACCTCGGACCAGGCGCATGGAGATTCATTTCTTCAACATGGGAAAAATGGAGGAAACAGTGGGTGTGGCGGGTCCCGGACCCATTCTAATCAATTCAGGGTCCAAAATTTAGTGGAAAATGATACCCCACATACCTAAATTGAAAAAAATCCATTTTTTCGAAATTCACATTTTGACCCTTATCCCACCCAAATATGGTCCGATCGGGAAAAGTTTCGAGGACCAACTAGAGCCATGAACGGACCCCTGACCAAAATTTCAGATTTTTAGAATAATTCCTACTACCAAAGTCGGCGCGGACGGCGGACGGACATTTGCTAATTTTGGTTTTGATCTAGACACCTTGAAACGTCCAGAAAAAAAAAACTACGCCAGTGCATCAGCTTGCGTACAAGTCCGCAACTCAGTAGGACATTTTCATGTTTTAAACAAACTCAATTCTTTCAGAAAAGAAAATTGGATTTAAACTGATAACCTGGTGCATGCATACGGATTTCTTTTATTTTCTCTCTTACAACATGCGATAATTGTTTGTCTGTCGAATACATACGTATAGTCTTATGTATTCACATTGTTATCGGTACACACTATTGTTATCGGTACACACTATTAGGATTTCCCCAAACAGAGGGTTGCATTGTATCGACATTCATCTATTTCGATTGTCTACAATTTCGTGATGTGATTTCGTAACGCTAAAAAAGTAACGCTTTTCGAGTTTATGTGCCAGGGTCAAGACATGAAAATGTCAAAAAAAACTATTAATAACGTACACAATTAACTAGGAGTAAAATAGTAGTAGCATTTTTTCTCATTCCAGTCGAAAAATGCAAAACTTTATTGGCAGCGGTGGGATTCGAACCCACGCCCCCGATTTCGTGATGTGATTTCGTAACGCTAAAATTCGTAACGGTTTTACGTAACGGTTTGAAAGTAACGCTTTTCGAGTTTATGTGCCAGGGTCAAGACATGAAAATGTCAAAAAAGTCTGGGCCGAATCGGAGAGATTGACTTTTTGCATGAACAGGTTGATTCTTCAAGGAATAACCAACCAAAAAACATTTGGAAGCTAAGTTAAAAAGAAAAACTTTTGCAAATTTTAGAAAGAAGAGACATTGCATGGCTATGTTGATTCCTGTACACAGGGTGTTTCCCATTTGATTTTAGAGAATAGATTAGGAAAGTGATCTCACAACGGGCCGGGATGTTGCAATCCTCACGTTTTCATCTCAATCCAACTTTTTTCTTTTTAAATAGAAAAGTACGTCAGGAAAACCACTGCGATAAACGTTTCCTATACTCTTGACCATTCGTTTCCAGAAAAGTTGCTTCATTCCCGTCGAAGTAAACAAGATAGCCATAAAAGCACAATTGCCATCTTCCCGGGTCGAATTAATTCGTACCAGAATAATATAAATCTTGGATCGTTGTACAATAATAATAATAATAATGACGAAAACGAGCTTCTTACCAAAGACGAAATAGCAGAAATGAGAGCCGCTGTCCGAAACCTGGTGTGGAGGGCCATGACGAGGCCTGATTGGCACACAGCACTCAACTAAGCGCAACTGTTTGACCGCTGCCCCACTAAAATATCTTATCAGATGGAAGGACGTTTTCAAGTGTCTCCGTACGAGGGAAAAACAAGACGAAACACTCAAACCGTTTTGACAACTTCGTGCGTCAAATGCCGGGAGACTTGCAGTTCACATCCTCTTTTAATTAGATCTCCCATGCTAAATTTTTTTTTTTTTCAATTGACAATTTTATTGCACCGAGTTGTCTCATTAACAATATTGCGCTGACTTAAATTACTACAACTGTTTATTAGGACAAAAGATACATAAAATAGTCCCATGTCCCTATGAACTTCGTCACATTCACTACCTACACTTGTGGTTTCCGGCACTTTAACCGCCGACTAAGTTCTTGTACGTCAAGAAGCTTTGCAGCTTCTTCGTTTATGTGGCATCTGAGTCTTGCGAGGTGGGCCGTGGCCCTATGCTTGATGACGTCGTCTACACTGTCCACTTCGAGTTCGCGGTGCAGAGCGTCATTTCGGAAGTACCACGGTGCATCAGTAATACACCGCAGCACAGAGTTCTGGAACCTCTGAATGCCGATTGGTTGGAGGGGTACAGCCCCACAACTGCGCTCCGTATGCCCATACAGGCTTCAGTACTTGATTGTACAGAAGCAGTTTGTTTCTGATGGTAATGGAAGATTGTCGGCCAATGAGCCTGTACATTTTTCTGAGTTTAAAACGGAGTTCAATTTTTTTCTTTTTGACGTGCTCTTTCTACGTGAGCTTGGCGTCCAGCGTGCCCATGCCCAGCTATTTGGCCTCATTCGCGTAGGGAATGGCTGTGTTATTGAGGAAAGTGGGGATGTAGACGATCTTGAGATTGGCAAAATCGACATGGACGGACTTGGCCTCATTTAATTTGATTCTCCATTTCGATGTCCATTTACTGATTTTGGATATTGATTTGTTGAGTTTTGATATGGATTCTTCATTGCTATTGCCAACTGCCAGGACTGCAGTGTCGTCTGCAAACGTTGCTGTGGTGTTAAATTCCTGGTAGGTCGCATGTGTGCAGAAGGTATAAGTCCCATGTTAAAGAGAACATTGGTGTCAACGAAGCATTTTTGCTGCTTTAACGTTGAAGTAATGACATCATGAAATTCCTCTACAAGGATGGAAGAAATTAGTTTCTATCGTTGGTAGCTCGTTCACCCAGTAATTTTAGAAGAGAGGAGAAGACAGTAGTTACAGTAGGTTCAAATTCAATGGGTTTTTCCTCCTCAAAACCTGTGTTGTGAATTTGATCCATTCAAGCAGATGCAATAAAATACATAGATATCACATCAAAAATTAGAACCAATAATTTCAATTATACCATTAAATATAGTCCCGCCATTACTCAAACAGGGACTGTGGTCACCTTCACATTTCTACATAGGACACGTCATGCGGCTCTATTTTCGGGAAATCTATTCCTTCTCCCTCAATTCTCAGTGGCTTACAGTTTTCGCAGAAGCTAGACCAACTTCCGAACCTACATTATTTCCACTTTTATTGAAAAAAGCAATTACTTATCTTATTTTAGAGATAATTGTGTCTTATATATGAGATCAATCTAGAGTTAATCAACATCTGATCCAATATAAAAGTAGTTCAGGAACATGTTGCTAATTATTAGTTCGAAGGAATTTTAGAACACGAGACAATTTAGATTATGAAAAGCGAACTTCTGAAAACTGAGGACATCCTTGACTTCCAAATCTAGTATTTACTATCATTATTATTACAGTATTTAGTTATTTTCTTATAGTAAAGTAGTAGTATTTGTAATTGTTAGAATAAAACTCATTAATGAAAATCACAGGAGTTGGTTATTCTTCAGATCAGGCGCATGGAGGCTCATTCCAATCGATTCAGCGTCCAATGTTTAGTGGAAAATGATACCCCACACGCCTAGGTACCAGAAATCTCAAAAATCCACATTCAAAACTGGTAGACAGATACCCATTTTGACCCATGACCTCTCCCGGTGTGCGCCAATCGTTCCGGGACCCGTCTCATTGGATCCAACGTCCACAAGTTAGAGGAAAATGATACCCCATACGCCTGAACTATTTTCGTACTACTTATTAGTCGTTGGGCCTAGGTTAAATAAGCAACCAATTTTGGAACGGGCCGCCCCAACCTCGCCTTGAAGGGCATAAGCACCTTAGAAAATCAACTCAACGCCTATTCGTTCATCTCACCAAGAATCCAACCAGTTCCACGAACCAAAATGCCAATTTTCGTAGCCCCCACACACAAATGACTAAAAAGACAACTTTTGCTGTTAAAATAAACGGAACAATCCCAGTTTTAATAATTTCTTGGTTTGAAATGTATTGTTCTGGACCCCTTTACACTACCCCTCAGGGAGCAAAAATACCTTCGTCAGGTTTCAAAAAAAAAAACAAAAAAAAACCTCAAATTGATAGGTGAAGGAAAAAAATCAAGGAGAAACGAATGTTTTTTTATTTTGTACAACGTTGATGAAAGTTAACAGAAATGACAAATCTTCATTTTTCCAAATTAAATCATTCCTAGCTTTTTAAAAGTTTTCCTTTCCAAGTTCTAAAGCACTTGTTGCAAGTCAACCGAGACATGAACAAATGAACAAAGTGAATAAACGTGATTAAAGAGTGAAATAAACCTCCACGCATCCACATTACTTCTTGGCAAAGGTGATCTTCATACCATGCGTGGGAGTTATTTGGAAACCGTTCAATGCCTTTTTCGCCACGGCGGACTGATGTTCGTTCTCAAATTCAACGAAAGCGATGTCGTGGCGGTTTGGGACTAACCGAACTTCCTTGAATCCAGGGAACCTGTGAATCAAACTCGTCTCATGAGTCTAATTGAAACTTACCATTGAAACAGTATTTTTCAGCACCAATCTAACCAGAAACTAAGTTACTCGTTGGATTATATGGACAGGAAGCCTATCATCTCCCTGAATCCTTCCTAAACCTAACATACGTACTATCCGTTCAAATTACTCATGAGAAACAAAGGGGATATTGCAACAATTTGGGGACGAAATGTAATGTTATGGAATTGAACGGACTTTATATATATATAATTTAACTTACTGATTGAACAACATAGACAGCATCATCTCGTTTGTTTCGTCAGGTAGATTAGTGAGGAAGAGAATCTGGTTAGGCGGTTGCTCTGGAACGACCGCAGCTGGGCCCATTCCTGGAACAGACAAAGCAACCAGCAACGATGCAGGTTTCCGAAACAAATGCATTGGTAGTTCACCTCATCATCGTCCAGGGCAAATCAAGGATACAACTCACCAGGGTGCATCGCTGGCATCTGTCGCGATGGTATAGCTGCTGCCTGAGTCCTGGCCTGCTCCTTGGCTGCTCTCTTCTTGGCCTTCTTCGACGAGTCCAGAGGGTCTTCTTGCAGCATGGTACGCTTCGCCTTCTTCGGCCGCTCAACGTAAGTCCCCTTCATCTTAGCGATGACGTCCGACTCAGTTTTGGCGTATGCAACTCTCTGGAAATTCGACTTCCGATTACCATTTTGTTCTCGAAGGAATTCGATTTAATTCTTCGTTCAGCCCGCGAATAGAAAGATATATTGCAGGCATCTTTGAACAGTCGCCTCAATAATAATGGTACAATGACTATTATAACTTCAATAATAAATAATATAAATGTAATATAATATAGATGATACCCACCAATTATATTAGGTACACATAAAACGGTTATGGGGACACACGGTGGCTTCCTTCATGGAATACTTCAATACATGTGGTTAACAGATAATATTTCAGACAATGAAATTACAACCCCCTGAATTGAGCATAATAAATCAGAACAATTTTGTTCAACGTGACACTTATCTCCCTCGAAAAAATTCATTTAAATGGGGACTTCGTTCGTATAATTTGGTTTTTTTTCTTTCCTTTTTTCCTTTCTACACAAGACTTTCTCTTGGAAATTAGATTTTTTTTTGTTTTTCCGACGAAATTTGGCTTCACCCCGTTACACTCAAGTTTAGGATGAAACTCACTTTCAGTCTTACTTTTTATATAGGTATCAGCCATGGTAGATTCCAAAACTGGGAAACCCACTGACTCACGATTTGTAATCGGAGTCAGATTGTGTGGACGAACAGCCTCCTAAATCCAAAATATACGTGGTGAGAATAACACATACTATACCGCACTGTAAAATTTATCAAGAAAATAGGTAGTTGTTGGAAAAACCAATTTACAATACAGAAACATTTGGAAAAAAACGAAGGAGAGGATCATGCTAGCCAAAATATCCTTCATAGGAGATCGCGTAATAGGAAAACGGTTGTACAACCTAAAATACAACCTACCAGAAATACAAAATCGTGGACATAACCATACAAATGGATACAAATACGCACAAAACGAACAACCAGAAACGCCTCAAAACATTTTTTTTTCTTTTAGGCTGCTAAGAGTTTGACAGTTCTGATTAAATGATACGCACTGATTATACGTTGAAACTTGACCACAAATTGGATAGTACCAATAATATTGCGTATGTGCGGCCCAGGACCAAATTAAAAATACGAGGCAAAATAATTTAAATACGTCGAATATCATCCATTCAAGACGCCAAGATCATACATAAATTTTAATGTACTAATTTGAACAGTTGTATCAGAAGGTGCAGGGAGAGTCCGGGATCACCGGGGAGGGGAAGAGCGTTCATCCTATCAAAAAGGAACGTGTTGATTGATAACCTCAAAGAGCTAGCAAATCCAATGTCATATTGATCTTTCCCACCCAAACTGTGATCATCCTTCTTCAAACTGCAGTTTGATTTCTTTAAATAAATGTTAATCACTGATACCTGCTGGTCGCCCTATCCGTAAGCTGTTTTACTAACAAATAATAGCACAATTTTTCGAAATCAATGAATAAGTGCGCCACTCATCCTGCTTCAAAGATAAGTAGAATAAAGTTTAAACAGCGTGCAATATCTCGTTGGTTCATATCGAGCTATCAAGCTCGCATACGGATCTCATCTACAGTAGTGAGGTTGGAATCTCGCACGATTGATTGTACGACGATCTAAAACTGTTGCGGTAGGTCAAACAACCCAGGACTACATTAACGCTGCTCGGTACCCCGAGTCTAATACAAACTTACGAACAGATTTTGAACAACTGAGCTGATTCCAATTTCCCGTCTGCTCAACAAGGAATATGAATTCAAAGCGAGTCACAAGCGACCATAATCCAAATTCATTCTCCATGCTGAGAGATAAGTGCACTTCAAGTGGAAATCAACTCGAGCCTATCCAAAGAAAATGAACTAGGGAGTAATCCGAGGGTGAGGACACGCAGAAATACAAACCCGTGTTGAAATAAAATATACAATGACCGGCACTTACCATTTCCTTCTCGTAGAATGGAAACTTGTTCATTGCGCGAATAGCGCTGGCGGCACTGGGAATTTCCTTGAAGATGACGAAAGCTTGGCCTCGCATTTTGAGGTTTGTGAGCGCCACTATGTCCACAATTTGTCCGAATTGGGAGAAAATAGCGTAGAGCGCCTTTTTGAGCGCTAAATTGAGACAAAGAGAGCACAAATTATAAGATGAAACGAAACAATGAGAATTTATTAGTATTCAATATAATCCTCCTTTCTCTCTCTTAAAAAAAACAAAAACGTATCTTCTCACTTACTCTCTTTCTTGATCTTCTCATTCAAATTGTTGACATAAATTGTACAATTCGGTCTGATGTCCATCATAATGGCTTATCTATAACAACAAAAAATAATGACACTGAATTTATGATGAAAAACTTATGGAAATATCCTCAGGAATGAAAATATTTATAATGAAAGATAATAAAGGCAGGAAGAGCTGTGTACCATCCTACACCTGTGGGTTGTGCCTGAACGGGATCAACACCTACAGATTGAGACATGGAATAGTGCCTTGATCTAGAAATCTCAACGACAAAACAGGAATTAAGGGTTCGTATAAAGAGACTTGTAGGTTGGATAAGCTGTTCCCATGGAATGTACAATCCTATTTTTCGTCTACCCATTCATGTTGAATCTCAGAACATCAGACGAGTCCTTGAACAACCAACCGAATTATAAACCACGCCATGATAGAACGCGCTGCTCCACTACCCAGAAAACCACAAATTCTTCAATGACCACAGCCTCAAATAACGAATACATTGAGAAAATACTGGTACACAGCAGCCAAATGCCGAATCAAGTAAGAGAAAATAGCGGCACATTTTTTCGCGTTTGTTCAACGCCTTCCACGAAATTAGCAACCAAGAGCACGGGCCGTCCACCATTTTGAAGTAGCTGAGAACTATGAACACGTTTGCCTGCCTGTAAAGAACAAATTAGCGACTTAGTCGAAAGAACTGGCACTTACTGAGTTTATGCTTCAGTGAATCAGTAAACTGCTATAATTTTCCCGCAGGAAATGAATTGGTCGTCAGGTTCAGGTCGCCAAACGATGAAAGAAACGGCAGCCCAGACACAAGTACCCAAACACCGTTCTGAGGAAGTAATCAATCGATAATCGATTCTCGACTCTCGCTGCACTCCCACTCCAACTCCACGAGAAAACTTCTTCTGCGACTTCATTGTTGAGGTGTAGCCATTCCGAATGTTTTGTCACTCTAAAAAGTCTCATTATGGTACCTATGTAGTTGAAAACGAAAATCACAGATTTCATTCGACTCAACGGGGATTTTTGACCAACAGTTAGATCTTGATCCACTTAAACTCCATAGTTAATACCTTCTAAATGATGATTAGAAGGGCTCCTCTCTTCCACTTCAAGTTGTGCACAAATCTTCATCATGTTGATATCTTATCTATTTTCGATGTCACGAGTTGGAGTTACCCAGAAGAGGCAACACTGGCAATGAAACGTTGAATTTTAGAAGTGGAAATCTGAAATCGCCTTGTCATTTTCGTATTTCTTTCTTTCGAACCAAGAGGTCAAATTGCCATTACTGTGACTGTGCGTAGTTGCTCTTCATTTGTCAAAAGACTCCACCGAAGTTCGCAATGCTGGTAGAAATCGTGTCTACCTCGGGTTCCAAACCTGTGTGTACGATTGACAACCTCACAGCCTCGTCCAAGATCAAAGACGTCAAAAAGGGGATCTTCTCTCAAAAGAAGAAATTTTATCCTGATCGGCAAAGTATTCGCCTCGAAGCAAAAGGTAAAAGTCTGAAGGATGAGGATACGTTGTCCAGTTTGGGATTGAAAAACGGCGGAACGCTGTACATGAAGGATTTGGGTCCTCAGATTGGGTGGAGCACCGTTTTCTTGGCTGAGTATGCCGGTCCGTTGGTTATATATTTATACGTGTATGGCAGGCCTTGGATTTTCTATGGAGAGGCTTCAGGAGCTCCTATGAGTACTACTGCTCATATCGCTGCCGCATGCTATACCTTCCACTACGCCAAAAGGCTGCTTGAAACTATATTTGTGCATAGGTTCTCTCACGGGACTATGCCGATCATGAACCTGTTCAAGAACTGTTCGTACTACTGGATGTTCACGTTGTACGTGGCCTATCACATCAACCATCCCCTGTTCACGTCACCGGGTCCCATTCAAGTCTATGCCTCATTGGCGGCATTCTTCATCAGCGAGTTGGGTAATCTAAGCATCCATTTGCTTTTGAGAGACCTGCGACCACCAGGCTCCACAGTCAGGAAGATTCCCTACCCGAACGGTAATCCTTTAACTAATCTGTTCAATCTCGTCTCCTGCCCGAACTACACCTACGAATTCTACTCATGGCTCTCGTTCACGGTCATGACATCCTGCCTCCCTGCTGGCCTCTTCGCTCTTGCCGGCCTCTACCAAATGTCCGTCTGGGCCATAGGGAAGCACCGAAACTACAAGAAGGAGTTCTCCGACTACCCCAAAAATAGAAAAGCTATATTGCCATTCATTCTCTAAATCCCACATGTCATGTAGATTTCAGAGAGCTCTTTCAACCTGAAAATGAATTTCTATTCTTAAATTCCATTCCTCTTCTTAGTCACTCGTAGTTTTCATTCCTTTTTCGCTCACTCAAAACATATAATTAAATTTCATTGATATCTAAACTTTTGACTTAACTTCTGATCCCCGTTAAAATGACATTCTGTTTTGTAAAAAAGGCATTACGTCGTGAGGTAATGAGGTATTCATAATATTCTTCATTGTTTGAGGCGATCCGCGATATGTTAACGTGAGAAAGACCTTGACACTTTTGACTGTTTAGTGAATAAGCTTATCTTTAGTGGGTACATCATGACTTTGGATCTGCGAGGTACATCCTTATCTGTGTTATTTTTATAATAAAAATGTGTAATGGGCAATTCTTTCAGTGGTTTTCTCCTCTGTTGACCGTAAATGGAACTGGAAAATGAAGTAGTAAGATACGTAGGTATCGAAGAGTCGCCTGTCACCTGTGTAGCTTGCTCCGATATTAATTTGGCTAAATTGTTGAGTTATTTCTACTAACTACTTGGTGAAAGTCAGTCATATTCACCTGTGCCTCCTACATGGGGCGCTGCAAGTTGTAGGTTGAGAGAAATCGTTTTCTTGATCGAGATAGTGGCAATTGTTATTCGGATGTTTTTGGTCAGATGTACTGCCCTTGCCTTTTGAGTGGGATGGAGAAAAACGTAAGAGTAGATAAGATATTTATGCATTATGCACAGCAATATCGTACTCAAGATCAGAGACACCGTTGTGAATACTTAGCGTTAATGTGACATTGACTGCTTTCGTCATTTCGACGAAACTCTTATTTTGAATACATTTTCAATATCTATAAAATGACATTAGGTCCCGACGGGTTCTTGACAGATTTCAAAGATATATTGTCTATGGAGTAGGTATAGCTACGAGCCTCGTTCTAGGTTTGAATTTTTCTGTTGTCACTGCTCGTCAGATTGTGACGCAAGAAGCCTGTTAACCTTGGAGGTGATAGCGTGTAACGAACCTAATCTTTGGAATAGGCAATTCGTTGCCCGAAAAAGGTTGTCCCGTTTCGATTCTGAGATAGTTTGGCGTTGACATTTTTGACTTAGAAAAACGCTTCAAATTGTTTCGCATTCGATTACGATTCTTCACTCGTATGGAATAGCGTATTTGGTGCTGTCACAGTAACTAGGTCCTAAAACTGTATCTAAAAAACCTTTTTACGCTATTTTGACATTTGACAGGAAAATTCCGCTTTAAAATTTCTGGGTTCAGATCTGTTTAATCCCATTTTCATAAGAATTTATCTTGAGCCAAGGGGTTTAAGCCAGGGGAGGGGGTGGTTCCAGTGAAGTCCGAAAACTTAAGGAAAACCGCTAATTGCAGCCTACCAAAAACCAGTCTTCGACCTTAAATTATTTTTTTGTCCAAAAACGTATGGTTGTCCTAAGTTAGTACTTACTTTTGAATGAGTTTTAGACTGAGAAAACTTAGTTGTACTATGTTTGTACGTATATGTACAAGAATTTAAGATCGAGATTAACGACCGGTATTAGGTAGGCGACCACAATTAGGGGGTCCCAGCCTAAAGCAAACCTTAGGCTGTTCGGAAATGGGTTGAGTTTCTTGTAAAATCAAAACTACGGTTATTTTCATTTAATTAAATTTTCTTCACATCTGCATCTCCAATCAAGCAACTTAAAATTTAGATTAATAAATTCAATAATTATTAGTATTTATGCTAACTTGGCCTACACGTGGATAGTTGAGTTGAACATTATTCTACACGTTTGAGGTCCAGCCTGCTCATCAACGTTATTATACCGAAACCATTTTTAGGAAGAAGTTATCATTAATCGTAAACTTTCCCCATCAATTTATTCATTATTATTCGGTGGTTAAGGTTTTTTTTTCTCAAAAAGTTCGCACATTCGTCTCCTCGCCCGTCTTGATTCCAAAGTCCTGGCCTAGCTCATCAGGGATCATTCCGGCAACCGGGTATCCAAATCCCTACAGGATGATATATACACTTCATCAGCTACATTATTGGAGGATAGTCGTTTGATAGTAGTTTGTGGTGGAACAACAATTGTCAGGTGTAAGTTTTAATTAATAATTAGCCGCACATCAACAAACCAATATAAATTCCCCATCTAGTCCTTTTACCTGTTCCTTCTCTTTTACATAGTTACCATCCTTTAATTTTGTGCGCTTAACCGTTACATTATTCTAGTTTGTGTGATGTTCAAAGTGAAACCAAATGTTTATAGTTCTTAGCGTTCTAAGTGCGTATACAAACGTTCCTGTGAGGTAGGCGATATCATGCGGTAACATGTCTATTCTTAGGATTTAATTTAAACAATTTACGGCTAACCTAAAAATTAAGATTTATACAATTAAATATAATTTCGACTAAGGCTTGGCATTCGACCCAAATACTTACACCTAAAAATTATTCCGCCACAAACCATAGACTATCCTTTAAGAATGTAGCTGATGAAGTGTGTATCATCCTGTAGGGATTTTGGAGACCCGGTTGACCGAATGATCCCTGATGATGCCAGGCCAGGATCTTGTGAAACGACGGTATAATGATGGGCGAGGAGACAAAAGTGCGACCAAACAAGTGGTATGAAACGGGATGAATGTCCAGCGCATCCATAGGTTTACCTAGTTTGGGGCTGTCGGGCTGAGTAGGTATTGCAACAAAGACACAAACAAAGTACGTGCAAATTTCAAAATTTTCGAAGTTAAGCCTCCAGACGCCTTTACGCAGGCGAGCTCTGCAATGCCATCCGGAATTTGCAGTACCTAATCGTTGCACCAGGAAATGCGAACGTTACAAGAAGAAATTGTTTGTTCTCTCACAGTTTCCAAGCTTAGCATAAAAACGGACAAAAAAATCTGATCACGTATGGATGAACAACTAAACGGGTCAATCGGAACTTCTAAAATAAAATTTATTAAATTGTTAACATCAAAATTAACGCAACAGACGAGGCGGGGGTTGTATCGATTCAGAGTTGGCCATGGGAGTTTAATCACAACGCGTTAGTATCAGACGGACTTCCGACAGAAAAAGATGCCCTCGTTCCCATCAGACCAGAGGTTTGTCAATCACTCATTTATTTCGTCGGAAGTCTAAAGTTTCGGAACCATAAGATCTTCTTAAAGAAAATGAAAGGGAGGTATAAGAGGGTCTCGATGTTACCAGTAGGGTTTCGTCCCTATTGAAACAAGAAATTAATTTACTTGAATTTAATTTTTCTCTTGTATCTACCAACTTCAACGCTTGAATGATGAAAGGGTTGGAATGTCTCCATTTTGCCAAGGTAGTTCCTATTAAACGCTCACTTTCTACCTCATTCGCAGCGAACGCCCCAGTATTTACAATATTCGCTTTCAGATTTCGATCTTGTTTCATTGAAGATGGAATATGATAGGCAATGTTCTTCGCTGAATCAGCGCCAAAAAGAAGTCATCTATCATAAACGAATCGTGTAAATACTAGGGATCATTTATTATAATTTACTCTCGGCCATTTTCATACTTTTCATGGGCAAAAATGTTTTTTTCTTTAGGTCAAATAACTGTCCTGTAGCCAAATACTTTGTATAACTCATTCTGTTCAAGGGCATCAATAATTTTTTTTTTTCAACAAAAATACCAATCTACCTGTACTTAACTGTAGACTTTACGGGTTAGAGCTAGGTAGAACATTAGTAGGTACATAAGTCATTCCCAATGGTCTCAGGGGGTCAATTAAAAAAAAGTTTCAAGAAATTCATTTTATTTTCCTCCCTTCTTTAGTATTGAATTTGTATTTGCAGTAGGAGGAAGGGATCTCCAATAATTAAAAATAACAGAGATATTTATACGTAGATTATGGTTTAAGACAGGTGGTCGATAATGTTACGTAACACACATTCATGGCGAAAACCGAATTTGGCCAACGAATTTTCGGTTGGAAATTCAAACGGTACCTACATAAACTTATGTGGGCAGTTGCTACAGGAAATCAGCGATAGTAAAGAATCCGGTATGTAGCGAGAAAACAAATAAGTTTACTGCTCTTTTCCTCTGATTGAGCAGCTAGCGGAGTCTTCTCTTCCTAAGGTTTGGTTGAGATTTCTCAATCTAGAAATATGTTGGAAGAAATTTTATACGAATAGAGGCGTGAGGTAAAACGTACGTACCTACTCGTATGACTTTTTGGGAAAGAAAAAATAAAATAAGTGAGGTTTGATGAATTGAATCGCCTCAAAGACCGTCGTCGTGCCTTTTACGAGCCTGTCGTCCCTCTCGAGTGACCTCGAAGTTGTATCCGAAATAGATTCCGCCAATACGTTTCAAATCCAGCAAAGACCTGTAGTGAATTTTGGCTGAAAAGATCCAAGGCTACTGTGTCAAAGGGAATACAATGGGGTAAACTTTCGCCTGCCTCTCCCACTAAGAACAGGAGTTCATTCTCGTCCCACACTACCTTTTGCTTCTCTGGATGAGAACATGCATAGAAAATAAAGCTGAAGTGAGCGTACTCAGTCGCCTGTCTCCTTACATTATTATATTATACCCGCAAGACTCCTCAGTATTCAAGGAGAGGTTGACACTTAGCCCCGTCTTTAGCTTAAACTGGATCAAAACACCTACCTACCTAGGTACTCCTGACATTAAGGAAAAATCTATTTTAGCGCTTTCGGAGTAATTATCCCCCCCCCCCCCCCCAAAAAAAAAAACATGCTAACAGCAGCAAGGTTTTGCTCGCATCACGTGACGTTAGTTTTCATGCAAAGCACTCAAAGCTAGTAGGTTGTGGTGCTAATAAGCAGGTGGGTCCGCACGGGTCGTTATGGCGAAGCGTTTCGAATAGGACTTGATTACCGACTCTGGTAAAAGAATGGGTACTCAGCAACGGCGTTAAAGTCCCAAAGGGGACATCAATGTGGAAAAACAATGGTCTCTTTGCGTTTATAGCAATCTGATAATTTAGAGAACGTTGACCTTTATTATTAGCACGAGTATTCATAGCTGCCACATATGGATATAACTGTGGTTCGAGGTTTTATAGATGAATGAAATTTTATCGTGCCTATACTTGGAAGAAAAGAGTCTTGCTTAATTCTAGGTAGATCTCTCTCGTGCGGTGGAATAAACGAAGAAATTTCACAATTTTTTCTTTCAAAAAGTACCTAGATGTCTATTTCTTTACACCTTGTAATCAGGGTATGATCTTTGAACTGAAAAGAAGGGACCCAGACCGATTGCAGACTACCAGGGGAGGATACCTACCCTTTGGCCAAGAAGCACATTTCAATAGTGTTTCATTCATTTTTACTGAGTAGGTTCTTTACATAAAAAGAAAAAGCTTCGTCCATTTTTTAAACGTAGGTACGACTTACTCTGTAGCTCAATGATATGCGTTTCTACTTCAGCGAGATCCACCTAAAATAATCAATTGCTGTGAATCTTTTTCCTTATTTCAACTAGTTTTAATTAAAAAAACGAGCGGTCCGAAGGCCAAAAAGGAAATTGGATCATGTAAGGCCGTCGAAATTTCTTCACGGCAGTTTCTGTTCAAGTAACTCGAAGGTTAAAGGACAACCAATATCCTCCACCAAATCCTCTTTCAACTCACTTGTGGGAATGTCGACGGGGCAACCCAGATATTCTGTTGGTTTTTTTTTTTCAACTTAGTAAAAGGAAACTGCCAAGAAGTGTCTGTAGAGTGGTGTTCCAAGTCAACGCTGTCAAGCAGAGGGTGAAACGAGCAGGTCGTAATCTCGACTTTAGGAGTGAAGCCCCTCCAGGGCACAGCAGTTGATTAATTCGATGTTTGGACAAGAGAAGCTTTCCACGTGGCATCAGGTCCGGTATTATTGAGTCTTGGTAGGTACTAAGTTTCAATTTTATGAAACCTTCGGGTTTCCCCTTTATCAGTACTTGACAGACTACGAAACTCGATTATTGATCTCCCCTACCTCCTTCCTAGAGATAAATTGGCCTTACGAACAAGACGTTTTGAGGCAATCATTACTAAGCTCGATTACCATTCAAATCCAATGTGTTTCCAATTCATCGTCGGTAATCACGAAAAGCTCATCTTGTTTTGTGTTATAAATTCAGCTTTCCAAAAATGATGATAATAATAATTTTCAATGAAACCGTTTCCACGTCGATTTTTTTATATCACATCGGATGAAGCTAAGTGTAGGACAGTCTAGAAGACGTTTGACTTAATTTGAAAATGTTAATGTGAGGACAATGCTAGGGATTAATTATGTAAAAATCCTTGCTCCTACGCACGGAAAATGACGTTATGCAGGGACGAGTAAACTCAACGTTGGTGGATGAGCTCTACAGCAGTCTCTTCGGTGTGTTGATGTAGTAACAGCCGCATTAATTCCGCAAATGCCACCTATCCTGAAAGGTGCGTCAGGCCCTTTAACTTCATCCCTCGTTAGTTCGACCCAGTAAGCTCACACTCAACTTGATCTACAACAATGCTCCTTCCTCCTTGTCCTTGGCTTTTGTTGTTCATGAAATTCTGCTCCCCAGTGTCAGTTCCACCAGGCGTATGTTTCTGTTGAGGGTTTTGTCGGTTTGAACCACCTACACTGGAGGAATTCAGGCCAACTTTTCCCTATCTTACTGATAAATAGTTCCCCTCTTCCCCTCTCAACGTTTGCCAATCGTTTCAAACTTACTCGTACCCGTAACTTCCCCTTTCCAAGTAGTGTAAATGGAATATACGAAACCTACTTGAAGAAGGCTCATGACAAAATGAGCGATCACTAAATTACATTCTCATCTGCGTAGAGTAGGCTCGCATGCCACTTAATGAGCCATTCTGGTTACTAATAAACTAATGTGTTCCGGAAGAACAGAAAATCCATCAAGTGAGTACCTATGTATTAGCCAGTCGTACAAAACCATCCAGCCTGAGCTGGCCAAATAATGGGCCTTCACTGGTGCGTTCCTAGATGGGATTTCCTTTTGTCAAGTTCGTCTAGTCACACCCAATTCGCTTTGAGTGCGTCCATCTTGAAAACGCTTTCAACAATCTCTCACATTTTTTTCAACCTATGAAAACCCGTTGCTTCAATCGTTGTTACAATAAAATAATAAAGCACAAATCGAATTTTTTTTATCGGGTAGGTCCTGAAATATTTGAGCTCAAGGGAAACAACACTCTTAATAAAATAAAATTTATGGGCTGTATCGATCAATAAGCTCACTACTCGAGATTGGCCCACGTAGTGCTGGGAAAATCCCCAACGAGAGGATTTTCTCCTAAATGACTCCACTTTCATGTTTTGCACCGTTACTCTTTATTTCGTTCCTTTCGAGGAGTTAACTTGTCAGGAATGCTTATCTTTTACATTTTCGGTTGTTCACTAATGCGAAATGAGCTCCATTAACATAGGTCTTCTATTGAAAGTTAAGTAACCAGAACAGGGTAGATACATCTCATATTCAACAAGAGTAATGTTGATAATTCGTTGAACTTTCTATCGTATAACATACAATTAATTGGTGAAGAAAACCTAGACTAATGAAGCGTCCAACGATTTTATACATAACACAAGCATGACCAGAAAATTAAGAATAATGTAGTTATAAAAGTTCGATGTGTAAGCATTGCCCAGTTGTTCTCCTAGACCAAAAATGTAAAAATGGATAACCAAGTCTGTGTGTATATATATAAGCAGGTAGGCGTTTCATTGATTCCATTCAACTTCTGCCAATTACATAGGTACTAAACAGAATACTCCTGTGATGGTAGCTTTGGAAGACGATTCCCTCAATTAAAGCTCTCTTTTGTTCATACGGCGAGACTCGCTTACTCACTAGAACATTCCAAGTTTGGATGATTTCAAGACAACTTTGCCGAGATCACGAATTTTCTTTCCCCAGTTTGACTGGCTGTATTGGTGAAGAATGAGCTCCGAGTGAGTTTATAAATCTAGGATTCTGATCTAATTACCGTTAGTTTTCCGAAAATCGTTCGATAATAATAGATGGTTGTAATTGAAAACTTGCAGTAGTGTTTAAAACGTTTAACGCATCTTCCCCAAATGAAAACAGAATGAAACCATGCAGACATCTTGTGTGGAATTTACCGGGCTGACACTAAAACACGGCCTCGTCGTTTGACTGCGTTTTAATTACCATGAAAGCCATTGAAAGCGAAAATGTTCGAGGTTATAAAAGTTTCAACACTTCTTTGTGTGTCATGTTAGTCTAATGTAGTAAGCACCGACGAAATGAGTTTTCATGTTGATGAGATACGAGTCTGAATTACGATTAGATAAGCTTTGGCATATGCGTAAAAAAAGTCACCCACCCTCCTTAAAAAGTAAGGACTCCCATTCGGTGTAATAACGACCTGTGGGAAGTGGGAAATGAATGCGTGGTATGTGCTAATGCGCAAATGAGCATCATTAGAACCCAAAAAATGTATTCGCAGGTTTGGGAATGGTTTCATGATTTTTCAATTTTTTCGCAGTATTCCCTGGGTTGGCGATAGAACGAGAAAAAACGTCTGGATGGGAAGGATCGCTGCTGTCGCTTGGCTAAGAAGACCGGCAGAACCGCCTCCAAGCAACTGCAGGCAAGCTGTACGTAATAAATGCAGTTATTTTAAATCAATTGTTACCTAATTGTTTATAATATGGCGAAGATAGGTCTAATGTATGGTGAATTGGTAGGTGGACACCTACTTTTCCAACTTTCATTAAAGTTGCCTACTAGCTATGTTACACACACACGACATACACACACATATCGTATTTAGAAAATGGTTGTACAATAGAAGGAAAGTCTAGTTCGTTCATTAGTTCGTATTCATTTCGAATCACACTGAGCTATTTTGTGCAATTCAATTATCGTCATTATCAAAATGTAACTTCTTCTAATTTATAAGTAAACTGAGTTGGGATTAATTGGATTTTTATGTTACGTGCGAAACATGGCCCCAAAAAAACTATAAAAAGCTGGAAGTTGTGCTTGAAATTCGCCTTTGGCTTGGCGTCTGTGAGACTGAGGACACAAAGGGTGAAACGTAATTTACATTCACTATGGCAACCTCGATCGAGTCCCCATATCAGACGTTGTTCCTCATATTTTCTTTATCAAATTTTTGTCCAATGGACTCCATCCTGTCCTTCGTCTCGGAAAAATAAGTGGAACCTCCTCGTGGTGGGAGCTAGGAGTTTGATACTTGTTAGGAATATAATATGGAATGGAAAACTGTTTGCTGGTAATATTCCTGCTAGAACGTTGATTTCAATTGGGGATATGATTTATGGTAATGGGAAAATATTTAGACGGCTCCCTAGTGTCTGGTCAATGAGTATGATAGCGTCCATTATAAGTAAACGAAACCAATTCTAAACATCTCGTATATGATAAGGTGAAAAAAGGATGTGTACTTCCAAAATAATGTTACAGTAAAGTCGTCATGTATTTGAGTCAATAACCGGGTGCGAGAATAACATTTTCCTTGATAGACTGCCACATCTCTACTGTTGTAATACTGAGAAGGTTCTATAAATTGTTCCAAAATTACCATTACAGGCTATCATCAATGTTCAGAATGAAAAGGACGATGAACTCAGCAAGGAGCCACTTATTACAAGAGTAAGGCGGTTTGAGTTTTAACAACCTCCCTCAACATGGAGTTCATTGTTCTACGTTATTATGACCTGTTTTTGACAAGTTAGAGATCAAAAGAGAAGGTGATCTCAAAACAATAAATTGATAATTTCTCACGAGGTTCATTCGCGAATACTACAATCGATTGATCGCCAGAATGTTCGTATTATTGAACTGATGTTGAGGGAGAAAAGCCTTGGTGGAGGGTATTTATAATAAAACATTTATTTGAAATCATGTATCTGTAAGCATTTAGTCCCTCTAGGTTTGTACTAATCTTGTAACGTTTTTTGAGGAATGAGCGTGAGGGTGAGTTTTGGTAGTTGTTGCAAGATTACTCGCTGCCAACAATATGTTAAAGAATGATGACGTTATGATTGGAAAACGGGCGAGAATGAATTGCTTCCGTGTTTGCATGATCATGTAGATACTAACTAGCGATGAATTCATTTTTGACATGGTCGCAAAAACCCGTCACGTTAAACCCCGGAGTTCCGTTGATCGTAATTAAGCTAACGATGGTGAGGGCAATTTATTTTCCGGGCTCCCACGATAACCTAAATTAATTCCCTGCTTCACAGTTTGAGTGGTGGGTTAGTGGATGCATTCTTTTACGTCCCAGAAACTCAGCTTTATGTTAAGTCATAGCCCTACAATACTATGAATGTACGTTCATTGGGGTTTAAATAGAAGCAGAACATTGAAAAAGTGGACGTTAGAAGTTGATACCTATCGAAGGTGCTATGAGGCAATGCTGAACGAAACGGATTTACTTATCGAAGCCATTTCATGAAATACGTAAGTTTGTATGATGCGCCCCAGAAGGGAAAGGTCGTTTCTTGAATGATGTCCAATAATTTGAATTGACATTTTGAATAAAAAATCCACCACAGTAATATTATTTTCTGTGTTTGAACCCTACTCAACCGCATTCTTGAAGCCTACCAATTGTTCGTGCATTCTCCACAAAAATAGAATGTTTCAGTGAAAACATCCACTGAACGAACAGCGATTCTTCATTTCAGTTAAATCGGCTTCCCAGGCGGTTGTTTAGACGAAACGAAACGAACTCTCGTCAACTTTCGAGGCCAACAAGAGCTTTGTAGATTTTTTGTACTTATCTCTGACGCGAGCTGATCCGACGACCGATGTCCGGTTTTAGTACAGTCAAAAGTTTTTGTGGATATACCACTTGCGTTTTCCTCGTGATTGAAAACCTTCCTTCATTATTTTTTTCCGTTTTATTTTTCATCCAGAACACAATGTATGTTCTCGATCATGTTATGATGTGAGTCAATTACATAAATATTATGACACAATAATCCCTTTAGTCCGTAGTGCTATTGAATATGTGTAATTGAACAAATAAATAAGAATGTAACTTGAGTAAAGGATGTTCAACTGGAGAATATCCACCTCCCTCTCTTCACCCATTTCTCCAATTCTCTATTAATCCTAATCTAGTTCCTAGTTCCTAGTGTAGTCAAATAACGCATGGTTCATATCAAATGGTTCATTTATTTCATGGTTTATTTAAATGAAATTTAGATGATGGTGAGGCTATATTTCAACAGAATTTCATCAATTGGGGAAAGAACAGGTTTATGTGCGTGCCAACTAATCAATTATATTTATGTATGTTCAATTCCTTAATCCATCTGTTGTTAGAATCATTTGTGGAGACATCCTAAGTCAATCTATGGTGACATCCGAAATCGCCTGTCCGATGCCAACGAGCCAGAAGACAATCAGGGGGTGGCATCACCAGAGACAGTTCTTATGATGGAGAATAAGAGCAGCATTGACGGCGCCGTTTGCTGCTTGAAGGACAGTCCCTTTCGTATCTTGAGGGTGAGTGAAAAACGTGCTGACCGTATAGCAATAGACGTATTGAGCGGGTTCCATGACAACGTAAAACCTTGAAAGGTCGGTTTTTATAGTCACGGTGCCATAAACCTGATAAGACGAATGAGAAGAACGGACTTTGCTACGACAAAATCGCCTCTATTATGCGATTTGAATTGGTTGTCGTTGTTGATGCAACTGCAATTTCGAAACAATCCTACAAATCCAATTCGGTATTTGAAAAAATATTTTGTATCTGTCGGTGTTGACTAGTTTCGTACCCACTTCTGCAAAATCGTTCTAGTTGTGTTGATTGCATCAAATATGAATGAAGGCTACCGAGGGGTATTCCTTACAACCAATTAAAATATCTTATTTATATAGGAAACATTAAAAGATAAGTGATATTGTAACCCGTCGTTTTCACGTAACGGGCTAGGGATCCAAAAATAGACCTAGGCGAATAATTAGTGGGAGATTAAAGACTTTCACTTACCGTCCGGAATGTCTGCAATGGTCGGTCATGGACGCCAAGTACACCTGAATTTACCAAGCTCTGAGGAATGGGGTTTCGTGATTGAAAAGACAAGGGTTCAATATTGACTTATAATGAACGCAAATTGACAGAACTATAAAATAGGGAATGTCTCGGCCGAGAAGGATATTGACTATTACGTAATCTAATTATTGAGTAGGCAAAAGTGAAGGGCTGAGGGCCAAATGAATTTACGGGATAGCTGAAGGCTCAGGAATGTTTGATTTGAATAACGGTAAAATGAAAGTGATTTGTTAGCGTCCTCCCCTAATTCCTTTCTCTTTTCCTAACGCACGGCAGACGAAATGCTACATAATACGGTCACAATCTACAACTCTATGATCAGCTTTCTGGTGACTAAACGTCAGGGCTTGGGCCAGATTTAGATAGTTCGACTTTCGCGTTGCGAGGGTACGAGACAGAGTTATTTCGCCACTTACGTGTACCAACTTCTTGGGATGGAGACCACAGGGTGATGTTCTCTTCACGAGATAGAGGTATTTCGCCACTTACGTGTACCAACTCCTTCGGATGGAGACAACAGGGTGATGTTCTCTTCGCTGCTCGGCTTCGGTCAGGGGAACGCCGTCCAGGCCGGAGGAGGCGAGGCTCTTTCCGACGGAGGTCCGACGACTGGCGGTGCGTGGGAAACCTGGACTATTGGCCGTCGAATCGGGCGCGAACGGATCAACACTCGGGTCCGACGGGGGATTTTCAGTTCGTATAAGGGCCCACTGTTACGGGAGAGGAATTGGCTGATCTCCCAATTCCCGAGTTCTCACCCTGAAGGAACCACGATACACTTGTTCCCTCAGGTCACTTTCACAACACCGGCTTCACAAGGGGTTGATTTGCTTCGCGTCGGTTGTTCCGCTTCGATGTTCCGCCCCGAAACAGGTTGTTTCGCTGGGGTTGTTCCGCCCCGAAACAGGTTGTTCCGCCCCGCCCCTGCCTCGCCTCGTCCTCTCGAGATTATGGCGAGCAGGGGGGGCCAACCTCGTTTCGGAGATCCCAACTTTCCTTCACTTGAGTTCGTACACGACTGACTGATGTTCCTTTCCCCAGTCCGCTCGTCAAGTCGCCTTCCCCTCCTACTCCTCCCTGGGTGTCTCGCGCCGCCCATCGCCCAACCAATCCAATGAGGACACGCCTTTCGCCCAGCTGGGTCAGGCGCTTGGAGAGGGAGAGGGGTCGATCCGTACCCCGCCGCCGAAGTTTCTTGACGGGGCGCTTGGAATCTGCCGCCCCGTTACACTCCTCCGATCTTTGGAGGCCGAGGTCTACCTCGGCAATTTTCCTTCCGGTGGGGGTGACTGGTGCGATGGGCATTGCGTCAGGTCGTTTGGCCGCTATCCATGCTTGTTCGTACCGCCATCGTCTACAAGCGGTACAGGTTGGTGGTGGTCCTTCTCGTGTTCGGCGCAGGGAGCAGGGCTTCGGGTAGGCAGGGTCCGTGGGCCGCAGGTTCCGGCATTTTCTCTCGCAGCGGTACGTTGTCGGCGGGTGTCGTCGCTTGGTGCAGACGGGCACAGGACGTCCCCACCCGTCGAGAGCATGATGGCGCTGATGTTCCAAGGTGGTGCGATGGGCGAGATGTGTCTTCCGCTGGTCTTATCTTCTACTTCCCTACTATGATGTGAAACATACAAACCGGCCCTTTCTTTAGTCTCCTCTCACATTCAAACTCACACATTTTCCATCAATTGACGGCTCATTCGTCATGCAGACAACCTCTTTCACAAAGCCAGAAACTGAACAACGAACCCTAGATTTTGCTGCCATTACAAAGGGTTAAAGAAAAAAAAAAAAAAAAAAAGGGGGGGGGGGAGGACCCAGGGAGTCCTGTCACGACTCATGAGGTACGGTCATTAGTAAAACAAGGTAAGTACTTGTGTTGTGCATTTTATTTCCAGATCGGGGTTCATCATGGCTTCGCCCTCGTCTGATGGGCTGCTTGTAATGGTGCATGGTCGCAAATTCACTTGTTAAATAAAATAAAATGAATAAAAAGAATTATAGAACCGATAGATCACTTTCTTGCGCACCAAGGACCGATAATTTCCCCACGAATCGAGAAAGGACTTCCCAGTTGGTAAGAGCTATGACGGGTCTGGAATCGGGATGTCAATTGGAGCTGAAGGCTCCCGGAACAGTCCCGGAACAGAGGGCCTCGGGACAAGTCTCGGAACAGTCCCGGAACAGAGGGCCCCGGAACAGTCTCGGAACAGAAGGCCTCGGGACAAGTTTCGGAACAGTCCCGGAACAGAGGGCCCCGGAACAGTCTCGGAACAGAAGGCCTCGGGACAAGTTTCGGAACAGTCCCGGAACAGAGGGGCCCCGGAACAGTCTCGGAACAGAAGGCCTCGGGACAAGTTTCGGAACAGTCCCGGAACAGAGGGCCCCGGAACAGTCTCGGAACAGAAGGCCTCGGGACAAGTTTCGGAACAGTCCCGGAACAGAGGGCCCCGGAACAGTCCCGGAACAGAAGGCCTCGGGACAAGTCTCGGAACAGTCCCGGAACAGAGGGCCCGGAACAGTCTCGGAACAGAAGGCCCCGGGACAAGTCTCGGAACAGTCCCGGAACAGTCTCGGAACAGAAGGCCTCGGAACAAGTCCCGGAACAGGGGGCTACAGTGAGAGTGATGCTACTAAATAAATGAGCCAGTATCTAAATTTCGATTTTTGGAAAGAAAAAATCCTAGACACGGATTTGAAGTCAATTGGCTCCTCACTCGCTTCCTCACACTCGGGCCGATTTGTTTGTTTCTTACAATTTTAAATTTCGGAATCTAGCACAGTTTGAATTTCAAGATTATGGAACGCGACCCAATTCCTTCAGAGCTTTTTCTCACCAATATTCACCTGGTCAAGATCACTTGTTGTGGATACGACAGAAATCGAGATTTCTGAAAAATCCCACCGCTTGCCACCAAAAGATGTAACCCGTCGTTTTCACGTAACGGGCTAGGGATCCAAAAATAGACCTAGGCGAATAATTAGTGGGAGATTAAAGACTTTCACTTACCGTCCGGAATGTCTGCAATGGTCGGTCATAGACGCCAAGTACACCTGAATTTACCAAGCTCTGAGGAATGGGGTTTCGTGATTGAACAGACAAGGATTCAATATTGACTTATAATGAACGCAAATTGACAGAACTATAAAATAGGGAATGTCTCGGCCGAGAAGGATATTGACTATTACGTAATCTAATTATTGAGTAGGCAGAAGTGAAGGGCTGAGGGCCAAATGAATTTACGGGATAGCTGAAGGCTCAGGAATGTTTGAGTTAACAGAACGGTAAAATGAAAGTGATTTGTTAGCGTCCTCCCCTAATTCCTTTCTCTTTTCCTAACGCACGGCAGACGAAATGCTACATAATACGGTCACAATCTACAACTCTATGATCAGCTTTCTGGTGACTAAACGTCAGGGCTTGGGCCAGATTTAGATAGTTCGACTTTCGCGTTGCGAGGGTACGAGACAGAGTTATTTCGCCACTTACGTGTACCAACTTCTTGGGATGGAGACCACAGGGTGATGTTCTCTTCACGAGATAGAGGTATTTCGCCACTTACGTGTACCAACTCCTTCGGATGGAGACAACAGGGTGATGTTCTCTTCGCTGCTCGGCTTCGGTCAGGGGAACGCCGTCCAGGCCGGAGGAGGCGAGGCTCTTTCCGACGGAGGTCCGACGACTGGCGGTGCGTGGGAAACCTGGACTATTGGCCGTCGAATCGGGCGCGAACGGATCAACACTCGGGTCCGACGGGGGATTTTCAGTTCGTATAAGGGCCCACTGTTACGGGAGAGGAATTGGCTGATCTCCCAATTCCCGAGTTCTCACCCTGAAGGAACCACGATACACTTGTTCCCTCAGGTCACTTTCACAACACCGGCTTCACAAGGGGTTGATTTGCTTCGCGTCGGTTGTTCCGCTTCGATGTTCCGCCCCGAAACAGGTTGTTTCGCTGGGGTTGTTCCGCCCCGAAACAGGTTGTTCCGCCCCGCCCCTGCCTCGCCTCGTCCTCTCGAGATTATGGCGAGCAGGGGGGGCCAACCTCGTTTCGGAGATCCCAACTTTCCTTCACTTGAGTTCGTACACGACTGACTGATGTTCCTTTCCCCAGTCCGCTCGTCAAGTCGCCTTCCCCTCCTACTCCTCCCTGGGTGTCTCGCGCCGCCCATCGCCCAACCAATCCAATGAGGACACGCCTTTCGCCCAGCTGGGTCAGGCGCTTGGAGAGGAGAGGGGTCGATCCGTACCCCGCCGCCGAAGTTTCTTGACGGGGCGCTTGGAATCTGCCGCCCCGTTACACGTGACGTCAGCGTTCAGCGTCTGTTGAGGCAACCCAAGTAAGGCACACCTTTATTTCTGAGTTATAACCGGTTTCAATGCCAACACATTAGTCAGCATTATATCTACAGTGACCCATTTGCTTTGCAGTTTATCCCTACCTTTCTGAATTTGTGATTGTGCAATTTTAATGGAGTTCGAGTTGCCAAATTGTCCTAGATATCTATCAAAATTGAACATGAAAAATTGGGAAAGGAAAACTTTTTGTTAACAATGAGCGGTTGAGTAGATCCAGGATTCTTTCAATGTACTAGTTCCAACGCCCACAATGTTACTCCTTTATTTACTTTATTTTTTACTTTATTTACTTAGCAAGGGCTGCTGCGATTATAGTTGTTCGCATTTTTTTCCCTCAAATGTCAAATGTAGCCGTCAATCCACTTTTTTTTTTTTTTTTATATAACATTTATCTTTACACTATTTCTGATGTATCTGAAAGCTAGTGAAGACCCTTTCATAGTTATGGTGAACGTCACTGGAAATCAAACATTGATCAATTTAAGATCCATGAGTAAGTACACCCCATTAGGTAAAACCTAAATACACACAAGCGAATGCAAAATAAATCAACTTTTGAAGCACTTAGCACCTGAAACAGACTTTCTAAAGTGCTTAAGTATCATTGATGCAAAATTTAAGCAGAGAGAGGAAAGGGAAACAATTTGAGGAGATTACGAATTGAAAAAAGGAAGAAGGGATTGAGAGAAAGAGGGTAATTATTATTCTTTGTAGATCCTGCAGTAATATCATTCACTCGGTTCTTGTTCATTGGGAAGGGGAAAAAATATCCGGGAAAGGGAAATTGTTAGGTTGAGGGTGGGGGAAATGAATTAAAGAGGATTATTAAGAGCTTCTTGAAAGTAAAAAGTGGCCTGTTCTTTCTAGTTTTAAAAGTAAGTGATAAGTGTATACGTTCAGAAATCAACGGGGAAAAAAAGAAGGAAAGCGAGGTTGAATAGTTTTTACGGTCATAGAAGATAAAATGCAATTTGACATTAGGGGATGATTATTCCATCATCAACCTGTGTAATCATACCAGAGGCCACCCTCTTCGAGCGGTGTCAAAATGTGACAGTATACAATTCATGATGTATTGATCAAAATTAACAGTTAGTGTGGAATGTCTCAGACTAATTACAATAAATTTTACCGAGTTATAATAAAAAATTGAACATTCGGTAACTCAGCTGACTGATACCGGAGAAGCGAAGACGAAGACGAAGATAACCTGCCCGAGAACGGAGCATGGAGAAGAGATGAGGCGTTCATGAAACATGAGGAAGGGATTAGTTTTCTACCCGTGTGATGGATCCCAGACCAATTGGTAGGGACGTTCCGATACCACTATCGATACGATATTTGGTATCGAATCAGTATCGAAACAACGGTATTGATATCGATACAGCTTCGATAGAATAGTATCGATATGGGTAGTATCGAATGAATACCCACATTGTATTGTATACAGTATTGAGTATACACCATGGTGGATTCGGAAGCACAAAATTCCAGGCAAAATCAGACGTTTGTAATCATACAAAAGGTTTATTACAAAAATTGTTACTTAAAGAATAATAAATTGAAATACTCACACAAATGGAAACAAGCTGCTAGCTTACAAAGTTTTTTTCTATTCTATTCTACTACTTAACGGAACCA
Organism: Cyrtorhinus lividipennis; assembly: GCA_019603395.1. Taxonomy (NCBI): domain Eukaryota; kingdom Metazoa; phylum Arthropoda; class Insecta; order Hemiptera; family Miridae; genus Cyrtorhinus; species Cyrtorhinus lividipennis. The sequence continues at coordinate 30,072,812 of CM034001.1, read as the reverse complement.
CTCTTTGTCACCAACGCTGCCCAGGAAGAAATACAAAAGTAACTTAATAACATTTAACAAATAACGAGATAAGATAACCGAACAATCAGTGTTGCCAGACGACTTCGGCCATCGGCCGGTTTTTCCCACTGAGGCCCTAAAAAATCCCCACTCAAGGCACAAAAATTCCCACTTCTTTTTTCCTCTTATTTTTTTTATTTTTTAAAAGAATTTTCAATTTTCAATTCTTCAATGTTCTTCTCATCAGTGTCTTTATCGACCTGACTGGTTTGATATCGATACTGCAGATTTTCTTTCGATACTAGTATAATATCGGATGATTTAATACCAATACGATACTAGTAGTATCGAAACAAAAGTATCGATACCTGCCCATATCGGAAGTATTGGAACGTCCCTACTGATTCTTGCCTTCTCGAGGTGGCTATGGGTCAAGGATAGGTCTTTCGAGATATGAAAAGTGGGTTTTCAAAAATTGCTGAATCAATCAGACATTCTACTCTTACAGTGTTCTCCATGCCCCAGGTCCATAGGTACCTGCAAATCCCTAGAATATGTAGGGAGGTAGGTATTAATACTTATTCCATGCCATGCTCCTGGTCCGATAGTGATGTGCGAATCGATACGAATATCGATACAGCGGGAAAAAATATCGATATTTTGTATCGATGCAAGTGGGTGTATCGATACGGCCGTGTCGATACACGGACCCCCGTTCAAGCAGAATTGTAGAGAGAAAAAGCTGGGGAAAAGTCTATAGGATGCGCTAAAATCGCCTTGTTTACAAGGTCGGTCAAACCCATAGGTCGGTCAATCCCTTAGGACAGTCAACATACTAGGTCGGTGAACCAGTTACCCCCCATATTTTTTTCCCGCTGTATCAGCATCAATACTAATATCGTATATATAACTCTCTCTCTATAGCTTGTTTCATGATTCAGTTAATTTGGATATAAGATGTAAGAGAGTTCCACATTGAAAAAAGGTTAGTTAACATTTGAAAAATTATATATATATTTCGATTAATATAAAATTAGAGGTTAAGGTTAATTTGTTATTGTTCGGCTATTGGCTTTCGGTTTCGATGTATCAATACAATAATATATCGATATAAATAATCGATACTGATAAATATCGTAAATCGTATTGATACACCAGACCGTATTGATACACCCATATCGATAAATTGCTGTATCGATACACCGGCCTGTATCGCCCATCACTAGTGAAAGAGTTTTCAAGTTATGCGACCCACTCCTAGAGCTATCTTTTTAAGCTGTCGACGACACAACGCATGCGCAATGCCCACTCGCCGACACGACCCATATAGCAAGACACGGCGTTAGTTCCTCAAACTATACCCATATGCCAAAAGCAGCATTGCGGACGTAGCGGGTCATTATCCTATCTAGTAATACCTGTCTGATATTTCTATCGGTAACTGGGGAAATCATGATGGAGCTCAACCCCGCATCCGCTGTTTCCACCTGAGCAGAATCACGCGCCCTTTGATTTCCAGGACTGTGCAGAGGTTCAGGGGGTATAAGAGTTCTGTTATGTGTAAAAAGAGTTCTGACATGGCATCGAACGTTGGAAAGGGAACGCAGGGGGCCTATAAAGTCGAGGCTCTTCCTTCTGTCGCACCACCGGAACCTCCGAACGAGAGGTTCTGCTCCATTTTATTCACCCCCGCGTTCGCTTCCCTCGTCGAAGGAAACTCTCTTCCACCCTTCACTGCCCCTTTCATTTCTCCGTTCCCTCTTTCCCCTTCAATCTGCTCGAGAGCTTATAAGTGAGTGTTGCCAGGCACTAAACCGATTGAAAACAAGCTTTAAAGCCTGTTTACACTCAACATTCACCCACTCCCAGAATCTGAGAGCTCGAATGTCCATCTAAACTTGCTGCTCTGCACACATTTTGGTTAATTATTCTTTGAATAATAAACCTATGTAATCATGACACAGGCCAACCTCTCCGATTGGCGCTAAAATTTCACAATACACTATTCATGATGTCTAGATGAAGAAACGCTTCAAATTATTCCACAACAGTAGATTTTTCATTAAAATTAGAGTAAGTGGTAAACGTTTAACCCGAAAAATTCGAAAACTACTTTTTAAAAAGATAGGTAGGTAATCATTGTTTGGCCGGGTGGGCAAGGGTACCTACCTCGGAGCTGACACTAAGATTACCTATGGGTGTTAGTTCTTGCTTCCGCCGCGCTCTGTGAGCCGGCGGTAATTCTGCATTATTCTTCTTCTTGTTCTTGCTCGTCTTCTGGCGAAACATATATATAACCTTTGTTGTTCCCAATCTTGTGTCGGTGTGTTCAGTTGTGCTTTTTTGGTCTTTTGTTCTAAGCCAATTTAAAATCGCAATTCATCCGTGAATATAAGTTTTAGTTCATGCAGTTAGTTCGTGTTTCACTCAACCCACCGAAAGATCAGTCTAATAAGCTCGAGCTACGACAATCATTTTGACCCAAACCCATCCCCAGAGGGCCATCTCAATGGATTCAGCATCAAAGAACTAATAAAAAACGATACATGTATTTTGGTCAGCATCATGGCTCTAGTTGGTCCTCGAAACTTTTCAACCCGATCGGACCAAATTTGGGGTAGGGGTCAAAATGTGTATTTCGAAAAATGGATTTTTGAGATTTTTTGCAATCTAGGTGTGTGGGGTATCATTTTCCTCTAAATTCTGGATACTGAACCCAATGAAAAGGGTCCCAGAACGATTGGCATCTACTGGAAGAGGTTATGGGTCAAAGTGGGTATCTATCTACCCATTTTGAATATGTGTTTTCGAAATTTCTTGTACCTAGGCGAGTCGGGTATCATTTTCCGCTAAATTTTGGACGCTGAATCGATTGGAATGGGTCCGGGACCCGCCACACCTACTGTTTTCCCATTTTCCTCATGTTGAAGAAATCAACCCACCGTTTCCATGCGCCTGGTCCGAGGATTTCCTTTGTTCGCTGGCAGCTCTTCATGCTCCTGGTCCGAGGAATAACCAACCCCTGTGAATGAAGTTGCACAGTTTTTCATACGTATTTCTTGTTGGTCCCACCACGTGCTAGCTGATTCCCTCGTAAACATTGGGAACAATTTCTCAGGCTTGACTCCACAGTGGCATGCCATTTGCAAAAGCTGGTTTTGGATTGGTCGTCTCCAGATCGGCAGAGGGAATTGTGATGACGCTCAATGTTGAAAAATGTAGGTTTTGGGGATTTGAAACATGTAAAACCTGTATCAAAATGGAGAGAGTGAGATAGACAGCCATTGGCCATGGCTGCCAACACAACAGAGTTTAATTACCTGCATCGCCTTCCTGAGCAGCTGCCAATGAAGGCAATATTCTAAATGACGGTAAAAGTAAAGAATAGGGACCGTTGTCGCGTTATCAGCTGATATCGATAGTACGCTCAGTCGATATGCACTATCGATATATTATACACGAAATATTTATCCCTGTCGGCCATATTTGTTTTTATAAAAAAGGAGGGAAAATACTAAATTGAAATAAACTAAAATAAATAAATAATTAAATAATAAATAAAAAAATAATAAATAAATTGAAATAAACTTACCTCGTGCTCACTAAGCTTCACTAAGCCTCTCACTCCCACAAAAACTTTCGATTATCGATTATCGACCGTATGCGCGATATCATTGCTATCAGTTGATAACGCGACAACGGTCCCTATTCTTTACTTTAGCCCTAAATGACTACCTATATGTGGGTACCCATTTGACCCATGATCTCTGGTGGGTGCCAACATTTTGGGAAGTAGGAATGTGTGGGTATCATTTTCCCCTGGATTTTATGCGCTGAATCATTGAGATGGGTCCCAGACCATAGGACGCCCAGTGGAGATGGGTATGGGTCAAAATGGGTACCTATTTATTTTTCGACTGTTTTCTCCATACTCTTGTTCCGATGAGTGATCAACTGCTATTGATGAATTTGCAGCATTTTTTTCCCATCCCAAAAGTTTTGGGTGGTCCTAGGGGAGGTCTATCTACGAGTAGTTATGGCCTAGAGACTCAGCAAATTTATTTTTGGGTGGCTGACATCCTAGTTAAGCAGGTGTTTCATATCTCAACCTGAGTTGGAATTCGGGTGGAATTCGAGGGAGGATAGCAGAAGCACACTTGCTGATAGTCCAAAGGGACCGGGAGCGTTCTTCTGTTACCGCTAGAGCGAGAGAGTTGCCATTCTCCAACTAATTCCATTCCCTTTCGGCGAGGAGACGAGGAAAGGGAGTTGGTTGAGAAGTTACCGAGAAAGTTTACCAACATTTGCGGTTGCGGAGGACCCGAGTTGAGATCGATTAAGATAAACTTCCGTAATGAAACTGCCGACATGCACGAGACACCACATGTCAAGGGAATTCTCATCCGGGCTGTCTGAACCCCCACTAGATGGTTGACGTTGTGTGAGCGCGATTCCATTCACACGTTCGGCGAACTCAGGCAGTTAATAGAGCATTCATGCTCGATTGAACATGACTCAACAGCGTTAGAGACCGTTTTCAAATCTGTGGTGGTCGGAAAGGCCCGTGCAGCAACAAGCGATGCAGTTGTAAAGAACAGATGAAAAGATGTCAACGCAGAAGTGTTCAGATCTTGATTACATCAGCAATCGTCGACGAAGTCCTGTAAAACGATGTTTTAGCTCGCTCTTGTTTATAATAATTAGTAAATCCTCGTGCAAAATACGCATCTTTAGTTCTTTAGGGGATTATCAGGTCCCTCCTTGCTCCTCTACAGAAGCGTCTTTTCGTTTGACTCCTTTTTGTTTTAAATTTTTTATTTAATTTTGTTGAACAATTTATAAATCTCCCCCCTCCCCTTTTGGTGTTGAAAATGTTGAAATGGTATGTGTGGTGGTTTTTGTCAAGGATCACAAATATCATATTTTCGAACCCCGTGCAACCATGCGCAACTGACACTAACTTTCTTATTTTGAATGGGATACCCAACTTTTTATTGCAAATTCGGATTCTACTCAAAATTTCATAAAAATGTGATACCCCATTTTTTTTTATTTATTTATTTATTTATTTATTTTATTTTTTTTTTTTTTTTGCGTAACCGGTTTAGCAGGCATGCAATGTTGCGCAACCCCAAAATTGTCAAAACTTTCATTGTAGAATGACGTTTCTTGATTCGACTCAATTTTTACGGAATAATGACTGTTTTGGTTGGTTATTCCTTGAATAATCAACCTATGTTCTCATGATAATGGTCAACCTCTCCGATTTGGCTCAAATTTTTTTTCTGGACGTTTCATGATGTCCTGATCAAAAAAGGTCAATGTCCGTCCGCCGTACGCCGTACGCCGTCCGCCGTACGCCGTCCATTGTCCACGCCGTTTTTGGTAGTAGAAAATTTTCTAAAAATCTGAAATTTGGGTCAGGAGTCTGTTCCCAGCCGAGATGGGTCCTCGAAACTTTTCAGCCCGATCGGACCAAATTTGGAGGGGGTAGGGGTTTTTTGAAAAATGGATTTTCGAGATTTTGGGTGATTTAGGCGAGTGGGGTGTCATTTTCCACTAAATTTTGGACGCTGAATCCAATAAAATAGGTCCCAGAACAATTGGCACCCACTTGAAGAAGTAATGGGTCAAATTGGGTATTTATTACCCATTTTGAATATGTGTTTTCGGGATTTCTGCTACCTAGGCGAGTAGGGTGTCATTTTCCACTAAATTTTGGACGCTGAATCCAATAAAATGGGTCCCAGAACAATTGGCACCCACTGGAAGAAGTTATGGGTCAAAATGGGTACGTATATACCCATTTTGTATAAATGTCAGGATTTCTGGTGCCTAGGCGTGTGGGGTATCATATTCCACTAAATTTTGGACCCTGAATCGATTGGAATGGGTCTGGGACCCGCCACACCCACTGTTTCCCCCATTCGAGGAATAACCAACCCGTGTGTAAGAATTTGCAGATTTTTTGTTTAGAATTTGAAATCATTATCTACCCATCAACTTAAAAATGTTTTCTCGAGTTTTCATTAAGAGAAAAGCCCATGAGCGGCCGGCTCAGTTGGATCGTTAGCTTCATAACGTGTGAAAGATGGCTTAGTTCCATCATTGTCGGACAGTGCGAGGGATTAAAATACACGAGGAGATAAATCCACCCACGCTGAACAAAAGCATTTTGGGAGGCGAGAGGGCCATTTCGGTGATGATAATGAGGGGGAGGCTCGTGAAAAATGGAACGTATGCGATCTACAACGGGATTTGAACAAACGATGAAATGAGTACGTAAAAAAAAGAACAAATAATTAGGGCCTCGAGGAAATAGCGATTTCACGGAGCATACATGCGGCATTTATAGCGAAAGAGCGGTAGCTAAGGGCACATAAAAGAAGTTGCGAGAGCACCACAAGAGTGCTCTCGCGTTTCACATTCTTTCTTGACGCAATATGTTCACTCAAAGCCCAATGAGCAATTAATATTTTTTACCTACTGCCTGGCCAAAATAATTAAGATTAACGTTCATCGGTACAAAGACTGAAGATAAACTCGGATTCTCTCATGCGTAGAGCGTCATTTTGATTTGTTTAAGATGAAACTAAGAGCGATTATTCAGATACGCTCGCACGAAGCCTGAAATGTTGTTATATAGTATTTTTACGTCAAATTGGATATTTCTATTTCAAATTGGAGATTCGTAGAAATAATAATTATTCGTTTCAAATTAGAATTAAACGCCGCAATGTTAGCCCGCGTAGACTGAAAATACCTACTCTGTGGTCCGTGCAACCGAACACGACGAAGACATTCCAGCCGTACCTTCCAAATGCCATTCGTTTGAAGATACCTATTGATTCGCCTCATTCTGTAGCATTTTCACATCAATTTGCAGGTATCATACATCAAATTGAAGGTTGACATAAATGGTTCGTTTCACATTAGTTTTTAACGCCGCAACGCTTACCCGCGTTGACTAAATATACCTACTCCGTGCAACTCAACACAAAGAAGACATCCTAGCCGCCCCTTCCAAATGCTACTCTTATGAACGTGCTCGTTGCTTTGCCTCGTTCTATAGCATTTTTACTTCAATTTGGGGGTTTTATACATCAAATTGGAGGTTGACAAAATGGTTCATTTCAGTTTTTAACGTTTCTGTTTTAAACGTAGACTCTGAAAATACCTACTCCGTGCAACTCAACACAAAGAAGACATCCTAGCCGCCCCTTCCAAATGCTACTCTTATGAACGTGCTCGTTGCTTTGCCTCGTTCTATAGCATTTTTACTTCAATTTGGGGGTTTTATACATCAAATTGGAGGTTGACAAAATGGTTCATTTCAGTTTTTAACGTTTCTGTTTTAAACGTAGACTCTGAAAATACCTACTCCGTGCAACTCAACACAAAGAAGACATCCTAGCCGCCCCTTCCAAATGCTACTCTTATGAACGTGCTCGTTGCTTTGCCTAGTTTTATAGCATTTTCACATCAATTTGGAAATTTTATACATCAAATTGGAGGTTGACAAAATGGTTCATTTCAGTTTTTAACGTTTCTGTTTTAAACGTCGCAACGTTATCCCGCGTACACTCTGAAAATACCTATTCCGTGCAACTCAACACGAAGAAGACATTCCAGCCGTCCCTTCCAAATGCTACTCTTATGAACGTGCGTGTTGCTTCGTTTCGTTCCACAGCATTTTCACATCAATTTGGAAATTTTATACATCGAATTGGAGGTTGAAAAAAGGGTTAATGTCACATTAGTTTTACACGCCGCAACTTTAGCCCGCGTAGACTCTGGAAACCTTCAATTGACGTGAATATGCTCCATTTGGATCACAATTGATGTTATTTCCGTGGGAAGGATGTAAAGATTAGCACGGATACAACGTATAATTCGTATAGGGGACTCAGTAATGCAAAACGCGAGTATAATTTTTGGACTTCAGAGCAAAAAGAATAATTTTTTTTTCTCCCCATTTTGTTAACTCATTGCTGCGCAGTCTCGGAAGTATAACGGGTCCCGAACTCTAGGAAGTTCACCTGAAACCAGAAAGAAACACAGGGTAAAAGTCAAGAATAGGGACCGTTGTCGCGTTATCAGCTGATATCGATAGTACGCTCAGTCGATATGCACTATCGATATATTATACACGAAATATTTATCCCTGTCGGCCATATTTGTTTTTATAAAAAAGGAGGGAAAATACTAAATTGAAATAAACTAAAATAAATAAATAATTAAATAATAAATAAAAAATAATAAATAAATTGAAATAAACTTACCTCGTGCTCACTAAGCTTCACTAAGCCTCTCACTCCCACAAAAACTTTCGATTATCGATTATCGACCGTATGCGCGATATCATTGCTATCAGTTGATAACGCGACAACGGTCCCTATACTTGACTTTAGCCCAACACAGAGTTAACAACTTTCTTGTCATTAGGTCATTTCTATGTTGTGTCTACTTTTTATAATGATAGACTTTTCTATGCTTCATGTTACTTGGAGCTTAAAATAACGTGTAATTTTGTTCATACATTCAACCTTGATATTTAGCTAACTGTTATCATATTTTATGCCTCCGGAAATGTATAAAGTGAACTCAAACGTTCAGTCTACTCAGGTTATCGATGTTATCAGAGTCCCGACTCTCTTCACTCAAACTATCAAAATTAACTCGTTAATTATTATTTCCACGTAACATGATCCTCCTGAATGCTACATCGTTCCTCATCCCTAATAGGAAACAAGTTACACCATCGAGGGCCATTTTGGGTTATTCAGAGACAACGATTTTAGGTTAATTTACGGTTCATCCTTGGAACCACTGCTCATTTGGTGAATACCTCGATACACGATCGATTTCTCCTCCCTGTTATACTTATTTGAAGACGACTCAATTGATGCCACATTTAAAGGGATGAAAGTTTTCACCGTGCGGAGATTGTGTTGAAAATAAACGATTCCTTTAACGAGAATTCATTTAGGGACTCTCAATATTCAAGGATTTTCGTGTTCTTACAGTTAAGCAGCTTCTTGCCAGGAATATTCCTCTCATTCTTATAAATACCCAACTTCGCTTCATTATTCAGGACGTCATTCAACATGACCGAGAGAACGAGGGCTCATTTTACTACATTTATGCTCCAGGGTAACGTTGTTATTACTAAGATGTTCTTTTGGCTGTATATTCCTCATAAGTAGGTTTCTTTATCAATGACGAGTTGAGACATCCAGTCGGCTAATGAAATTATAAATTCACACAAAAAATGTATTTTTTCGGGATTAATAACCAAGAATGCGTTTCTTTCTATATTTACACGGAAAGTAAGTATTCATTTAATTTTTGTTGATAATGTTCTGATACAGGGTGTTAACGTTTAATGTTAGCAGCCTTCAAGGAGTCATTTCTGCAACTTATTTGCTGCAATAAGTGCTTGCGGGGCTTTTCTTTCATGAAACATTGTTACCGAGTTATTCACGATTTCAGATTTTTCGTGTTATTTGGACCTGACGTCACCAAAATGGCCAAAACCCCCTTAGTTCACAAGATAACTCTCAAATCTGAGTACACCGTTGATAAGAGTGGTAAATTTTCCTCTTGATGGGCCCCTCAATGTTTCAGAATAATTGAGACCTGGTATTTACTAATCTAGCCTAAAGGTAGGAAATTAATGAAAACGCAAAACCTTGTTAACATTCAGAGTGAAGGAAACACTTTTCCAAGAAAATTCCCGCGTTCATTCGTGGAAAAACGTCCCCACAATACCATTTTTTCATAGTTATACTCAAATTTATTTTTGTAACTTAATTTGTGGTTGAGAAATACGTTTTATGTGAAAAAAAGAGACATTTTAACCGAATAAGTACCGTACCACGCTAACATGAGTGGTAAGTGCCGATTATTGAACTATTTTTCAAGCTAAATCAAATTGTGACACTGAAAAGTGTAATAATAATTTTTAAAAATAGGATCCGATTACCTGGTGCCAGCGTATTGGCGCTCGTTTAAGAGTTTTTCATGTTTTCATCAGCCGAATCTGAAACCCCTGTTTTAAGATAATCATAGGAAAACTAGAAATGTCCAAACTTGTTCTTAGAGCTTCAGAAAATTGTCACAATATTCAATTCAGCTTGAAAAACCGTTCAATAGTCGTCGCCTATCTTTTCGGGTTCGAGAAATTCGGTACTTTCATGAGAAAATCATGATTTCGGTGAATATTGTCACATTTTTTCCACTTAAAACGTAATTTCCTCCCTCGAATTAAGTTACGAAAATGAATTTGAATACATTTATGGAAAACTGGCATTTTGGGGATGTTTTTCCACAAATGTACGCCAGACTTTTCTGGGGAAATAGTTTCCATTACCTGGCTGAATGTTGACAAGGTTTCGCGTTTTCATTAATTTACCAACTTAGGGCTAATTTAGTGCATACCAGTACTCAACTATTAGAGACGTTGAAGGGCTCATAAAAAGGGAAGTTTGACGCTTTTTCCAACGGTGAACGCAGATTTGAGATTTATCCAGCGAAATGAGAGAGTTATGGCCGTTTTAGTGATGTCTGGTCGAAAACAAGAAGAAAATCTTGAATTATGAAGCTTATTTGAAGGAGCAGTTTTCAGGAAACTCTACATAATTAATTATGTCTAAGATGCGACATAGTAAATTAACCAAATTTAGTAAAATTTCGAATTTGTTTTATTTGTGTATTATACTGCTATGACATGAGTTTTTTCAGGTTATTGACTGAGGTTGTATTAAGTAGCACTTTTCACGTAGATTCGAATGGCGCTCTCATATTTGCGGTAGAAGTCATTTTTCAAAGTTTTATGGGGGTTTTTCGTCAGTGGGCACTGCATATCTTGAAATACCTTAAAAATCGAAATATCCATATTGAGGAGTTGGTTCATGTTCAAGTTTCCTTTCAGATCTCGATGTTCGTTACGCGAATAGGCAGTCACCTTGTATTTACAAGTAGATACAGTTCGCAAAACTGCGATTCTTATCTCAAGCCTAGCTTTGAGTCAAGGAATACTCAGTCTTATTTGAACATTCATATCACTTTCATCGGATCTGTGCCACAAGGAAAAATTTTGAATTCTCGCCTTCCCTCCCAATTCAAACTGAGCGCGGTTTCGCTGCCTTCCGTATCTCATCGATTGCCACCTGAACGAAGTTTTCCTAAACTGGCGTCATCTGGCGATGTTATCAGTTTCCTCATGCTCTTGGTACCGTACCGTCTACCGTCCCGATGTTCCGATCTCGCTTTTGTTCTCCCGTTAGCACATTTTGCTTTCGGGTGCTCTAATTTTTCCGTCTGATTTAAATTCCGTTCGGCTTCGTCTACCGTCTATCGCTGTCTCGCAGTTTCGGGTTACCACTCTACCGCTATCGTCAATCGTCGCCTGTCGCCCGTTTCGTCCAGGACATCGTGCAAGACAACTGGAAAATATCCCGGTCCGTCTCGTTCCCTATCCCGTTCCGTATCGTTTCCCGTCTGTTTCCACCCAACCAACTGGTAAGACTAAAATTCTACTCTAAATTTCCATGGCCGTCGGAAACAGGTAAAATATATCGTAGCTGTATGTATCTGTGCTAGCTAGCAAATAAAGAAAAAGACTGCTAGATAGTCAAGTAACGTTTAATTTCCCTTTTTTTCTAATTTTCTTTTTGCAATTTATCGTCTACTGGTTATACCTGTGACAAGAATACCCTGAGAAGTATCGGCTTTCGTTTCTTTCTTTCTTTTTTTTCCCTTAAAACAGAAATAAATTTTATTCTTTTCAATTGAATTCAAGTTCCTTCTTTCCCTACTCACATTATTTAAATATTGCCGAGGGTTCATCCCCACCTGTCTCTTGTCTACGTCACAGATCCTATCAACAAGACTCCAGTCACTGTAGAGATTCGGACATCAAATATTCCTCGCGTGATGGAAATCAACTTGATACTTCCATTTTATATGAAGACCGAGCCTGTAGGTACTTATTTACTATCTAGCGCATCAAGACGACAATCCACGGTTAAGTGTGAGGTGCTTGAGGGTTTAACCCGGGGAAGGATCCTTTGAAGGGGTGACCTCCTTCTCAAGCAGAAATTCCATTCTGGGAGGACAACCAAGGGTCGGATATAAATAAAACATTTACGAGCACCCCGATCTCACGTCTCCCGGGAACATCTTTCCTACGTCGACTAGACCCAGAAACATAAATGGGTTGAGGGTGTGATTGTTATTTTGTTTCGTTTTTTTCATCTCACGACCATAAATGCTGACAGCTTTGGATTTCATAGCTTCAACCAATTTTCAGGCCAAATCCCCCTCGTATTTGCCAGAATGTGCGCTGCTGCGTCTGACAAAGTGTATTTGATAAGCGATGATTACCTACTATCAACGGCTATCACATGTTTGTTAACCTGAGCCAAGGGTCATTCATCAATAGCCAATCATCCATCGATCAATGAGAAGCTTCAAAGTTTTTCAGCGCTCCAACTGGAGTTCGAATTCGTGATCGGTTTATTCACTTCGAAACTCCAACTGTCACTTTGCTCCTTTTTTATCGTGGAAACGTTTTCATCTGCCCCTTCACCGCTTGAATGGAGAATCCGTCTTCAAATCGGCTGACTGAGGCATGAATGCATGCTAGAATCGTATGACTCTTCATTATAGGGGGTGTGCGTTCGACTCAGCTTGGCACAAGACGAAGAGAGAGGGAGTGGTGACGACTCTACATTTGGGTTATATTTATATTTGGAATAAAGGAACAGTACGTCACAGGTGAGGACTGGGATAAGCTGATAAGAAACCATAGGCCAAATAACGGACAAAGTCTACCAAAGTGACGAATTTGTACCGTATTGTCATTATTGTGGTAAAGGGTGCTAGGGAAAACTACTGGAAGGAGCTGGGACTGTTTTGGAACAGTTTCCCATCTACAGTGGCCTTCCCTAAGAGGATTTGGTGGCCAGGACCTTATTTAAATTTGATTTGAAGGTGGCTCCTAAAGGCATTCGCACAAATCCTGGACTAACAATAAACGACGAGCGCTTGCAAACTTGCCCTACGCTGATGATGTAGACATGATGGCTCAAACCTCCCCATCCCTCTCAGGAGCAGTAGAAATGTTCAGATGTGCAACAATGCTGAGAGGGCTGAAGATGAATGAACAATAATCAATATTTATGAGGAACTCACAGAAGCCTACTCTCATGCAGACTACTTGCACCATTTGGGACCACCTTTTTCATGTATGCCATGAGTTCATGTACTTAGGGTCAGTAACTACTGAAGACAATGCTGTTGCTGGGGAAATAGTGGCCCCAGTCATGAAGGCCCAGTGAAAGTAGATGTTTTTGAGCAGCCCAAAGAGCTCTCAGGTTCTGGGTAAAGCTCGTCATCTACAGGGTAGTCATATAGCCCGTTGTCATGGCCTGTGGACACTAACTGGCGCATCTGCGTGCCGTCAGTCCTTTGTGCTAGGTACGCTCTGGAGAATTACAAGGAACACTGAGTTTAGGAGCCTACGGTTATCCCAATCTGGGGGCAGATGCCGAACTGGCTTGCCTTGGCTGGGTCATATGTTGAGGATGCCTCTGGAACGATATCCTCACAAAGCTCGGAAAGAGAAAACTGGGCGAAGAAAATGGAGAGGAAGACCACTTTTGCGCTGTTTGAAGAACGTTGAGGAGGACCTGGCCTGGCATGGGGTGCAAAGATTAACGAACCTTTACCAAAACTGAAAGGAATGGCGGTAAATCGTCGAGAAAGCCCTGGTTCTTTAAGGACCGTAGTGCCGATATTGGATGGTAACTGATTCTCTGCAGAACTTTATTTGCATCGTAAGATGTCAATGCCATTTATCTACACAGGTTCAATTTGTGATTAAGTGTTGTTCATTCAAATCAAAAATTCGATTTCCTGTTTCAAACATTATTAGATGCCATTAAAAGATGAAAAATCGACATGTTGAACCAGTGAACAAACAAAAACGGAGCAGCCGTAGACCGTCGCAATGAGTTCTCTTCTGATATTTATGGCATCTTTGGTGGGTGTCAAACCCTGGCGCATTTTTCATATTTAAAACTCCCGAAGCGAAACCGTGGTTAATAATTGATTAGAGATACTATGTACCTGGTTGAGAATTTGTTCTCTGTTGTGGCCAATAATCAAGCAAAACCACCTTCTGTGCTTTGTTTAATCCGTTCCACTATAGACCTTCCAAACTAACTGCCCTTTCCTCCGCTTCAGACAATGAGAAAAGCCCTCAGGTAAAGCTTAGTCAACACGGACAAATTATCCTGACCCATTTCCTACCCTATACACCATAACTCTTCAGCACTGTAACTCTCGCACTACAACTTAACTCTCTCTGTCAAACTTTTCACGCAGTATATTTTTTTCCTGGCTCATCTCCACTACCCCTGACAGCTGCCAAAGCCTACATTCCAGCGAAAAATATGACATGTACTTAACCCCTCATGCTAAAATGTTCACATAGATTATCTTAGAGCGAGGAACGAATGATGTATGGCAGGTAATTGATATCCTGATATTCGATGGGAATGTAATATATCTCACCTGGGTGGGGAGGAAGGGGGGGGGGGGGATTAACATAATACACAGCCGCCATCTCTTGTTGCCTGGGTAAACAGCTGCATTTGTTCTATTTTGAAAAGTGCGGAGGTAATAGTAACAACTGTTGGTTATCACACTGCCATCTTGAAAGGAGTGCCAGCAATTGCCCTGAGGAGACAACTATTTAAAAGGAGTTCCGCTTGCAGTAACAACCCTTCCTTTCCTAAAACCCATTTCCTTGTATAGATCTCAAGTAAATATCACTCTAAATTGCAGGGAAATAGCTGAGATGAGGGAAGATTGTATTTAGGGGCCGAGGTGGCCGAGGTCGTTAAGGCGTCGGTCTCTAAGGGCTCGAGACTCCTGTGGTCACAGTTTCGAGGCTGCTGGTTCGAATCCAGCACCCCCGGCGTTTACTCGACATCGTGAGGCCAATATAGTACCGGCAGTAAGTATCCAAAACGGTTGTCCGGGGGCATATCACAACACGCATGTTTGCCTTTGTAGTCTGGCTTGCTTTGTGACCACCCAGGGGCTAGCACAATGGGCCACTAGGCCTAAGTGCGGGGGGGTGGACAATGCTGTGAAGACTGCAGTGGACACCCCCTATACCCCTGTGTAATTAATCTAAGATTGTATTTGGCTCAGAACTGTACATAATAGATGGCTCAAAGCCCTCCAGAGGGCGCCTGCAATGCTCTCACATGTCTTGGGAACAAACTAATAGTGGCTCTACGTCGATTAGACGTTGGGTTAGTATTGTAGGGTTAAGCTTGGACGCATTGGGACAGAAGATTGGCGTGAAAAGATATGACTGAGCTCTGGCAATATACACTGCCATGTTTATGGCTGGTTCATCAACGAGTAGTACACATTATGAATTCTCATGGCAAAAATAACTTTATTTGGTTCGACTTTTCGCTGACCCCTTCAGACGCGGCATAGAGAAAGGGGCGTTGCGTGACCTTTTTGCCTCAGTGGCCGTCATTTTGAGGTCGCGAGCGTACTACTGCCCTTCTGTAGTACGCGTCTAATGTGACAGCAGTGGCGTCCGCAAATTAGTTTTTAATCATTCAGCGATAAGATCGATGTCGGGGCTACTAAAATAGAGTCGATTCCACGGATGTGTTGAGGTATGGACATCATGAAACTAGTTGTCAGTTATAAATGAACACTTCCGTTTGCCTCAAGTTGAGCGTTCACGCGCATTGATGGATAGAGGTTGGAGTTTACCTGCATATTACGTTGTTTTTCGTCCAATTCTGCCGTACATATCAATCAAACTGTCTTATTTTCGGACAAATCGACCTCTGGCATGAAAAAAAGAGGTTGTTTATTCATGGAATAATGAATCAAAACGCAGCTAATTCTTCAACAATGATTTATTATTCCTTAGAGCAACATTATGAGGAAAACAGAGCGTGTCCCGGACTCATTCCAACCAGCTCAGCGTCTAAAAGAAAGAGGGAAAATAATAATACCACACACGCCTACTTCTCAAAACGTTGGACCAGGTGCATGAAGACTTATTTCTTCAACATGAGGAGAATGGGAAAACAGTAGGAGTGGCGGGTCCCGGACCCATTCCAATCGATTCAAGGTTCTTAATTTAGTGGAAAATGATATCCCACACGCCTAGGTACCAGAAATATCGAAAATTCCTTGAATAATCAACCTACGTTTTCATACAAATGATCAACCTCTCTCATTCGGCTCAAATTTCTTCTGAAAGTTTCAAGGTGTCTAGATCAGAAAAGTCAGATGTCCGTCCGCCGTCTTTTTTTGGTAGTAGAAAATTTTCTGAAAGTCTGCAATTTGGGTCTGTTCCCGGCTCTAGTCGACTCGTACCGCATCCAAATTTGGCCCGATCGAGTTGAAAAGTTTTGAGGACCAACTAGAGCCAGAAACGGGCCCCTGATTCAAATTTCAGATTTTTAGAAAATTTTCTACTACCAAAGACGGCGTACGGCGGACGAACATTTGCTAATTTTGATCTAGACAGCCTTGAAACGTCCAGCAAATTTTTTGGGCCGAATCGGAGAGATTGACTTTTTGCATGAAAATTCAAGGAATAACCAACCAAAACGCTGCAAATTCTTTCGCAAGGGTTGCTTACTCCTTGGAGCAAGATCATGGTGAAAAGTGAGTATGGAGTGTCATGGAATCATATCGATTTGGCGTCCAAAATTTAGTGGAAAATAATACTTCACACGGCCTAAATCGCCGAAAATCTCGAATATTCACTATTGAAATTAGTTGGTACCCATTTTGACCCATCCTCACTCCCCAATGGGTATCATTCGGTTTGAGACCCGTCTCAATGGATTCAGCGTCCTAAATTTGGTGGAAAATGATAACCCACACGCCTAAATAGCCAAAAATCTCAAAAATCCATTAGACAAATAACAAATTTTGACCGGAGAACGGTGTTCGGCAGAGTACCTAAAACGTCTTTGCATATTTGGATCGACGTGATATTTCGAATACATCCCGTGATGTTCTGTTTTAGGCTGCCAATCTCCTTTTAAACCTCACATTAACGATGCAGGTAAACATCTGCTTTGATAATGGTGTGCCAACGATAGGAGGCACAACACTGTGGAGGGACGAAGGTAGGCTTTTAGATTCCTAAAACGTTTCGCATAAAATACAAAAGCCCCAGTTTAGCCTTTAACCAAGAAGTGGATGGTGTGTTTTATTGAAATCAGATATTTTCTTCTCGCATCGTTTCGATAATCTCCCTAAGAGTGCTCATGTGAGCCCTTGTTTATCGGATATTGGTAGGAGCGAGCTTTTCGTCTCTCAAGTATTGGTTAGTGGATTTTCGCTTTCAACAGAATTTTTTTTCTCATACATTATTCCGAAATCGAGAAGTGGTTGTTAGGAATTATTTTCTCTACAAAAATTATTCTTTATTTCAGGATAATTAGCAGACGAATGGGTCAGTTCATTCTGGGCCTCCCTCGGGTTTAGTTTCAGTCAAGACAGACGCATAGTGTTTATGACAACAAACGCAATGCATAGTTGAATCCATGAATCATTTTGCGGATTCAGTCACCATTCGGGCAGATTTTTGCGAACTTGATTCTACAACTCATTTACCACAAAAAGTATCGCGTAGGTTTTTTTTTTTTTTTTTTTTTTTTTTTTTTTTTTTTTTTTTTTTTTTTTTAAATAATAATTTACAAGATAATCTCAAATCTGAACATCGTTAGAAAAACACTGCAAATTCTTTCACACGGACCAAGCGCTTGGAGACTCATTTCATAAACATGGGGAGAGGGGAGAATGGGGGAAACAGTGGGTGTGGCGGATCGATTCAAGGACCCATTTTGACCCATAACCCCATCCAAAGGGTGCCAATCGTTCTGGGACCCATTTAATTGGATTCAGCGTCCAAAATTTAGTCCTCCTTAAAATCGCCTAGAGGGCAATATACCGATCAGCAGTAGGGACTGAAGAAATCCTGATCATACCAGAAATCTCGAAAGCACACATTCGAAATGGGTAGATAGGCCCCCATTTGACCCATTACCTCATCCAGAGGGCGCCAATCGTTCCCAGACCAATTTTATTGGATTCAGAGTCCAAAATTTCGTGAAAAATGATACCCCAGACGCCTGGATTGCCAGAAATCTCGAAAATCCATTTTCAAAAAACATAGGTTGATCATTCAAGGAATAACCAACCAAAAACACATTTTGACCCCTCCTCCGCCCAAATTTGGTCTGATCGGGCTAAAAAATTTTGAGGTCCAACTAGATCCAGGAACGGACCCCTTACTCGGATTTCAGATTTTTATGAAATTTTCTACTAACAAAATCGGCGTAGATTGCGGACGGACATTTGCTTATTTTGACTATTTTGGCTTATTCTAGACACTTTATAACGCCCAGAAAATGTTTTTGGCCAACCAGAAGAAAAGACAGATTTGCTGAAGCTAGATGGAGAAAGGTGACGGCAGTTGATGATGTGATTAACTATTATTATTCCCCTTATTTCGGAGCGTTACCTCTTCTCCTGTCGTTCGGAAACATGTTAAGGGTTGGTGGAGGGTGTTTCTAACTTTTTTAATCAAACTATTAACGAAATTACTGTATTGTCATTGGAATCTGGTATGAGTTGTTCGTATCTCAACCAGCACACCATACTCAGAAAGCTAACCTACTGAACTTCATTATATTTTTTATCTAGGATCAGGCTTATTTTGGACTCCGGGTGTACTTTCGAGGAAAAAACCTTATCAACAAGACTGGACAGAAGCAACATAAAATCAACACAATACAAGATCGAGTGAATGAGAGATGTATCCTAATACAATAGGCGGGGCCACTGCCAGCACGACCTCTCACGCTCGGTTAAGCGAATGACCCGAGGAATCGATAGCCTGAGATGCTGAAGTCTCGGGGGGCCATTCAGATGTCAATGATACAATAGGATCCTGTCCGTTGTCACCTGAGTATCCGGATACGTGCCTTGTGTGGTTATTTTAATATGAGGCTGTGTTTCATTCCATTCACTGCTCTATTCTCGAATCAATCCAAGTACAACACTGACTGAGTTTCCTACATACATTCTGCAGCTGTTTAATGGATGTGAATCGCTCTGAGTGACTTGCACCATAACATCGATAAAAACGCTGCAAAGTCATTCACAGGGGTTGGTTAATCCTCAGACCAGGCGCATTGAGACTCATTTCTTCAACATGGGGGAAACGGTGGGTGCGGCGGGTCCCGGACCCATTTCAATCGACTCAGGTTCCAAAATTTAGTGAAAATGATACCCCACACCCCTAGGTACCAGAAATCTCGAAAACAAATATTCGAAATGGGTAGATGGATACCCATTTTGACCCATAACCTCTTCAGTGGGCGCCAATCGTTCTGGGACCCACTTCATTGGATTCAACGTCCAAAATTTAGTGGAAAACGATACCCCACACGCCTACATTGCCAAAAATCTCGAAAATCCATTTTTCGAAGTACACATGTTGACCCCTACCCCACCCAAATTCGGTCCGATCGGGCAGAAAAGTTTCGAGGATCGACTAGAGCCGGGAACAGACCCAAATTGCAGACTTTTAGAAAATTTTCTACTACCAAAAAAAGACGGCGGACGGACATCTGACTTTTTTCATCTAGAAACTCTCTGAATCTTTCAGAAAAAAAAAAATTTGGGCCGAATCGGAGAAGTTGATCTTTTGCATGAAAACGTAGGTTGATTATTCAAGGAATTTTCAATATTTCTGGTACCTAGGCGTGTGGGGTATCATTTTCCACTAAATTTTGGACGCTGAATATAATGAGACGGGTCCCAGAATGGTTGGCACCCACCGCAAGAGGTTATGGGTCAAAATGGGTTCCTATCTACCCATTTCAAATGTGTTTTTGAGATTTCTGGCACCTAGGCGTATGGGGTATCATTTTCCACTAAATTTTGGACCCAGAATCGATTGGAATGGGTCCGGGACCCTCCACACCCACTGTTCCCCCCCATTTCCCCCATGTTGAAGAAATGATTCTCCATCCGTCTGGTCTGAGGAATAACCAATCCGTGTGTAAGAATTTGCAGCGTTTTTATATTTATATATTATATATCGTGAATAAACGTCACGAGAAGGTAGACAAATTGGGGGATATTGCCTTTTCTCCGAACGGCCAGCTGAAGGTCCGTAAGAAAAAGGTCTCACTCGTATACCTTACCATAGTTTCAGGTGGGTGGAGTCGAAGCCAATGCATTGACAACGACGTTGCTCTAAACATCTCTCATCTTTGTGAGATCCTCCTCAAACACTACTCTTTCTAAAAGCACGTATTACTTGCCCCAGGGCTCAATTTCGAAGCTTCCTAAAGTAGATCGTAATTCGTGAGAGGTAGAGAAGACGAACTGATATTTCCGACGTCGATTTATTGACTCAACAGTAATGCCAGACCTCGGCACGAGTAGACAATCGGATCAGTTGCCGAAACAAGAGAATAACAATAACTCGGAAAAATCAAATGAGAGTCCCGAGTTGATTTTCAGGTCAGGCTGCATTGATTTCTTACGGAACCCGTAGCGTACCAGGTACCTTGTCTTGTCTGCCCTCTCCGATTCCCATTTCGAGACAGCTGAGGTTGAGATAATGATATCTGCAGCTGTTCTCGTGGCGTTAGCAACGAGTCTGAATAATGTTCATTCCTCGTAAGGAGTCAGTTAAAAGCCCCACTTCTGCATGCAATTTGCTCTAGACGCCTTGATACGCAAAATGTCACATTTCTGGGCCGATTGGTGTGATTGTCCTCTAGCTTGGAAGCATAGGTCAGGGAATGATGAACCAAAAATAGGTTGGTATTTAACTGGTTTTATGTATTATTTATCTACTATGTTTTTTTTTTTTTTTTTTTTTTTTTTTTTGAGATGAGGAAATCTTTTGAGGCAAGGTGTAATGCCTCGTGGTTAGATACTAGGGTCGGCCTCCTCCAGTATGTGGAAGTCCAATCTACTAAAACCTCACCCTCCCAATGGCCCAACCTGGTACTATTTATCACATGACTTCGGGTAGGACCTGGGGGCAGTCTCAGTAGTTGTCTGCCCGTGTGGCTTGTTGCCGGGCTCTTTCTTCCTCGTTTTTGGTTGGTTATTCCTTGAATAATCAACCTATGTTTTCATGCAAATGGTCAACCTCTCCGATTCGGCTCAAAATTTTTTTCTGGACGTTTCATGGTGTCTAGATCAAAAAAGGTCAATGTCCGTCCGCCGTCCGCCATACGCCGTCCATTGTCCGCGCCGTTTTTGGTAGTAGAAAATTTTCTAAAAATCTGAAATTTGGGTCAGGGGTCTGTAACCGGCCTGGGACGGTCCTCCAAGCTTTTCAGCCCGATCGGACCAAATTTGGGTGGGGTAGGGGTCAAAATGTGTTTTTTGAAAAATGGATTTTCGATATTTTGGGCGATCTAGGCGAGTGGGGTATCATTTTCCGCTAAATTTTGGACGCTGAATCAAATGAAATGGGTCTCAGGACGATTGGCACCCACTGGAAGAAGTTATGGGTCAAATTGGGTATATATTACCCATTTTGAATATGTGTTTTTGAGATTTCTGGAACCTAGGCGTGTGGGGTATCATTTTCCGCTAAATCTTGGAAGCTGAATCCAATGAAGTGGGTCTCAGGACGATTGGCACCCACTGGAAGAAGTTATGGGTCAAATTGGGTATACATCACCCATTTTAAATATGTGTTTATGAGATTTCTGGTACCTGGGCGTCTGGGGTATCATTTTCCACTAAATCATGGACACTGAATCGATTGGAATGGGTCTGGGACCCGCCGCACCCACCATTTTCCCCATTTCCCCCATGTTTTTAAATAAGTTTCCATGCGCCTGGTCTGACGAATAACCAACCCCTGTGTAAGAATTTGCAGCGTTTTTTCTTCTGAGGAGAGACTCTATATAATCTGCCGTCTTTTACCATGCTTGTTTGCTGGATAGCATTCGTTTCACTCTTCCGGAGATGGTGTGTTTAGACCTATTTTCTGACCACAGCTGTTCTCGTTTTAGACGCCATCGCTCACAGTCGAAAAAGGTATGTTCCACGCTGTCCTCGGTGTCTGGGCAGTGCAAGCACCCTGGACTCTGTGCGAGTCCCAACCGGTGTAGGTATTGATAGGAAAGGCCGTGTCCTGTGAGGTAGTAGCTTACCTCGCCGTGTGGCCTCTCCAGCCAGCCT
This sequence comes from Cyrtorhinus lividipennis, assembly GCA_019603395.1. Lineage (NCBI taxonomy): Eukaryota > Metazoa > Arthropoda > Insecta > Hemiptera > Miridae > Cyrtorhinus > Cyrtorhinus lividipennis. The sequence continues at coordinate 30,050,525 of CM034001.1, read as the reverse complement.
CTTACTTCTGGTACTAGTATCACTGTCCATCGACCCCTCGATTCATTGTCCGAGATGGTATGCCAGTCTTTCAATGTCCTTTCCCGTTCTTCCTTGATCACTATTGCCTTCCTGGGTTCCATTCTTCTATCATAAATCCGCTTTTTTTCTGCAGCCAGTAGAAGTATTGGGATGACCCCAGCCAGTACAAGGACTGCTGGCTTCGATACCGTTCTCTATGCACTAGCTATCCTTAGCGCTCCTCGCCGTTGTACCACCATTAGTCGCTTCCGGTAGTGTGCGACAGTGTGCCTGCCCATGTCTCTGCTCCATACAACATGACTGAATTTGTCACTGACATGAGTAGCTTTCTCTTGCATGGTCGTGGGCCCTTAACGTTCATCATTAGCCTGCTGAGTGCTGCCGTCATGCGCGATGCTTTGTCAGCGACTGTCCTGATGTGTTCCCAGAAAGTGTTAAACTGGGTTAAGCTGCTCTTTTGGATCACCACTCCCACTAGCTGCCTCCTCATTCAATCCCCTCTTATTTTCTACGTAGCCTACAACGAATTGTAAAACTACTCAAAATTTTACATGGGATCGGCAATGAATAAGGTGAACTAGCAACAATATTATCAAGGATAATGACAAAGTGTTTAGCTGAAAGATGCAAATTACCAGGAAATGATCTCGCTATAACTATCTGGCCCCAATCAGTCATTCCAGGTACCTTTGAAATCTCTGTAGTTAGTCTCCTTATGTTAAATCCTAGCAGGGGCACTGCTTTGGGATGTTGGTGCGCATGATTGAACACTTCATATTTGGATCATATCCCGAAACCTCTAAAATGCGTGAAGGATAGAAACACCGGGAAACGGCCGAAATAGACTTCAATTTTCGTTATTTGATTCTCCCCGATGTCAAGCCTAAGCCACCGCGAAGGGTGAATGATCCAACCCATTCAATGGAACAAGGACTCTCTCAGGGGACAAAAAGTACGTATCAAACTCGTCACAGTGGATTTCCCGGGAGGTGATGAATTTTCAGGAATGAAAGGAATAAGGTCGAATGAGGCGCTGGAATGCGGTTACGCTTTCATATAGTCGAAGATAGTTCTGCATTGAACAGAATTACTTTATAGGTGTATTTCACATGAACAAATTATGTGGGGGAGGAAATGATACAGCTAAAGACGCACCCATCAGCTTTCATTTGGTGATACTAAAGACAGCGTAATGGTTTCGGCGATTTCCTGTTCAATCGTGTTCTCAAGACTATGGTACTAAACGCTGCAAGTTACTTCACAGGAGTTGGTTATTCCTCGGACCAGGTGCATGGAGACTCATTCCAGTCGATTTGGCGTCCAAAATTTAGTGAAAAATGATATTCCACACGCCTAGGCACCAGAAATCTCAAAACCCCACATTCAAAATAGGTAGATGGATACCCATTGTGACTCATAACCCCTTTCGTTGGGCAGCATTCGTCCCAGGACCCATCTCATTGGATTAAACGTCCAAAATGTAATCCTCCTTAAGGGTACCGGTGACCCAAAATGACCTTTTTTTTTTTTGCATAAAAAAAACTAGAGAGTCTGCTGAAAATTTTGATATATTACATTCAATTATTTGGATAAAGGATACCTTCACAATTGACGTCTGAACTAATGACTGCCGGCTTCGTAAGCTGCGAAAACGTAGGCGCTCCTTTCTTGCCTTGTCCGATGGCGCGCATAGCGTAGATTAGGCATACATTCACATCGTGAAATTTCGTTTCAGGTATAGTATTTGCATTTGAATAGAATGCAGAATAGGAACAATCAGAACACAACACTGAAATGTTCACAGCTAAACCTGTGTGCTCACCACTATCTAGACTCATCTCACCACCACATTCAGGGCCCATCCGATTTCTTCTGAATCCATGGCGGAATTCTTTTCTGCTTCTTGAAAATGGTAGCAGAATCTCTCGGCATTCTCAAAATGAATTAGGTTCGAGAGAACAACTGGAAAATCTGAGAGAAAAACTGCGAAAAATAGTAAAACTGTGAAACTGCAACGGCGAAATGGGAAAAGTAAACAAATTTCAGCCACTACCGGTTTTTAGCCTGATATCGTCTCTTCTTCTCTTACTCTTCTTCATCTTCAGTGTATTATTTCTTCTACCCAAGCTCTAACTGGAAAAACACTGCGCATTGAAAGGTGGGACGAGTGAGCATATTGGGCTGAGTAGAGCCGTCTGTCTTTGTATCTGTTTTTCTCGAAACACGTTTTTTCACCTTCCAAATAGAGTTTCCCAGGAATGAGTGGACGGATTTTCGTTTTCTTTTTTTCGTTTAGTTCAGAATGGAAAAAGGAACAAACGAATGTATGGAATTTCGTAAATCATGGGATTTCGTAATGTGAGATCCCCTCAAAGTTAAGAGTAGCTGAATACAGCCAAAATAGTTCTTTCTTTAGCCACCCAACAGTATGTTGATGAAGCAAAAACAAATCCTTACATTTGTTTGTCCACAACCATTCGAGGAACAACTGGAAAAAGTTTGGGACTGATCGGATGAGGGATAAGGTCAGGAATCAAAATAGAATGATGCGCGGAGAGCTTGGCTTATCTCTCAATTTCAGACGCTTTCTGTTGGTCATAATCAAAATGTTCTTTCAAAGGCGTGTTCAGGACAGAATTACGAATCAGTTAAAAGGAATCTGATCATTTTTAGTCATCCATTAGGGACAGGGCGAGAGTTGAAAGCCAGGTTGCGCCGCGGTAGCGCGCTTCCTTCACGGGTACCCATAAGATCGTCTAGAGGGCAATATACCGATCAGCAGTAGGGACTGAAGAAATCCTGATCATACCAGAAATCTCGAAAGCACACATTCGAAATGGGTAGATAGGCCCCCATTTGACCCATTACCTCATCCAGAGGGCGGCAATCGTTCCCAGATTTTTTTTTTATTGGCTTCAGCGTCCAAAATTTAGTGAAAAATGATACCCCAGACGTCTAGATTGCCAGAAATCTCTAAAATCCATTTTCAAAAAAACACATTTTGACCCCTACTCCGCCCAAATTTTGACCAATCGGGCTGAAAAGCCAACTAGAGCCGGGAACGGGCCCCTGACCAAAATTTCGGATTTTTAGAAAATTTTCCACTACCAAAATCTTCGTGGACGGCGGACGGACATTTGCTAATTATGATCTAGACGCCTTGTGACGTCCCAAAAAAAAAATGTTGAGCCGAATCGGAGAGATTGAATGAAGAGACTGAAGAGACCCAAACAAAAAACCTTGATAAAATTGATTGGGAATTCGTCAACTAGAATCGTACTTGGTGGCTCGACAGAGCTTTTCTGGGAAGGTTTGCAGGTAACTGTGAGTGCTGTGCTTCTACACCAAAACAGGCTTTTCCGGGACAATGTGAGCGATGGCAGAGGTGAGCAAGGACAATCAAGTCGTGAACGTAATTGAGCGTGAATTACTAATGAATTTCATGAAGCGACATCACTCAGCTATGAAGACGTGTTATGGGCTTTTCCGAAGGACTCCTGTGTGTAAAGCACTATTAAGGTGAACAATGAAGTTCTCTCATGAGAGTTCCATTTACTCCCAGCGCGGGGGAAGCTATTCGTTCTTCGGTACTTCTGTCGACAATACCAACAACGAAGAGTTGTAGTATCATCAGTGAAATTGAATCGGATCGAGGGGTGCCAAGGGAAAGAGAAAATGGAACTTTACCAAAGAGGCGGGCGGTTGAGAAGGCAGCTGAGCGGAAAAGAGGGTGAATTGGGTCGGCAAGTGGGGAAGTGGAAGTTGGGAGGGTATAGACCGAGGAGCGCTACGAAGAGAGGGTTAATTTGGAGAAATGAGCAGCCCCGAAAGGTTTAGGGAGGTTTAGTGGGCTCCTTAAGTGCAGATTGCGCGGTTTTTAGTCGAATTACATTTCGAATTCCCTCCAAATGTGAGTTATGTACTACGTGAGTGGCCGTACGGGAAGCTTTAACGATCTCCTCGTATAGAATCAACGCAAACTGTCAAATTTTGGTGTAAATCGGAGTGATCAAACACTGGCTTGAAGACATAGGTTAATTATTCACGGAATATAAAAACTAAAAATCTGCAAATCCTTACACACGGGTTGGTTATTCCTCGAATGGGGGAAACAGTGGGTGTGGCGGGTCCCAGACCCATTCCAATCGATTCAGGGTCCAAAATTTAAAGGAATATTATAACCCACACGCCTAGGCACCGGAAATCCCGAAAACACATATTCAAAATGGGTAATAAATACCCAATTTGACCCATTACTTCTTCCAGTGGGTGCCAATCGTTCTGGGACCCGTTTCATTGGATTCAGCATCTAAAATTTAGTGGAAAACGATACCCCACACGCCTAGGTAGCAGAAATCCCGAAAACACATAATCAAATTGGGTAATAAATACCCAATTTGACCCATAACTTCTTCCAGTGGGTGCCAATTGTTCTGGGACCCATTTTATTGGATTCAGCGTCCAAAATTTAGTGGAAAACGATACCTCACACGCCAACATTGCAAAAAATCTCAAAATCCATTTTTCGAAATACACATTGTGTACACACACCCCCACCCTAATTTGATCCGATCGGGTTGAAAAAATTCGAGGACCAACTAGGGCTGGAAACGGGTCCCTCCTGGGCATCAGTTTTACATTATTAGGAACTTAGAGACTAATAAATAACTTTATTTCTAACAAATTGTTTCTTCTTGTTGCAGGTATTTTCTTCCACGATACAATTTGGAATTGGATTAGAGATAAATTTTACATGGTTAAATGCAAGGTAAGGGTAGAATTACGGCCTGATTGGAGTTCTTTGGCGATTTATTTGACAACTGGTTTATACTGGGTGTCCCATGAGTTCCCCCTCTCCTCATAAAACCGTCCAAAAGTGAGTAAAAAAAAATTTCGTTTGCAGATTCGGATTCTACCCAATGTTTCATGAAAAATTCAACCCTTAACTAATTCATTTGATTGTGCGCAGATGGTTTTGGCGAGCACGCAAAGTTACGAAACTTTAAAATTGTCAAATAATGGATGATGATGTGATGAATAATGAGTCACACATGGATTTTCATTGTTTTTTAACGCCGATTTACGTGATGATATCCATTTCTTGGTTTGACTATATTTATGAGGGAAATTTCCGTTTTTTTTGTATGAAACAAATTCTTTTGAAGTTTTTATTTGTTTATTTATTTTAAATAATAATTTTTTATTTACTTTTCCTCCCTTTTTCTCAACTAGACTGGGAGCCGGCTATGGAGTAAAAATAAATAAAAACGAACTGGACGTTAGAAAAACGGACGCGAATTATATAAATTTCGGCCATTACTTCCCGATAATTTGAGTCGAATCATGAAACGCATGGCGATGGGGGCCGGAAAATGAGGGAAACAGTGGGTGTGTGGGTCCCGGACCCATTCCAATCGATTCAGCGTCCAAAATTTAGTGGAAAATGATACCCCACACGCCTAGGTACCACAAATCTCGAAAATCCATTTTCCAAAAAACACATTTTGGCCCCTACCCTACCCAAATGTGGCCCGATCGGGTTGAAAAGTTTCAAGGACCAACTAGAGCCGGAAACGGGTCCCTAACCAAAATTTCAGATTTTTAGAAAATTGTCCACTAGAAAGTCGGCATAGATGCGGACGGCGGACAGCGTACGGCGGACGGACATTTGCTAATTTTGATCTAGACATCTTGAAACGTCCAGAAAAAAATTTTGGGCCGAATCGTAGAGATTGACTTTTTGCATGAAAACCAACAAAAGGAAAACTAGCCACGCTTTAGAGTTTATCATCATCCATTATTTAACAATTTTGGGATTTTGCGACTTTGCTTGCTCGCTGAACCGGTTGCACGAAATCAAAAAGATTGGTTGAGGAGCAATTGTTTATGAACTTCTGGGTAGAATCCGAATCTGAATGAGTGTGCCATATGCGCATAGTTGCAAATATTATATTTGGAATCCTTGCAAAAGAAAATGTGTAAATATTTACACAGCGGCATTGTTCTTGATAACCTGAATTTGATAGAGCAGTTATTGCTTTAACAAGTTGGGCTACCAAAAAGAAAAAAAAAGTCAAATATCAAATATCTTCTTCGTATCATCTATGACGAGATCTTTCTCCCTGAAACTTCAATTTCGTCAAACGTGGCTTGTCTCCGACTCCTGGTTGGATTTAGATACCTTCCCCAGCTCGGGAATCAGGGCCTCTTGAGACACATTAATCCGCGCCTAAGTTTCACCTTAATGAGTCCTGACGATCCTTGTGGCGCCTCTATAATCAACCCAGTTCTTAATCGCTACCTCCCAAGTTCTCCTCGCCAATCTATTTAGGGTGCCATCCATTCAACGAGGTACTCAATCGAGAGGCAACGTAAATTCGTCGAGTGGAATTGGTTGATAGTACGGATATAACAGGGCGGAAGTTAGTTCCCTACTGCCGAGTATAATTTGGAGACCGAAGAACCAAGTTTCACCTTATTCGATCATTATACATTTCCTATTATACTGCACTCATTTTAATTAACCTATAATAAAATATAATTAATCTCACATTTCACATTTCACATTAATCTCACAAGGAATGCAAATTTGACGATTGTACGTATTTCGGCCGAAGTACGATACATTTCCGAGTCAAATTGAGAATTTTCCAATCTATGAAATTTTCACAACTAAAAAGGAAATGGAAGTTTCCCTAACCACATTGACAAGTTATTGAGCAAATTCAAGACTTTTTGTACCAAATTAATATTGTGGTTTTGACCTCTATAGAATCCATCATCCTATGAGTTTTAATAGAGAATGAAACATTGATTGTTTGATTGACTAATTGACTTATTTATTAATCTACCCAGCATTAGGCTAAAAGCCCACTCATCCTGCAAGACAGGTACATTTTATGATATAACATAGATAAAATTAGTCAGATGCTAAACTGACATTATTAGTTATCAAAACTAATAATTAAATTAATTAAATAATAGTACAAATAAATAAATAGTTCAAATACAACATAGAGAGTACTGGAGAAGCGAAGACGGCGCAAGATAACCTGACTGAGA